>JABTXL010004655.1:2405870-2450481 GCA_025134845.1 Neodon shergylaensis | reverse complement strand
GGCGTGTGTTTCATCACATAGCTAGGATAACTGCTAACTCACTATGTATACCTCACGCTGTCTTCAAAAATAGCAATGATGCTCCTGCCTTAGTCTCCCACCTGCTGAGAGCATAGACCTGAGACCTGCATCCAGCCTTTTGTTTATCCTGCCTTGGGTTTACCATTTTACAGAGGAAATTCACTGTTACACTATGATAACATTCTCCATTCTGGGAAATGTCTGTTGCATACAGATTCCATGGTTATGGCCTTCCCCATTCTATCCCAGACAGGCAAACATAAAGACACAGGACACAGGAGAAGCTGCTAGAAATGCTAAAGGCATTTACAGAATGAAATGGTTTGTGTTCTTGGAAGCAGGGTCCAATTTCTGGTTTTAAAGTGCAGTGGTCCTAACAAAATAGTTTTATTTGTGATGTTAGCACAGATGGTTTCTGTTTACATTTACTAGAGGAAATCAGACTTATTACTGTGGGAACTCAGTAAATGTTAACCCAGACTCTGGACTTTCCAGCGTTGGGGGATTAGACACTGAGAGTTTTGGAAACAGCTTTAAATTGGCACAATCCACTGACCATCTCATACCCCTGCAAAGAGATAAATCAGCAAGTTAAATGGATTTTCTCAAGACTTAAATCTGCTTGTGCAAACTAACAAAACAACAATAAAATGATTGTCATGCATTTGCTGTATAGACGTAGATGGTAGCAGTAGTGTGTAAAAAACACACTCTAGAATACGACAGACACACGGATTTTGTCTAAGTTTTGATGGTGGCAAGACAACTGTTAGAGAAGATATCATCTTAAAATGCTTACATTTTCAGATTGATTTTCAATATGTGTAGATGTCTCATACTTAGTATACTAATTTAAAAAGTAAAAAGTAATAATTTCTAAATTGTTTTTTATTTGAAGAATTTTCTTTGGCTATTGTCCCCTCAAAATTTGGTCATATATTCTCCCAAAGTTTTTAAGTAGTTGATCTGAAGTTGCCTCCTCTTTTAAGTGAGTGCTCACTGGGTGCCTTGGGATCAGCTTGGAGAGGCCGGGGAATATTAACACACCACCTTGCTCTTGTCTCTCACTTCCTTTTAGTTGTGGCTATCAAAAGAAAAGAGAAGAATAGTCCTATCTTTAAATCTTATTTATTTTATTATTTCATGTGAATGTGCTTGTGTGTATTGTGCATCTCTGGTATGGAGGTTAGAAAAGATCGGATCCCCTGGGACTGGAGTGACAGATGGTTGCAAACTGCCATTGGGTACAGGATCCTATGTAAGACAACAAGTGCTCTTAACTGCTGAGTCAACTCTCTGGACCCTAATTTGTGGTTTTTGTCTGCTTAGTTTGAGTCACAAACACCCAGGCATGTACCTCCATGCCCAACCACATACATCTGCGGTACATTTGCCGCCAGTCATTTGTCCATAGCTGTCTTTCTCTAGGGATGCCTCCACACTGGGTTCTGAATTAGCCGCATCTTTGTGTCTATGGCACAGAAGGAATTAGTGCTTACCTTCATAGGCTTTGGAGTGTGCAGGGTCCTTCTTTTGTGGAAAGGTTGAAAAGAAAAATCAGGGGCTGGGGTTATCGGTCAGGTAGTAGTGGGGCACTCACTTGAGTGTTTGCATTCAGTCCCAAGCCCTGGGGGAGAAGAAAAGAGAGAAAGTACCTGAGTTTTCTTCCTTTTAAAGGATATTGTCACATGATCTTATTCTCTTCAAAATGCACGCACCCTGTTGTCATTTTATTGCTAAATGTACATATACATATGCAGCAAAACATTCACTCTCATAAAATAAAAGAGTAACTAAATCTTAAAATTATTAACAGTTTTATTTTAAGAAAGTTAGGTAATTTGCGGTATTTATTTTTCTAGTGGGCTATTTTTAGGAGAATTTATGGAGACCCATGTCTTAAAATAGTCATATTTTGGTTAAGTCTATGTTTTCTTATTTTGTTAGACAAGGATAGCCTGTGGCAGGCTACACAAAGGACCTTTTTTTCCTTCTCATCCATATCCTTGCAGTCCTCTGTTCTTTTATGACAGAAATCACAGCTGTGAAAAGGACTTTAGGAATGTATCTGTGAAATCCTCTGAGCATCCACGGTTTGAGTATTGCTTGTGCTGGCGAAGCTTTCTTCTCTCTGGAGAGCCATCCTTTCCTTTACTTTCTTAGTCAAACATACTAAAGCTGCCAGGAGACTGTAGTGATGTATGGGCATTTATAAATTAAGTTTTCTAAAATTGTCTGAAAAATAAGCATGATTAAAATGTCACCAATATAATAAATGAGCAAGTCTAAATACCTAACAAAAACCATGCTTTCACAGTTTGAGACACATTTTATGTCAGTGTTAAGTTTTCATGTTGCCAAGTTGTGTATTGGTATGCCCTCCTGCTTTTTCTTAAGTTTTATTTTTTACTTACTTATTTGTGTGTGTGAGTACGTATGGACACATGCATGTCCTGGCACACATGTGAAGGTCAGAGGACCCCTTGATGTTGTTGGCTCTCTCCTTCTACAACGAGGGTTCTGGAGGTTGAACTCAGATCATCCAGACTATTGGCAAACATTTTCACCTCCTGAGCCAGCTTGTTGACTCTTTCCCATTTCCTAAAAATAGATTTCCTAACCAATCTGTTGTTTTCTGGATCCAGGATAATGACTGTATGTCTTGAGGGTGGACTATCCGAGGTGTCTGTTGGGTCTGTAGTAGGTTCTCAGTGAGTGCATGAACGAACACTTCAACATGAGCGACAAAACATGTTAGATGTGTGCCCACTCTTGCCAGTCATTACTTGTGAGTGTGCAAACTAGTAGTGATGTCAGTGCACAGTTTTGTCTTCCTTCCCATATTCTTGAGGAGATTTATTGTTATATTCATAGTGTCTGTCACACATAATTTTATCACCAGTAGGGCCCTGAGGTAACGCCCTATTTCTTATCCTCGTACTTTGTACACAAAGGCCTCACTCACGTGGACCTTTAGGTCTGTTTATTCTTCAGACATCGTTCTGGGCAGGTGGATAGCGCAGCAGATAAAGGCACCCACCCCTGATCCTGAGAGCCTGAGGTTGGTTCCTGGACCCCACACGATGGAAGAAGAGAATCACCTGCTGGATGTCCTCTGCCCTCCACACACACACTTTCCACAGCACGGCCATATCTACACATCTACCCACTCCTGCACACAAAACAAGCAAACAAATGTGAAAACAATAACAAAGCCCCAAGGTCCAAATCAGGAGCAGAAGGAGAGAGAGCACGAGCAAGGGACTCAGGACCGCGAGGGGTGCACCCACACACTGAGACAATGGGGATGTTCTATCGGGAACTCACCAAGGCCAGCTGGACTGGGTCTGAAAAAGCCTGGGATAAAACCAGACTCGCTGAACATAGTGGACAATGAGGACTGCTTAGAACTCAAGAACAATGGCACTGGGGTTTGATCCTACTGCACGTACTGGCTTTGTGGGAGCCTAGGCTATTTGGTTGTTCATCTTCCTAGATCTGGAAGGAGGTGGGAGGTCCTTGGACTCCCCACAGGGCAGGGAACCCTGACTGCTCTTCGGGCTGATGAGAAAGGGGGAGTTGATTGGGGGAGGGGGAGGGAAATGGGAGGCAGTGGCGGGGAGGAGACAGAAATCATTAATAAATAAATAAATAAATAAATAAATAAATAAATAAATAAAAACCTGGCCCCTCTTTGTATGCGTTGGTGCCTCAGTCTGTACAAAAAGGCTCTTTGTACCCTGGGGAACTATCCTGGAGACTGTGAAGGAAGAACTACACAACCCCATGTAATACTTAATTTCCAATTAAACACCATTTCAATATTTGTTGAGAATAATGTGGGGGGCTGGAGCGATGACTCAGGCGTTAAGGGCACAGGCTGCTCTTCCGGAGGACCTTGGTTCAATCCCAGCACCTATACAATGTCTCAGTGGCCTGTAACTCCTGTTTCAGGGGATCTGATGCCCTCTTCTGAACTCCACAGGGGCCAGGCTCCCACATGGTGAATAGACCTACACGTAGGTAAAGCATTCACAAAGTAAAATTAAAGATATAAAATAATAATATAAAAAAGAGTAATGTGGCTCTGTCAGACAGGGTGGTGATGAGGAGAAAGTCTTTGCAACAAGAAGGACAATTGGTTATTAAGTATACCAAGGAAGTATAGTACCAAATACTGTCACCTGGGAGGAACTGGCAATTCTAACTCATGTTGAAAATTAAGTCATAATAGGACATAAACCCATGGATATGGGCTGAATCACTAGCATGCTCTTTTTTCTATGGGAAATAGAAACTATAAAGAGTGTTCAGTGTGCCTGTCGAGAGGGGAGAAAGTTTGCCCTGTCGGTGGCTTCAGGTGTCATATTTGGTGGAACTTCAGTTGACACAGTCTCTTCCTAACCTCTCCCTGCCTTCCATGTGTGTATAAATGTCTCTAACACAGCAGGCCTTGACATACTGTGTGCCTTTGGAGGAAGAACCTTTAGCTTCAAGAAAATTTAGAAAAAAAATAAAGCAGGAAATCTGGGGACTGTTTTACCTTTTATTAAATCAAATCTAATGCCCAATGATATTACAAGACAAAAGGAGGAATCCGGGTCACATTTCCAGCTACTTCCCTGTCCCTCGGGGGACCCAGCTCTCTGGCTGTAACCTCTTTCCCAAAGGGCCAAGGGAGCTCCAAGCCATAACTCTGCTGGTCCCACACTGTCCCAGAGAGTGTGTGACCTTTGGCCCTCAGTTCTTATTCTGTCACATACTCAGAGAAGACAGCGCTCATAAGGCTACATCACCCTGATACCATTGGCTTATTGGACCCAATTTCCACCACAAAATTATGTGTCTGCTCAGTATTTTAATTACATTTAAAACCTTATGATACTTAATGGAATTTGGTACATTGCAGGAGAAGAAGAGAACCAAGTCCTGAAAATTGTCCTCTGACTCTCTCTCTCTCTCTCTCTCTCTCTCTCTCTCTCTCTCTCTCTCTCAAAAACTTACATATGTCCCAACACATACACAGAATAAAATAAAGAAAACCATGAAACAAGCCATGTTGCTGGAGAGGACTTTGGCCCCTAATGTTTTTTAATTTTGAAAGTGTTTTCCTTTCTCACTTAGCTCTGTTTCAGTTTGTATGCACTGTATTTTAAATCTTGTGTGGCATGTAGGTGTATAAGTCAGAGTGAGTTTGGAGCTACTTCTCCTAAGCATTTAAAATTCTTATTTTGTTGCTGCTATTCCTTTAACGTAGAGGTTAATCTCACTGGTTGCCATAATTCCATAAGGGGAGGGGATGGGCGAGAATGTGTTTTTTTAAGAGAGTGCGCAGGAGGGTGAGGCTTGCTGGTATTTTCTCAACAACTTATTGGATGAAGTTAGTGTGTTTGTGGACTCTAAAAAGACTCAGCATAAGGAAAACATTCATACTTCAGCCAGCATTTGCCACAGGCTGAGAAGGCTCTCATTTGTAGACCATGTAATATTTTCCACGATGTTCTCAGACCCAGGTCATATGCTGTGGTATCAAAGGGCCCTGTTAACAACATTCAGGTATAAACACCCTAATAGGAAAGATCACCAGAAGAAAAGAATGACTTTCATTCATGAGATATTTGGCAATGCCACAGAGAAACACATTTGAACCTGTTCTCATTTGGAAACCAAACTCCACATCCTAGAGGGCACTACCTCATCTCTGTGTCGCTGTATCCACCTCAGATTCAATGTAGCAATAATAATTCAGTGATTTGTGAGTGACAGTCAGCAAATCAAAGAGATGCTTCAAGAGCCAGGAACAGAACCTGGTGGCATGGTGGCTCATGCCTCTTATTCTGCACTCAGGAGGCTCGGTAGAGGATTGCCATGAGTCTGAGACCAGCCTGGTCTCAGAGCAAGACCTAGTCTCTGTGGCCAAATAAAAACAAAGGAGCAGAATAAGAAACAAACAATAGTGTGTTGGTATGTAATTAATAATAAAGAATTGAAGGGAGAGCGGGAAGTGTGGAGGGAAGGAAAGAGGGAATTAAGGGATACAGGGCTAATTTATATCTACTATATGATATATGTTATATATATTAAAAATGGGTATATGAGCATTGAAGAAAGGGCCAAAGGGGATGAGTGAGGGGGCAGACAGGGTAGTGGGTGGGTGAGATAAAGAACTATTATGTGTTTTGTCTTTAGGTAGAATCCACACTTCAAACTCTAAAGTGGAAGGAGCTCTATGCTGAAGAGGGAAATCAAGGAAGTGAGGGAGAAGGGACAGGGGACAGTGATAGAGGGACGATGAGGCAAGTTCAGTGGTACATACGTGTGGCATGTCATAGTGAAACCCATTGTTTTATAGTGCATATGTGTGACATGTCATAGTGAAACCCATTGCTTTATAGTATGTACGTACATATGAACTGTCATAGTGAAACCCATTGTTTTATATGATAACTAAAACAATTAGAACAATGGACACAACACTTTTTAAAAGAAGATCATTTTAGAAGAAACTGAGGGTTTGGATAGGGTTAAAAGATGAATTTAAAATTTTTTCTTTTATCTTGGTGATGGTGGCACAAGCCTTTACTCCCAACACTCAGGAGGCAGAATCAGGTGGATCTCTGTGAGTTCAAGGCCAACCTGATCTACAATGTTGTTTCAGGACAGCCAAGGCTGTTACACAGAGAGACCCTGTCTCAAAAAACAAAAAAAAATTTTTTTATTTTATTTTGTTTTTGGGATAAAGTTTCTCATTGTGTAGCTCTGACTGTCCTGGAACTCATTATGTAGACCAGGCTGGCCCTGAATTTATAGAGATCCACTTGCCTCTACCTCCTGAGTGCTGGGATTAAAGACACAGCATACTTATCCTAATGAAATCTTAAAAGTAGAGGAAGTGGTTAATTCTAAACCTTTAAAAATTCATACATTGTTTTAAAGATTATTTTTGGTTTACATGTATGGGTGTTTTGCCTGTTACATATGTGTGTGCACCATGTGCATGCTGGTGCCCAAGGAAGCCAGAAGGGGGTGCTGGACCTCAGGGCCTGAAATCATGGGTAGTTATGAACTGCATGTAGGTGCTGGGAGTCAAACACGGGTCACTGGGAAAAAAACCCACTTTTAACCACTGAGCCATTTCTCCAGCCCCATTTACTATACTTCTTAAATATTGTCCTTCATGTTCCTAGTGTGTTGACATTGCTACCACATATTTATTATGCCAGTGAATACAATTTCGGAGCTGTTTTTCTTTGGAGTCTCTTTCCTCCATCAAGGAAGCAAAGCTATTTTGATGGAGTGTATACTAACATCTTATTTAGTAAATTTTGCTTAGTAAAACCTAGGCATTTATTATGGTTGTATGATTATATAGATTATTCTGTATTATACAATTATAGACATAGTAATTAGGTAATAATTTGCTGTAATAAGCAGCAATTGATCTTTATTCCTTCAGTAGCTTTTGGACACTTTCTTTTTGAGACAGGGTCTGACTATGTAGGATTGACTGGCCTCTTGCAATATAGAGCAGGCTGCCCTTGAACTCACAAGTATCTCTCTGCCTCTGCCTCCTGAGTGCTGAGATTAAAGTGGGCCTATCATGTCAGGATTGTTAGAGATTTTCTAGTAATTCATGGAGTAAAAAACATGTTAGATAGTTTTGATTTTGCTAAGCCAATTTCTACCAGTTAAATATGGCTCAGTTAGCATTCTGTTTTCACCCTGCAATTAAAAAAAAACATATTTAGTGTTGAGCAGAGCGGCTTTGCTCACAGGTCCAGATACTCAGGACACAGAGATGGTTGAATGTCTTAAGGCCGGGGATTCAAGGTCAGCCTGGTTCACGTGTCTGTACCCGGTCTCAAAAGTAACACAAGGAATGTGTTTTTTAAAAAAGTGCCACAAATAGAAACAACCAAAGTGATGATGTAGCTGAGGTGGTGAGGGAGAGCCCAGCCTTCGGCGTTGCTTTCCAAAGCGGCAGCTGCTACAGAACATTGGCCCAGCTGCGTCTAACCCTCAAATAATGGTCATGTAGTCTGTCGGATGATTTGGTGGGAGAGATTCACTACTTGGAAATATTTAGCATTTAGCTAATTTTTCCAATTATAGGTTTTTGATTAGGGCAAATTTATTTTGAATGACTCCTAATGTTGGATCCAATCTTCATTAGCATCCCTTAGAACTGTCAAACATTAGAACTATATCTTTTTTTTTCCTGACTGAAAGGAGTACTTTCTTTCTATGGATGGTTGTATTAAGGGTCAGAGAGAAGTGAAACACCCTGTGCTATGTTGTGAAGCCTAGATCGCCTGGACCTGATAGAGCTGGGGAGTGGATGACGCTGTCTCTCATGGCTGTGAACTGTTGGTGTGGACTTGTCTGCAGAATTTAATGGAGTGTGACATATCAGTGTGCTTTCCGTTCTGTTGAGCAGTGCCTCCCGACCTGTGGGATGTGAATGCCGAAGGTGAATGGGCATGGCTTGGGGTAGAAGAAAGTCAGGAAAGGACTGAACACATCACTCTAGCTCAGCATAAGCACATGCAAAAGATGTTATTTTTCTTGGCTGTAAAGTCCACTCTCTGGGAAGAAACAAGCTTTTGTTGGAAGACTTCTCTGCACTTGTTGAAGGGTTGGGCTTCCAGGGCAAAGAAAGGAACTAAAATAAATAGAAAACAGAAACACGCATTTGGAGTCTGGAAAGGAAGGAAGGGAGGGAGGGGAAAGAGAGAGGGAGAGAAAGAGAATGAGTTGATGGTGGCCAGGATTTAAGAAAATACTGGGGATTAGCAGATTTACTTTAATCACAATATCATGCTTTGTGAATGGATGATTCTGGCCGATGGGATGAAGGATTTAATTTTGCTTCAAGATACGTATGGCAGTAGCTTAGTGGTAGATCATGTGATTTAAAGAATATAGTAGGCTCTAGGTTCAATGCCAAATATCAATATAAGAAGCACTAATCTTACAGAAGAGAAAGTGGGGAATAGCCTTGAATAGAAAATAATTTCCTGAACAGAACACCAATAGTGTACACACTAATATCAACAATTAATAAGTGGGACCTCATGAGACTGAAAAGCTTCTGTAGGGCAAAAGACACTGTCAACAGGACAAAACAGCAACCTACAGAATGGGAAAAGATTTTCACCAGCTCTACATTCAAAAGAGGGCTAATATCCAAAATATATAAGAACTCAAGAAACTAGATATCAAAAAACCAAATAATCCAACTTAAAAATGGGGAACAGATCTAAATAGAGAATCTTAAACAAAGAAACTCAAATGTCTGAGAAACACCTAAAGAAATGTTCAGCATCCTTAGCCATCTGGGAGATGTAAGTCAAATCTACTTTGAGATTCCACCTTACACTTGTTAACATCAACAACACAAGTGACAGCCCATGTCGGTGGAGATGCGGAGTCAGGGAACACCCCTCCATTGCTGCTGTAAGTGGAAAGTTGAGTAGTAACTATGGATGATATATATGATATATGGATATCAATATGATGATTCCTCAGAAAACTGAGAATGGATCTACCTCAAGATCCAGCTATGCCACTTTTAGGCATATACTCAAATGACACTCCATCCTGCTACAATGACACTTGCTCAGCTATATTCATAGCAACTTTATTCATACTAGACAGAAACTAGAAACAACCTAGATGTCCCTCAACCAAAGAATGGATAAAGAAAATGTGGTACATTTACACAATGGAGTGCTACTCAGCTGTTGAAAACAATGACATCATGAAATTTGAAGGCAAATGCAGGAAACTAGAAAAAAAAATCCTCCTGAGTAAGGCAATCCAGGCCCAGAAAGAAAACCATGGCATATACTCACTTATAAGTGGATATTAACTATTAAGTAAGTGATAACTATTCCACAACCCACAGACCCAGAATGGCCAAGTAAGAAGGAGAGTTCTGTGTGGGGCACATGGATCTTACTGAGAAGGGGAAATCGAATATATTTTGGGGATAGACTGGGGGTAGGTGGGGATGAGAATAGCAGGATCAGGTTGGGGGAGAAATGGATGGAGAGAGAGTGGAGAGAGGACTGGACTGAAGGACATTTCGGGAATGGTGTAGAAATTGAGTGCAGTGGTGAGTCCCTGGGATCTATGAGGGTGACGCTAGTGATGAGTCTTAGTAACGGATAATTGAGAGCTTGGTGTGCTGACAAGCTCAGCAAACACTCAGTCTCAGACCAGGGCTATGAGTTGGCCCATCCTAACATCCACCTCATCTATGAAATGCTGGAGCATATGAAGGGCTCATCCTGCAGAATCAAAACTGCGGGATCTCCATGACACAGGATAACAACAAGATATCCAAGAGGAGCCCAGCGAGGACCCAATATTGATAGTGTAGCAGAAACCAGAGCCTTGAAGCAAACCAATGACTCTTCATGATGAACACTTGCAAGTGAAGAAGCGTGAACTAAAGAGCATACTGTGTGATTCACTGTATCACACTACAGATTCCAGGGGGAGAGTTTTCTTTCTTTCTTTTTCTTTTAAGCCAAGTAGTGGTGGCGCACACCTTTAATCCCAGCACTTGGGAAGCAGGGGCAGGTGGATCTCTGTGAGTTCAAGGCCAGCCCGGTTTACTAGAGCTAGATCCAGAACAGGATCAAAAGCTACAGAGAAACCTTGTGTCAAAAAACCAAACCAAACAAAAAAAAAAACAAATTAAAATTTTATTTAGTTTTATCTTGCAGGGCTGGGGAGGTTTTAAGGGCAGAGGGTGGATGCGGGTGGATGGGAAGATGAATGGGATCGAGATGATATGAGATCCACAAAGGATCAATACAAAGTTAAATTAGGAAGAAAGCAATTAGAATAACTAAGGTAGGAAGACCCAGCCTGTTTTTAGCATTTCATGGACCGGTGTTCCAGACTTCATAAAAGGAGAAAGTCAGCCGAATCCAGGTGTTCATCTTCCTCTGTTCTCACTGTGGATGCAATGTGAGCAGGTGCTTCGGACTCCTGCCGCCATCACCCGCCACCCCCAGTACGGACTGTATCCACAAACCCTGGGCCAGAGGAAACCGCTTTTTCTATAAGTAGTTTTCAAGAGCTATTTTATTATAGCAAGAGACAAGAAACCAAAATGACAAGTTATTTATCAGTTATAACACAGTTAGGACCAGCTTCTCCCGGACCACAGCACTGGTTAGAATAAATATATAAAACTAATTTAGGGGGGGAGATAAATTGAAAGAATTGAAGTTGGCTATCTTCCATCAGAATTTTTTTTTTCAAGACAATGTTTCTCCGTGTAACAGCTCTAGCTGTCGTGGAACTAGCTCTGTATTCTAGGGTGACCTCGAACTCATAGAGATTCACCTGCCTCTGCCTTCTGAGTGCTGGGATTAAAGGTGTGCACCACCACTGCCCAGCCAGAATAATTCTTAAAAGGTTCCTGAGTTGTGTTTTCCAAAGTAGAGTCCTGGTCCCAGGGGAAAGCAAAAAATGGGAGAGGCCCTTTGGGAAGGTTCTGTGGGAACAGCTCCTGTTGCGTGCAGGGTAAGACATGCATTGTGCCATCAGAGGTTAGAAAGTGAAAATAAATAACCCATATTTAGAGGGCTTTCTATGAAGAAACCAGCCCTGTGTTAACCTGTTCATGTGTCTACAGGAGCTGGCAATGCAGGAAATTAATTGTTGAGACTATTTTCCAAACTAACCATTAAGAACAGTTTCTTCAAGGAGGCTGCTTCCATATTTGTGACTGTTATTTCTGCTGAAGTATCTGCTGATCATAGCTCGAGTGATCTGAAATTTTTAGATGGGCAATTTGTCTTGAAAACCCAGCACTCTTGCTGAAGTAGTGTTGCCATGGTGAGAGAACAGCTTAGCAACCGAAGACTGATCTCATTGGCTGAGTGTCACCTCACAGCATCCGTATATCCCCTCCTGTTATTTTTTTTTTAATTGAGGAGACCATCTGGCATTATTTAAATGAATAGTTCTGTTGTCAGAGAACCCTAGGCAATATACACCTAGTTGTTAGGCATAGACATGGCAGATAATCAGTGTTTTAACCAATCAGCTAGTCCATCATTGCTACAGCTAGTTAATTCCTGGACCTAAATTTTGGCACTAGAATTTAAAGGGCTTTTCTTTTGCTCTTATTTATGTAATAAAAATTGAATTGCCTAAATATTCTTCATTATATGATCACGTTAATCTTGATTTACCTAGAAAAAGATTTATTTGGGACACCGTTCTCCTCCATTATATATCCACAAGCCAAATAGTTTTACATATTTTTTCTTTCCTTTTTTTTCTTTTTCTTTTCTTTTATTTATTTTTTTAAATTTTTTTTTACAAGGTCTTGTGTTTGGTTGATGTCATTGAGAGGCCTTCTCTTTTCTGGGGGATATGTGAGAGGGGAAGCTGCAGTCAGGGTGTATCATATGAGAGAAGAATAAATAAAAATTAAAAAAAAAGACAGGGTCTCACTATGTGCTCTGACCATCCTGGAACTTACTTTGTAGACCAGGCTGACCTCAGACTCATCGAGATCCATCTGCCTCTACCTCTGCTCTCTGAGTGCTGCGATTAAAGGCATGTGACATTATGCTTGGTTATACATGTACTTTTTTTTTTAAATATTTATTTATTTATTTATTTAGTATACAATAGTCTGTGTGTATGCCTGCAAGGCAGAAGAGGGCACCAGACCCCATTACAGATGGTTGTGAGCCACCATGTGGTTACTGGGAATTGAACTCAGGACCTTTGGAAGAGCAAGCAATGTTCTTAACCTCTGAGCCATCTCTCCAGCCCCTATACATGTACTTTTAATTACATTTATTCTTGTTTTGCTTTTTAAGACAAGGCCTCAGTCGGTAGTCCAGGTTAGTCTTCTTGATGTTCCTGCCTAAGTCTCCCAAATGCTGGGATTATAGGCATGTATGACACCAAGCGTTTTTTTTTAAAAAAAGATACAAAAATTATTTGTCCATATTAATGGGGGAAATGAGATATTTTTACACAAGCATACATTGTATTATGTTTACATGTATATATTTAAGCTAATGATTACTTGTGGTGATTAACGTATCAGAATATGAGTAATTATTAGTGTTTTCAATTTAATGATTTCAAGTGAGATTTGTAAAGGTGGTAACTATTAATTATAAATGATAAATGTATGTTGTGCATTGATTTAAAAATATGCAGTCTTGGCTGGAGAGATGGCTCAGAGGTTAAGAGCACTGCTTGCTCTTCCAAAGGTCCTTAGTTCAATTCCCAGCAACCACATGATGGCTCACAACCATCTGAATGAGATCTGGTTCCCTCTTCTGGCCCACAAGCAGGCAAACCACTGTATAGTTAATAAATAAATAATTAAAAAATATGCAGTCTTCCACTATTTTTTAAGAAGCTCCTGCTATGTAGCTGTGAGGATAAGACACATACATATGTAATGATAATCAAGACCCAACTCGGCAGGTACTTTCAGAGTAATTGAAAGTTCCAAGTTCAGAATGGAGGAATAGCCATTAAGTGGGGGCAATGAGGAAGAAGAGATGTGGAGGGAATGATGTCTGATCAGCTGAATTGTGGCCAGTGTTGGTGAGAATTCTAGAAGAAGAGCTCTCATCCGGGTTTTAACTCCATCCTCTGTAGGCATGGTTACCAGATCCTCTTTAGGGGATAGCCACAGACGGTTTTGTGCATAGACCTCGCAGTACAGGCAGGGGGAGTGCAATCTCAAATGATGGACTTTGTCCATGTTATGAATGTCCCTGAATGCCAGGCTGAGGATTTAACCTAGTTGTTGGTTTGTGCAGCAAGTAGCACATGTTTCTAGCAGATTTAGGGAGATACAGGGACCAGCCATCTGGAAGGCGATGTCTGATCTTCACTTTGAAATGAAGATCTTCATTTGAGTCAAGATGCTCTTTAGGAACCTTTGGCTGGTGAAGGTAAAATGGTAATCGCAGATCAGCCACTAAAGGAGAGAGATTAGCTAGAGAAGTAAGGGTATTTCAGGACAAAACCTTAGCCTCACCAGTACCTTAAAGACTGCAGCAGTCAGAAGAGAGCAGAGAGGAAGAGGCAGAGGAAGACAGACGGCCATGCATTAGTAGCACAGAACTCGTGGCATATCAAGAAAGTGTTGGGCCTATGATGACTGGCTGGATGAGCTGGTCTATTTGCAATACAAAAGGAGAATCTGATAATGCTAATGGTGGCAGATGTGTTTTCCCAATTCACTCAGTGTATGCTCAGTCCCTTTATCTCTTTACATCTTTGGGTGGATTACGAAATTGACTGGTCCCAGCGTTACAGAAAATCCTCATGATGTACAGTTCACTCTTGGTGGATGATTTTGCCTCTGTGGATGCTGGCCTGATAAATGTAAAACATATTACTAAAAGATTTGTTCTCTATAGAAGAAGACATAGCAAATCAGAAAGCCCTAAGAAAAATTGTAGGTTGGAGGATAGAAAGGAGAAAACCATTTGTTTAAAAAAAATGTTCTAAAGATTGTTTTGAATAGAATTTTATTTTGAGGAGCATATGTATGTGTGCATACATGTCTGTTATTGTGGATAGGGGGTGTACAGGTGCACCACAGAGACCAGGCACTTTGGGTGTCATCCTCAGGAACCATTCACCTTGGTTTTGGAGGTAGGTCTTTTACTGGGGCCTGGGGTGTAATGACTAGTCTAGGCTGGCTGGAAGATGAGTCCTAGGGCTGGCACACAGCAGCATGCCCATAAAGGCTTTTGTTGTTGTTGTTTTTGTGGGGATAGAACTCAGCTCTTTAAGATATACAGCAAGCATGTTATGGACTGGTCCATTTCCGCAGGCTAGATTGTTTTGAAATTTGAAATGCGGAATGCTTGAGTCTTGTTCCAATTTTAGAGATTTGAGGTACGCAACACTGGGCCATCTTTCGTACTTCACAGGCACACCAAATTGAGATCAGGTTTTAGAGGTCACCTCTAGACATCTACGGCTAGTAAACAGTAATTATGAACATTGTTTTGATTGCTACAGTCTTTCTTGCTCCATGTAACGTATTAGCAAACCATGGAGAAGAACTATCTGGGTCTGAAGAGCTAGCTCAGTGCTTAGGAATGTGTGCTGCTCTTGTAAAGGACCTAACTCTGTACATAAAGGTTCGAGTCCAAATGGTTGTGTGTGTTCTTACTCTAATCAGCTCTGTTGGGCTTACTTGAGAATGTCAGCATGGAGGATAAAGTATTTTCTACAGGTTGGCTAGATATCCAGGATGAAGGATAAAAATGTCAAGGCAGGAATATTTATCGGAGAGTTCTCATCTGTCAGGAACTGTTTCATGTTCTTTTATTTCACAGATGAGGAGAGACAGCTTAGACTGATTTGTTCAAGGTTGACAGCTCAGAAGGAGTGTCATATGAACGCAAACCTGTCCATGTTCTGTTTCAAAGCTTCACCTTTGTTTCAATATATCTGTCTTTCAACCTGGAGTCCACGTCATTGCCCTTGTTAGAACAGATTGATTGACACTCACTATAAGTTTCTGATTAATTAGGTTTGAGGTGGGTTCTGAAATTTTGTATTTCTGCATTCCCAGGGATGCTTATCTTGTAGACTCGGGGATAATTACAAACCCCGGAATCAACAGGGACACTCGACCCATTTCCCTGGGTATCACTCCCAATACTCAGAAGACTTTCTGGTTAAAGGGCTAGGAGTGTATAGAGGAGGAAGGGCACTGTCCTGCAGAAGACACTGTGGGTACAGACTGCTGACATCAACTCAAGTGTTTCCCTCTCACTGTGAACTCATGGAACAACTACTGTCTCTCCTGACATTTGACAGGTCACAAACATACCTATTGTAGGTAAGTTCTTACCTGTGTATGGAAGCTTATTCTGGATTGCCTAGGGCAAGGAATGCAGAGAGATCAGAAAGATAATTACACCAAGTACAAGAATATAACACAAGGGAAGCTTGCTAGACTTTTCTAGCTACACTTAGATACTGTGGTCGGGAAAGTTGATGTTCCTTAGAAGAGAGAACAAAATTAAATAATAGGTTTTAACTTTTAATTGTTCTTGAGACAGGGTCTCATGTACTCAAGGCTGGCCTCAAACTCTTTATATAGCCAAGGATGTCTTTGAACTTCTGATCCTCCTGCCTTTACATCCAGAGGGCTGGGACTGTAAGTGTTTGCCTCCATGCTTAAATTATTTTGTTTGTGCTGACCAAGGACCCTGCCGACTGAGCAGCATTCTTGGCTCCACACAATTTTTTTTCCATTCTGAATCTTTATTTCTTTTTTTTTTCAGAATTTATTTATTTTCATTTTATGTGCATTGATATTTTGCCTAGATGTATGTCTTTGACAGGGTGTCAGATCTTGGAGTTACAGACAATTGTGAGCTGCCTGCCACATAGGTACTGGGAATTGAACCCAGGTTCCCTGGGAGAACAGTCAGTGTTCTTAACCACTGAGCCATCTCCTCTAGTCCTGTGGGTCTTTCAATGTATATATATTAAAAAATAACAGTAATATTATATGTCAGTGAATTTCTAAGAGTCTATGAAATACTGTGTAGTTATTATCTGGGAAGAGATGTGAAGAGACCGTTATTATTCATGTTATACTATGGTTGGTTTGTGCTTTATGACTACCCGGAACTCTTACTTGTCCCTGGATTCTGTACAGTATCATTGCAGGATCAGTGTCCATGAAATTGGCGGACCTCAGGATTGTTTAGTGGCTGCTCTTCTTTAGGAAGTTGCCTGTCAGTCACAGAAAACTCTGCTTCCCACAACCTCAATAGAGAACTTGACTGACCAATATTTAAAAATATATAACTTAATTAAAAATGTAAACATTTATCTATTTATTGTGTGTGGTCTCTCTCTCTCTCCACATGTGAAGTCAGAGGGAAATTTGTAGGATGTGGTTCTCTCCTTTCAACATGTGGGTTTTAGGGCTCAAACTCAGGTTTTTAGGCTTGTTTGCAACTGCCTTTAACTCTGAGCCAGTTCATTGACCCTAATTTAATTATTTAATTTAAAAATACCTCAGCATACAAAGTTTTAGTATCATTATGGTTCCTCTTCCTCCTGCTCCTGCTCCTTCTCCTCCTTCTTCTTCTCTTGAGACAGGGCTTCTCTGTGTAGCCCTGGCTATTTTGGAACTCACTCAGTAGACCAGATTCATAGATATCCACTTACCTTTGTTTCCTGAATGCTGGAATTAAAGGTGCGAACCACCACTGCCCAGTTCATTATGGTATTTTCAAATGAAGTGTTTTAGTAAATTCCCATACACCTATTCTCTCCCAGTCTCTTGTCCTTCCTCATGATAACCCTCTTTTCCACCTTCATATCTCAAGTCTTTTTGTCCTACCCATCCTTAACATCTCTTCTTAGCATCTCTTGATATTCTTTCTAGTGTTCAGACTTAAGCACATTTATACTCATGTGTATAAACCTATGCATTCCGGACCAGGACACTTGAGAGAGAAAGTGGCTTTTGTCTTTCTGAGTTTGGGTCATTTCATTTAACCCCAATCTTTCCAGATTCACCCATTTTCCCTGCACACTTTGTGTCTTGTCAGGCCATGTTATATGAAGCCCTCACTCACATGAGTCATTTCAGTTTGTAGAAGGACAGCGACAATTCTCCGAGTCCCACAGTTCTGAACGACCTCTTGTGCCCAGCTTTATTATCCAGGGTCTTAGTCATGGCAGGCTCAAAGGAGAAAGTCACGCTCAGCCCAGGTAAGTAAGCGCCAGGGCCAGTGTTCTCTCAGCTGCCACACACCCAGCTATTAATGGCCACTTCTTTTTATTACACATTTACAGTCTTCTCATACTCGCCAATGCTGAAATAGAAACTCATTAATACTTAAGAGGCAAGGGTTGTATAATCTTGTGGTTATTTTTAAAAAGAAGACAGAAGAAGGATGATATTTGTCTTCAGGCTTGCTCTGTTTATTGGACGGAAGTAGAATAATCCAGTAGAAGACATTTGAAAGATCTCGCAGGCATGTTGAGTTTGGCTTAGCGGAGAAGGACATCTATCTCCCTGTTGGTTTTCTTCTTTCCATTTACAGTGCTGCTGTGCATCCTAGGATGAGGGAGGGAGGGTGTGTGAGCATAGGTCCTGTCAGCCTGGGGGCACATGTGCTGGCGGACTTCCCTCTTGTGTGTGATTCAGGACCACACAGTGGGAAGCCCATTCCCAGGGACTGTCATGTGCCCATGCACTCCACAAGCTTTCCATGTGTGTTATGAAGATAAAAGCCAGAGCAACCAAGTCCAAAAACAGTGAGAAGCTGTTTTCTCCTCAGTTCTATCTTCATTCAACCGTGAGTTTGAAGAAGAATATGCATCCATTGATCAGAGCTATTTTCACCGATCATTTGGTACTGATTAACCAACTGTGCACAGAGTCAGCTGTACCTGCCAGATGGTTGGCTGTGTGTGAGCTCTACTGCTTAAGATAAGCAAAGTAGAACAGGAATCACGGAAGGCGGGCGGGGGCATTTCCATCATTTCCTGGATTGTTTGGTCAACAAACTCAGGCTGGAGAATTTATATGGGAGAGAGGAGGAAAAGGGGAGTGTGGGACCTTATCTTCCCAGTCCCTAAAGAAATGGGTGAAAATGTCAGTATTGCCCCAGGGATGTTGACCACACTCTCACCCTGGGATTTCTTAAGATAGAAGTCTGACTCTCTGCTTTGGAGAGTCTGCCTCTTTCTCTTCACCAAAGGGGCTAGTTTTTCCTTGTCCATGGAAAGAAGTTATTGTGCCTAGAGAGGTTGCTGGGAAGGCCCCTTCAGTGGTGGGAGAGGGGCTGAGAGTCAGTATTCATCTAAAAGACAAGGTTCCTGTGAAAACTGCTTTTCCCTTCTTCTTCTCATTCTTGTCTTCATTTCTCCTTCTCCTCTTTCCCCTTCCACTTTCAGACTTCCCTCCCTCCCTGGCTCCTGTTCTATTTAGTTTATCTTATGGAGTAGATCTCACGATCTGTGGGAACACAGAGGAAGGGGTAACTGGCAGTGCTTAAGGGGTCCACGGAGATCCCACTGAAGCCCCGTCTTTATCTTTCTCAGTTTCTTGGCACAGAGGTGCCAGGAGGCATCTGAAAACTGGGCAGCTGTTGATCTTCCTGGCGGTGATTGGTCAAAGGTCTTTTTGAACTGAGAACTGTGCAGGTGATCTGTCCATTTCCAATTCTGCTGAGTTAAATGATTCGTAATGGCCTTGCAGGAAGACTCTGCTATAATGTAAACAAGAGGGATGCCTGGTTCTAAGTGCTTACCAAGCTCGCTTACAGATGTCAGGGACAAGTAGCTTGGTTTTATTATTTTCTCAGAGTGTTTATTTTTTCCT
Organism: Neodon shergylaensis; assembly: GCA_025134845.1. NCBI lineage: Eukaryota > Metazoa > Chordata > Mammalia > Rodentia > Cricetidae > Neodon > Neodon shergylaensis. Next base: position 2,431,085 of record JABTXL010004655.1, on the reverse strand, counting down.
CCTGCTGTGTAATGAGAAAAGCAAAGTCTGTGTAGATTTTAGCACTATCAAAGCTGTATAATCCGTGATTTAAGCTTTTCTTTTTCAGAGTTATTAAAATAACGGAAGGAATTACTATTCGGGGAGTCATAGTATATCAAATTGCATTTATCTTCAGAGAGTTCTTCATCTTTCAATAACATCAGTTTTTGAAAGAAAGTTTTGTTTTAAGACAGGTAAAAAAAATAAGATATCATGTTTTATGGTGATGAATCTGTTTCAGAGAAAGATGCGAATAATGTGTTAATATTTGCACAAACCTTGAAGCCATATATGTTTTGCAAAATAGCTTTTACACATGAAAAAATGAACAAACAAACAAGCAAATCGTATAACCCAGAGGCTAAGAGTATGTTTCTGTCATGTATTAGGCTTTTGTTTTTCTTGGTGCTGAGTCTGAGTATCTGAAAGAAGCAAATATAGGAGAGAAGCGCAAGTTAAGGGTTATGCAGAGGATTTATCTTGGCTCCAGGCAGGGACAGTCCCTCAAGGCAGAGGAGGCATGGCTGCTGGAATGGGTCAGTGTGTGGCACTGACCACAGTGGCAGCTTCTCATGTGGCACCTGCCAGGAAGCAGATGGTTGAGCTGGAATCAGTGGGTCAGGCTACAGTCCTCCAAGACCTGCCCCTAGTGACCTTCTTTTGCCAACTAGGCCTCCTATACTACAGAGTCCATACTCCCACCCTTCCCAAAGATGCACCACCAGGTGGGCGTCCAGTGTTCAAACACAGGAGCCCCTGGGGGAACATTTCACATCAAAACTGTAACATGTCATGTAGTTCTAATTCATCATTAAAGTAGTTTGGTGACTACGAACCAGTTAAAGCAATTTACTTGAAGACATTTTGAACATAGCATACATATATAAATAAATAATTTGCATTAAGAGTGCACCTGGAAATAAAATCGAGCTTGAAAAGTGGCATGTGACAGGATTGCAGGGGTGATTGGCAGTTTTCTTAGCATACATTTACATCTGCAAGTGACGTGCAGTGACTTTGGGAAATGCTGAAATGGAAGAGCAGGAGTCAGCCTTTTCTTTCTTTTACAATATAACGAACACTACAGACACGAGTTGTTTTCACAGTTACCTCATTATTTCACATTTCAAATGACTATGTTTGAATAAGCTGGACAGATGGCTCAGCAGTTAAGAGCTCTGCCTACTCTTCCAGAGGTCCTGAGTTCAATTCCCAGCAACCACATGGTGGCTCACAAACATCTGTATTGAGATCTGGTGTCCTCTTGAGGAAGAGACCTGGTCAGTCATCCTCATCAACTTAGACCAGGAAACCCAATATGGGTAAGTTCAACAGAACCACCATATATGGGCTGCCCATGCATGCTTCAGCCTGGCCAGGGCATAAGTTTCATTCATGTTTGAATGAGACATTGGTTTTGTATCTTAGTTCACAATTATCCTTGGTATTCACAAACTTGGTTAATAGAGAAAATTATTAAGATATTAGTAATGCCAATCCTAGGATAGTCTCTGGATAGTGGGGAAAACCTGCTGAGAAGGCTCTTTACAGGTTCCCATGGTAGGTAGTTAATTTTTCTTTTTTCCCAATAAGAGGCAGCAGAGACTGTGCTCCTTCCCGTCACATGCAAGATCTGTTGTTCTCTGGGGATCAATTGTGTCGAAAGAGCTGGCGTTGTCCTAGGAAACTGCGGCAGGGCAGGGTAGTTTAATAAATTCTGGCGTCATTTGGATTAAGAGCAGCAAAATGAGAGCGCCATTATTCATCAGGGCTGTCACCACACTCATTAATGTTATCTGAGTATTATTTTTTCTTAAAGTATGTTTTGGGACAAATAATAATGACCAGTAGATAACTTTTTACCCCAACTTAAAGCTTTTTGGTAAACATATATTCCACATCCCTCTATTATTCCTGTAATTACTTCATATCTCAAGAGTGGGGTAACTTCAAGTATGTACACACACATAGATCAAGGTTAATACAAGCACAGCTTGTGACATGTGACACATTATGTTTGTCATTTATGGTCCTTCTTCCTTTGTGATAAAGCATCCAGTTCTTAAATAAAGTTGACCTTTTTTGCTTGTTTAGTTTTTTTAAGCATGTATAGTCACTAATAATAAACATTAAATATAAATCATGGAGCTGGAGTCTAGGTTTGGTTCTCTAGTTCTAGACATTGCATCAAATCCTTTCCTTTTCTTTTTCTTCCCCGTCCTCTGTCTGTCACCTTCTTTCTTTCCTCTCTCTTCTTTTCCTTCCATGATAGTTAGAAAGAATCTCATTATAAAATCCAAAATGGCCTCAAACTTGTCATTCTCCTACTTTAGGCTCCCGACTGCTGCATTTATAGACTTTTTGGGGGGCAGTTTTTTATGTTTTCAAATTTAGGCCCCAGATAAGACAGGGGGATTCCTATCTATAGTTTCTTATTAACTCACAGTTTTTCATATTCCCGTAACATCTCAAGCCTAAATTTAAATAAAACTAAATCATTACTTTAAATGAAGGCACAAGGACGCCTTCTGGTCTCCTTAATAAGGCTAAGTTAGACTTTCCCAGCTTGGCAATGGAGATGGTTTAACTACCCTCTGGTCCCTGCATTTGCCCAGTTTCCTTTTACTTCCTGCCCTAGGAAGCCCTCATTACTACAGCTATATTAGCTGGGCTTGGGTGGAACAATTCCCCTTAATAAGCTTCAGTTTGTGGAGGGGGTGTAATATGGTTTTAAATTTCTGAAAGCATAGCTCATGGCAAGATGAAGTCCTTATGCAAGGAGACTGGAGGCTCCTTGGGAACAAGCAAAACCAGCAAGAAGAGCCAGTGAAGCAGACACATCAGGCTGTTTGATATAATTTTCTTGATCTACAAATCACCAGGTCCTGCCCCGCATTTCCAGGCTCTCTACATGTCTTATCCAGGGAACCAGTTTCGGCATCACTGCCTGGCTCTCTTTTCCTCATTCCTTAGATTGCACGGTGTTATGCCTCGTTGCATTCCCAGGCCTGGATTAGTTTGTCTCTGCACAGTCTAGGGATCCCAGCTGTGCCTCCTCATTTATCGAATTTGCAGCTGTTTATCTGTTTACGTCATGGTAGTGATGGGAACTTTTGTGTTTCTCAGTACCGTAATCAGCACCCCGGACAGCGCCAAACACACAGTGGGCTCTCAACAAACAGGTTTGGATGAAAGAATGTGTTAGTGAGTGGATGGAATCCCAGAAAGCTGAGTCAGATTTTTGACGCTACCATAGGGCTCTTCTCTCATCATAACCATGGAGGACTGGGATTGGGGTCTTTAAAACAACAACCTGAAAGATTTCCTTCGGAGGCACAAGTTAACTGTTGGCCAGGCCCAGGAAACAGAGAAGTGGTACTTTCTCAGTATAGAGAGAATAGATTAGAGACATAGGATGGGTTATGTGGGTGGAGTGGATAATCAAGAGGTGCCATGTGTGTGGCCATTGGTTATCAAAATTCACAAGCTGTCCATTTTTCCTTAGTTTGTTTCTTTTCCCCTCCAATGAACTGTTTAGATGTCAAATGTGCCACATGAAATTATTTTAATTAAGTTAAATGTGACTTTCTTGATAGTCTAAAGTAACATTTGACTTAGAGAAAGGATTTCTCCTTTTTGAGCTATTTCTGTGGGTGTTTGTGGAGATTTTAGCCTTTAAAAAGCAGAGAATTACATTTCCATTATAGTTAAGAAAAACCGCTCAGGGGGCCTAATTAATTTCAGGATTGTAAAATTAACAAACTGAACAAAAGACATTCACTTGTCCCCTTCTCAAATATTTATTGGCAATAAAATGTTTTTCCACCATGTCATTCTTTTTTCAGTGGCAACACAGAGAAGTCTGTGTAGGCAGGAATACTGAATTAAGTATTTCAGCATAAATGAGAAACTTCATCATTTTGCTCATTCAAAATTTAATTGGCTTTGGCTAGGGAGATGTCTCAGTAAAGTGTTTTCCATGCAAGTTGGACCTCCAGCATCAATGGAAAAACTGGGCATAGTGACATGCATCAGGGCCAGGGAAATAGAGACAGTTGGATCCCAGAGCTGCTCAGATCCCTTAGAATCCATTTCCAGAGCTTCCTATAACAGCAGCTCATGAGTTGGATCCCAGAAGTCTCTTATGGTTTACGCTTAGTGAAATACTCCTTGTATAGAAAAACAACCAAAACTGCCAGGCTCTGTTAATACAGAGTAAATGATTCACAGTCCTCAAGTCTCTCATTTACTGTAAAATGTTCCTTAGGAGGTTGTGGAAGTTTGAATGTAATTGGCCCCCATAATTTCATAGGGAGGGGCAGTATTAGGAGGCGTGACTTTGTTGGAATGGGTGCAGCCTTCTTAGAGGAAGTGTGTCACTGTACAGGCAGGCTTTGAGGGTTCCTACGCTCAGGATACTACACAGTGTCAGTTGGTTTCCTGTTGCCTGCAAGATGTAGGAATCTCAGCTACTCAGCCACAATGTCTGTGTGAAGGCTGCCAAGATCCCCGACATGATAAAAATGGACTGAACCTCTGAAACTGTAAGCAAACCACCCCAATTAAAAGTTGTCTTAATAAGAGTTGCCATGGTCACATTGTCTCTCCACAGCAATAAAAACCCTAATTAAGACATCATGGTCATCATGTCCTAAGCATGGCTCCAGGAATTGGGAATCCAATGATTCAGTAGAACAAATATACAGGGGCTGCAGAGATGGCTCAAGGGTTAAGAGTACTTGTTGTTCTTGTCAATGGTGTGGTTTTTACCATGGAATAATCCTTCTGCACATTGTGCACACATGTTGCTCTTGTTGTTAATAAAAAGCTGACTGGCTCATGGCTAGGCAAAATTTTGGGGGCAGAGAGAATGCTGGGAAGAAGGGGGTGGAATCAGAGGCGACACCGTGAGACACAGAACAAGCAGGATGGGAAGTGAAACAGCACATAGATGAATAGAAATGGGTTAGTTTAAGTTATAAGAACTAGCTAAAAAATACAAGCCTAAGGTATCAGCCAAGCATTTATAATTAATATTAAGCCTCAATGTGGTGATTTGGGGAGAGGTTGGTTGGACCGACCTAATCAGTGGTCCAGAACTAGACAGAAAACTCTGCCTACAGGGTTAGTTTGCAGGATCCACATAGTGGCTCATAACCACCTGTAACTGCAGTTCTAAGAAATCTTGATACCCAATTCTGACCACCATGGGTAACAGGCATGAATGTGGTACATATACATACATGCAGGCAAAATTCTCATATACATGAATTACACAAAGTTCTCTGAGCCTTTCCTGAAACCAATGATCACCAATGCACTAATCACTGGGAACTGTAGTGAGGAAGACTGGAAAGGTGCTGTGTTCAAAGCCCTAGTGGGTGGAGAGATGGCTCAGCAAAGTCGTTGCTACGCAAATATGAGAACTTGAGTTTGGACCCCAATACCCAGAGAAATGTAGGGCTGGAAGAGATAGAGACAGGAAGATCTTTGGGGCTCATTGACTAGCTAGTGTAATCGACTGGTGAGCTCTGGAGAGTGATAGAGAAAAATACATTAACTTCTGACCTCCATGTGCATGTGCATGTGCATGTGCACACACACACACACACACACACACACACACACACACACGCAGGCGGGGAGGGAGGGAGAGAGAGAGAGATCAGCTAATGATGTTGCAAACATTGTATGAATGAGAACTCAGCCTCCTGGTTGGCATTCCAGACCAACTGGGAAAATTGGGACACAGGGGAGTGGGAGGAACTTAGGTGACTCAGACAGGAGCGGCTCTCCAGAATCCCAGAAGGCCAGAAGGTGGTGAGAGAAAATGCCAGACAGCAGACTGGTAAAAAACAAGCCAAGGAAAGTGAGTGTTGGCCCTCAGAGAGCCAGATGGTAGCAGGGAGTGTTCAGTGAGGGCTGGTTGTGATAAAAATTACAGACTATGAAATTACCTCTTTGTAGTTGGAGGTTTTGTGAGGAAATTAAAGCCCTTTTGCTAGTACAGCAAGGAAGGGTGGTAATGCAGCCGCGGAATATTAAGTACCAGCGTATTTGTGTCTGAAGAAAGAACTGTGGCCTAGTGCATTCTGTTAGGATGGAAGTTTTGCTTCGAGATCGTGACTAAAATCGTACAGTGTAGTGCTGCTTGATGTCTAAGGCAGAAATGATAGGTTTCTAACTATAGGAATAAACGCTTTGCAAAGTGTTTGCTTTCCACTCCATCCATTCCTCTTCAGAAAGATATCTTAGAATAGGATACAGGGAATGCCAGTTAGGGTGGCTTATGCCTTTAATCATGAGACAACTTTTTCTCTATTATTTTGAATAAAATATGCCAAAGTGTGAATTTGGGAAAATGGAAATATTTTATATTTTTCTCTTTTAGAAGAATATAACAGGCTTGCTAATGTGGTAATGTGTCTCAGTCATTCCTATTCAAATCATATTTTTATTGCTACTGTGGATGAAGTTTTTACTACCGCCCCCGCCCCACAATTGCTTTAGAGGTGACTGTCTTGCTTTGTATCTTAGACTAAATTTGAGGTCATTATGTAGTCCAAGCTTGCCTCACACTTACGTTCTTCCTGCCTGGGTTGCTCAAGGCCTGAGTTCGCTGGCCTCATAACTCCTGAGATATTTTTAACATGCCGAAGATCAGAAGGAGTTTCTCCAGACAGAAGGCTGTGGTTTTCCATTGCCTTGTGCAGCCATCTACACTTAACTTCACTGAGGCCCACTGCCTGAGACAGCCAGCCTATTTGCAGAGAACAATACCAGCTGTGATATTCTTTCTAGCAACCTCTGGAGCCATGTCCCTGACAGGCCTTCTTCTACCACCTCCCTGCCATGCCGTCAGCAGCCCTTCCTCTACCACCGCCCTGCAGAGAACCAGAGCTTTGAGTTGCTGTAGCTCAGAATACTGTTTGAGTGGCAGCCATCAGGTGCGTCTTTGGGCTTCCTACTCTCTGGGATTCCCAGACATTTACCGGCTACTCTGCAGCCATTTCTCCTGTTAACTTGTCTGTGGTTGGTTTCTTTTCCAGGTTCAATGATGGCACTTTGAGGGTCTGGGGGGAAGGTTCTCCTGCCTGCTTCCCAGGCTAGGGTCTGGAGACTTCATGTGCTTGCTTTCTGAACGGTCCTGTCACTCCACCTAATATTATATCGGAAGTGGGGCACACTCTGCGAATGGGGGAGCTGGTCTGGACAACCACTACTTCCCTGAATCCGTCTCCCACATGGAGCTGTGTGCACGTCTGCGCGACACTGCATTTTATACTCTTTCTGTCTATTCCTGATTTCCTTTCTATTGTTTCTAACCTAATTAATTATTTCAGTGTTTTTTCTTTTGTAGCCTTGTAAGAGGCTTATCTACCTCATTCAGCATTTTCCAAGCAGAAAATGTGTTCTCGTTCTCTGCAGAATACTAAAAAAGTGGAGCGGATTAGCTTGGGAAATTGTACCAAACACCCGACTTGAGGATTCAAAGTACAAATTAGCATAAGAAAAGAACCGAGAGGGTTTTAAGTGAAAGAGAAAAGAACTTTTGAAATTGATTTAAGGATTCCAAGAACTTCAAAAGTAAGGACTTACTGTGTAGAAGAAGACTTTTCTCCAGTTATTGAAATCACCAACCACCTTTGATTTTTTTTTCTTCAACACCAGTTTGAGGAATGCTGGTCTATTTCTTTATTATTTAAAACAAGGAGTTTTGTAATTTATTTATTCAAGCCATTGTTTTTTCTTCTGATTGTTTACCACATGACTTACCTTTGAAAAGGAACTTTCCCACCAATTTTTATTATAAAAGTTGTTTGTTTCATTTATTTTTTTATATTCAAACTGGAAAAACAATTGAAGCTATGACATTTTCTTTGAGTACATATTCAACTCTCCCTAAACATATTGTTCTTTAAAAATATTTTTGTAAAATATTTTAATTGCTGTCCTTGACTTTATTTTGAGACAGTCTTACTATGTCGTCCTGGCTAACCTGGAACTTGCTATGCAAACCACATTGGCCTCAAACTCATAGAAATCTGCCTGCCCGAGGCAAGCACCTCATTTGGTGTGTGTGTGGCAGAGGGAGGTGAGATGGCTCAGTGAGTAAAGGGGCTTGCCCCCAAGACTGATGACCTGAGTTCAATCCCTGGAGTTCACAGTATGGAAGGCAAAACCTGAGTCCTGAAAGTTGTCTTCTGTCTTCCATATGTCCTGGATGCATAAGGTTGGCCTCTCCCAGGTCCTGAGGTCCTCTTTCCAAATCAATAAATAATTAATAAATTTAAAATATTAAAATGTCCAACTCTCAATTTTTTTTTTCAGTATATAATTCTTCCTTCCTTTTCTTTCCTTCTTTGCCTTTCTTTGGTTTCTCTTCTTCTCTCTCTCTCTTTTTTTTTTTGAGACAGGGTTTTACTTTATCGCTGGCCTGGAACTCATCATGGAGACTCTACTGGCCTTTATTTCACAGAGATACATGTGTGCACACGCATGCCCATGCAGCAGTGTCTGTCTTATTTCACTGCTGTGGAGCTCAGAGGACAGCTCTCAGGAGGAGGCTTTCTCCTGCCACCTTGGATTCAGATCATCAGGCATTTGTGCAAATGACGTATGGAACCATCTCAATATTTCTCATTTACTTTTGATTTCTGTAATTATTTTAAAAAATACAAAAAAAAAAAACAAGGAAACAAAATACCCCAAACCCAAAAACTTTTAAACTCCACTGTTGCATGTTATAAAAACAATATAAAATTAAAACTTTGTTATTATGAGAACATACTTTTCAATATTTGATGGTTCTTTGTATTTGATATTTTAATTCCAATTTTTAAACCTCTGTATGTTTATTTTGTCAAAAAAGTACCAGTGATTTTTTATATAACTTATAGTTCTTAGGCTAATCTCTTCAGTCTAAATATTATTTAACTATTTTATATTTTGTTGGTTTTATAGTTTCATACAACCCAGACCAATCAAATACCTCAGGCTGACCTTCAATTTCCTGTGTCAGCAAGAATGACCTTGACCCCTGATCCTCTTGTCTCCACTTCCCAAGTGTAAGTGGAGACTGCCCATTTATTTTCTGGCCACCCAGAGCCAAATAATCACACAGAGACTACATTAATTACAACACCGCTTGGTCAATGATTCAGGCATATTTCTAGCTAGCTCTTACATCTTGAATTAACCCATTTCTATTGATCTCTGTATCACCATGAGGTTATGGTCTACTGGTAAGTTAGGCACTGTCTGTCTCCTTTGGCAGCTACATGGCATCTCTTTGATTCTGCCTACTTTTACTCTGTTTCCTGCCTGACTTTACTCTATTAAGCCATTGACCAAAACAGCTTTATTCATTAACCAAAAAAAGCACACATATACAGAAGAACATCCCACATCACCGTAGTGCTGGGATTACAGGCATTCATCATTCCACTTCAATAGACTAAGGGCTATATAATCATTGCCAGATGTCTTCTCAAGGCATTTGCATAGAGAGGGTGTGATAAAATCAGCTTTTCCTTTTTCTTGTTTTGGAAATCAGCACATTCTACCTGTCTAAGAAAGAGGAGCTGCAACAAAAATCTTCCAGTTATCAGATGCCAACAACAAATCACCGAGACTTATTAACGTCAGATCCATAAGCAACGAAAATAGTTCCTGGAAAACCCACTTACATTCCTAGACAGTCAAAGATGTTTCCAGAAGCAGGGTTCTCAGCTGCAGCAGTTTTCCCACAGCCAATGTCTGTGCTGTTACACTGAGGTCAGGCTAGGTGCAGACAGTGGTTACTGAAGAGGACTCTGGTAGGTAGAGGTGGAAGACACCACTGAACACCATGTGACACACAGGGTGGCTTCCCAGCAACACAGAATGTTCTGGTTCCAAATGCCAACAGAACAAAGAGATGCCTGTTTGAGCTTGGGGGATACCTACAGATGTCTTCATGAGCAACTTGAAGAAGGCAGCAGTAAGCTTTTACAGAAAAGCTTCTCTGCATTTGGAGTTCAGGACTCTCGCCTGCTCAGAAAAAACTCAAGTGTAGACCAGGCCAGTTTCAAAGTCAAGGAGATCTTCCTGCCTCTGCCTCTTGAGTGCCGGGATTGAGGGCTGACTCCCACTCCTGGCCCAAGTGTCTCTGGAGTTAGTCTCAGCACTTTGTTAGAAGCTGACTATTCCCAAAACTTCTCCTCACTCTGCCCTTTGTGCTGATTGACAGATGAACTCAGAAGGTCCAGCAAGGTGTTCCCTTTGGAGACTGTTAGTTCAGGGTTTTCCTGCTTCTTCCACTTTCAATACTTTCGCCAGTCCAAGTTATACAAAAGTATCCCTACAATAAGCATAATGAAGAGGTTCTTTTTTTCTTTTCAACATAGTTTTAAAATTATGAGACCTAAGTAAACAACACACAATGTAAAACCCATAACCAGTCAAGACATAGAGTCATTCTATGCCTTTGTTTATCCTGTGTCTGTGACTCAGGGGTTGCTTTCCATACTGTGTGCATGACTAATAGATAGGTAAAAATCATCTAAGCCTTAGGGAAATCAGGTTGTTGTTTGGGCAGCTGTGACTGGGTTAGGAGCTTGTCTGTAGATAATTCTCATGAACCTAAAGTTCTTCTTTTTTAATTATTTAAAAACTGAATGTAAACAGGAAATATATATACATATATATACATGCATATATACATACATGTATATACACATACATACATACATACATACATACATATAACTGTTGTTGGGAGGCTCTTTAAAATGATTGGTTAGGACCCCATACACATATATGCACACTGGTGTTGAGGACCAAACCCCAGTATCTGAGCTCACTAAGCAGTTCTGTCACCCCAGAGTCTTTGTCTTTAAAATCACCTTTCCATAGCTGTAGAAATCCCATATTCTGAGGACAGCTTTCAGCCTAGGAGTTACGGCTTGTAAGTAATAAACTACCATCTGTGCCTAAATTGATTGCATGTGTTGACTCAATTTTTGGAAGAATAATCTTAGTCATACTTGCTACAAGGGCGTCTTGTTCTCCAAGGAAAATGTCACTTTGGGAATTTTGCACAGAGTTTCTCAAAGTAGTACAAAACAAACTGTGTAGCAAAGTAATATAGAAGTTTCTTTGGTGAGGGGCTTGACTTTCTCAATGTAAGGGCTCGTGTAGGGTTTCCAAGTGATGTTTGTTTCGAACCTCAAGATTCTATTTCAGGAGTGCTTTGAAGTTAACACATTAAATTTGTGTTAGTTAATATGCAAGCTGCATCATTTCTGGTGTGCATTCCCACAGGAAGATATCAAGGGCTTTCTGGAGCTTGTAATTGATGGTGGGAAACACTTTGGTATTAAAATATAGTCTTTATATTCATATTGTATTTGAAAAACATATAAAGCTAAGGGCTGGGGGTGTAGCTCAGTTGCTAGTTGCTAGGGTGCTCATCTAGCATGCACAAAGTCCTGGGTTTGATCCCCAGCATCCCATCAAACTGGGAGCGATAGCTGCTCTTAGGAAGGGGGATTAGATATTCAAAGCCATCCATGGCAAGTTCAAGGCTAGCCTGGGATATATGAGACTCTATCTAAAAAATCATATGTATATATTTACATATACATATATTTCCATCTATATGGAAGTACTTTTTATATTTAATACATTTTATGTAAATGAATCTTGTCTACAAAATTGTGAAAATGTTACTAACTGGTACCTACTTTCTAAGCCTATAAAGAGAGAGTGAAGTTTAGGGTGAGATTATTTGATGTTGTATTTCAGAAAAAGTAAGAAGAACCACCAAGGAAATGATTAAATATTTGGATTGTCTGAAAACAGTAAAGTTGACCACCACTGGCACCGTTCAGAGGAAACTAGCCAGAGAGGGATGCTCTAAACAAGGCCTGGCAGTCATAGCTGTACTACTGGCCCAGAGATTTTTTTTTCCCTTTGGATTATTTTATTCTCAAGATTATGATGCAGTTACACCATTTTTTCCTTCTCTTTCCAAACTCTCCAATATACCCCTCTTTGCTTCCTTTCAAAGTCATGGCCTCTTTTTTTATTAATTATTGTTATATGCATGCATATCAACACATGTAATTATATACATACATACATTCTCAAATATAACCTGCTTAATCTGGATAATCTTGCTGGCATATATGTTTTCAGGGCTGGCGGTTTGGGATTAAATAGCCAGTTGGCGTGCTCTTCTCTGGGGAAGATTGTTTCTCCCACCCTTGGTATTCCTTAGTTGCATGTAGTTCTTTGTGTTGGGTTGACATCTCACAGTTCCCCGCCCCCAGGTCCATGTTAGCATGTCTGTTGTTGAACTTGTTCAGCTCGTATTTAGGCAGTTATGCTGATGAGACTTTACAGGGTAGCTTCTGACGATCCTAGGAGACCCGCTGACACAGCAAACTCGTGATCCTGACTCCTACAGTCACTCTGCCTCTCTTCCACAATGTTCCTTGAGCCTTAGGTTCAGAGTTGCTTTGTAGGCATATCCACTGAGTCTACACCCTACGATTCTGCAGTTTGATTGGTTGTGGTTTTCTGTAATGGTGTCTGTTGCAAAGAGACATTTCGCTGGTGAGGGGTGATGCTTGCACTTACCTGTGGCCCAGCACATTCTGTTTCAGGAAAAACCATCTGGACATTGCTCGCAAGCAGCCCTGCTTTCCAGCCTGTTCCAGGCTCTAGCTGTCAATGCACAGAGACTTGCTGACCATTGCGAAGGAGGCTTTGACAACCAGCCCCAACTTTCTGTGAGGCAGCTGGCTCTGGAACGGAGCCGCCTGGGCCTTACTCTTGTAGTGTCCACCATGCCCTTGCCTCTTATCACCCTCCTGACTTGCTTGTCTCAGTTGTCTTTTGCCTATTGCACAAGGTCTCGGGATTTGTGGTTGATTTATCTCCATGTTTCCCAATTGCTGCTCCAGTCAAACTCCCTCCATCCTAACATGGTCTCTTACTTCTACTGTCCAAATCTTGGACCGTGTATTGGCAACAGTACTTGTTTTTGTGTCTTTATAGCAGTCTGCCTATGGCTTAGGTATATTACTATTACAAAACAGCGCTTCTATAAAATGGTTGTCAGAGCTAGTTATCTTGCTGAGTAACAGAGGGAAGTAGAAAAGGGGAGAGGGAAGAAAACCCAATCAGGCCCCAGAGCAGATGCTCTCCATACAGAAGCGCATTTCCATGACACAGCTCTCTGTGAGGCGATTGGTACCATCTAGGTAGGGGTTGAGTTGACAGTGCGGAAGGGTTTATGACAAGTTCATGCCTTCCTTGCCATAACGTGCTGCTCCCTCAACAATATGTAATATATGAAAATGCCACATCTGTATTTTTCTATATGCATGATACAATGGTGGGAATTGAAATTAAGTCCCAAAGGAACTGAGAAATTTTGGCAGTGATGTATGAAAGCCAACACAATTTTTGTTTGAATATGAAGACATTTAAAATGTGGTAAGTAGAAACTCTGCCAAAGAATAATTATAAAGCCCTATCTCGAGCCCCACAATCCCACAATTACAATAATTATTTTTTGAGACAGGAGCTCACTATTATGTAGCCCTGGCTGTTGTCGAACTCACTCTGTAGACCAGGCTGGCCTGTTCCTCACAGAGATTTACCAACCTCTGCCTCCTGAGTGCTGGGATTCAGAGTGTGTCACCAAGTCTGGTTCAAGTCTATTTATTTTTCTTTTTTTTTTCTTTTTTCTTTTTCTTTTTTTTTTTTTTTTTTTTGGATTTTTCGAGACAGGGTTTCTCCATAGCTTTTTGGTTCCTGTCCTGGAACTAGCTCTTGTAGACCAGGCTGGCCTCAAACTCACAGAGATCCGCCTGCCTCTGCCTCCCGAGTGCTGGGATTAAAGGTGTGCACCACCACCGCCCGGCAAGTCTATTTATTTTTCAGTTGTGGTGGTTGCTCTTCACAACCTCCTTTTCCATCCTGGCTTAAGTCAATGGGTCTCCTGCACAAGCTTTTCCAGTAGCCCCTGACTTGTTCTCCTGGTTACTGTCTTAGCCTTCTGATAGAATCCTCAAACCGCAAGTCATCGAACACCTGTACATGGCCAGCTAAAGGTTTCTCGCTTCACTGTCCATGGTATCTCAGAGTCCCTTCCTCCTAGCGGAAGACAGAGCAGTCATAGCTGACAACAAACACACAAGGCTGTGTTCTAAAACAATATCGCTTACAAAACAAACTATGGTGGGATTTTGGTGCATTAGCTGTGGTTGCTAGAGATCTCTGCTCCCTGCTTACAAATGGTCCCTCTGACTTACAAATGGCTCTTGTCAGGTTATTGTTTAAAGCTAATTAGTTGCTTCAAGTTGCTCAGGAGAATGATACTCCTTGTTCCTGCTTCTCCTGATCCCTTTGTTTTTTTTTTTCTCTGTTCACACAAATTCTGTTGACTTGTTTCCGGCATAGCCTGCTGGCCTTCTTTCTGGCATAGCCTGCTGGCCTTCTTTCTGGCATGGCCTGCTGGCCTTATTTTCTTCAGATCCTTGAAAGTTCTGCCATTATGTTTGAAGTGGGCTGTTTTTCCTCTCCTGAAAAACTTAACTCCCACACAACTGTCTGTTCTCAGCTAAAATGCCACTGTCTGAAGGAAACTTCCCCTGTCCCTCCATGCTGACTTAGGTGCTTCTGCTATATCCATAAACCTTTGTAACTTTTACTTCCATCATGTTCTAGACAGTGTTAGGCCAATATGACATAAGCTGGGGTCATTTGAGAGGAGGGAGTCTCAATTGAGAAAATGCTTCCATAAGATCAGGCTGTAGGCAAGCCTATTGGGCATTTTTTAAAACTGGTGATTGATGAGGAAGGGCTCAGCCCATGGTGGATGATGAGGTACCTGGGCTGGTATTGCTGGGTTCTATAAGAAAGCAGGCAAAACAGACCATATAGAGCAAGCCAATAAGCAGCACCCCTTTGTGGTCTCTGCATCAGCTCCTGCCTCCAGGTTCCTGTGTATCTTGAGTTCCTGTCTTGACTTCCTTTGATGATGAATTGAGATGTGGAAACATAAGCTGAGTAAACTCTTTCCTCCTCCCCAACTTTCTTTTTAATCATCGTGGCATTTTGTCATAGAAACCCTAGCTAGGACACATTGTACCAGGAGTGGGGTATTTCTGTGACAGATCTGAGCATGTTGCTTTGGAGAGGACTGTGGAAAAACTCTGGAACTTTGTGAAAGAAAACTCAGCGAGTGTTCAATGCTTAGTGACCTGTTCTGTAGGAGCTTGGAGGTTTTTTTTATTTTTTTATTTTATTTTTTTTAATTTTATTTTTTTTATTAAAGATTTCTGTCTTTTCCCCACCTGCGCCTCCCCTTGCCCTCCCCCTCCCCCAATCAAGTCCCCCTCCCTCGTAAGCCCAAAGAGCAGTCAGGGTTCCCTGCCCTGTGGGAAGTAGCTTGGAGGTTAAGAATGCTGAAGGCAACGCAGAAGGTGCGGCCTCACTTGTGAATTCTGTGGCTCTGGTTATCTGGCACCGAAGAATCAGCTGTGATTAACGAGATCCCAGAACTACTGAAGTGAACCTTTCATTTTCTGGGACACTTTATGCTGCTTGGCTGGAGCTGAGAAATTAGTGGTGATTAAGAAGAGACCAGCATCACTGAGATGAAATCTGGGAAGCCTTTTTTGAGACTCAGCACACAGAAGCTGTGTTCCAGAGGTAGTCAAGGTTGTACCTCATGCCAACAGCCAAACTTGGAAGTGTAAAAGTCAGCTAGGCAGTACTGGTTTTGAGGGTATGAAGGGGTCGTGGAAAACGGTTGAGGCTTGGCATTATGAGAAGCCAGGAAATGGCATTGGTGAGGGTGCAGCTCACTGGCAATTGAAGGTTCAGGACGGAAGGGATCATGCAGAGTAATTGAGGCTTAGTACCATGAAGAGTGCCTATGAGAAGCTGTTGGTGAAGGTATAGCAAAGTTGCAGCAGAAAATCCTCATATTTTTGTAGATGCCAGTGCTGTGAGATGGTAACCAAGAACAGCAGCCATAGTGGGGTAACAACTGGAGCCTACAAGACAGCTGTGTGCTGCAGAGGGCAGAGCAGGAGAAGCGACCCAAGAAGAATTGCAGAAGAACACAAGTGGATCCCAGATATTGAATGTTGAGTTATTTACATCTTTGGAGTTTGTTTTTGCTTTGATTTGGTTGTGACTATGCCCTGATTCTTTCCTCTTGAAGTAAGAGACAACTTAACAAATTTTTAATTTATTTTGAAGAAGCCCATAGTTGAGAGATTTTGGATTTTAAAAGAGATTGGCAATTTTAAAGAGACTGAACTTTTGATGTGTTTGAATTTGTATAAACTGGAAATTTTAAAGAAATTTATATTTTTAATGTGTGATTTTGGGGATGATTGAGAAAAAAAAACGTTGTGGCTTAACAGTGATTTAAGTGTGTGTCAAATTGACAAGGGGTCAGTTGTTCTGGAACAAACCAAAAATGATTGATATGAGAGAAACATTCTTAAATTGGAGAATCACAGTGAAAATAGAGACACAGCGTTCAAATGGAGCTATAGAGGACACAATGATTTCACAAGAAAAACAGGCTGAACTACACACAATTGTTTACGTTTGACTACTAGCGACACGCATACAATATCATGCCGTTGGTTTCAGCTCTAGATATTGGGGACTCTATATTTTCAGCACCTGAATGCTTGATGGAGTAGGAAACACAGCACCCATATAGCACATGTTGCACTGAATTCTGATTTTAAATTTTATTTGTTATTATTGTGTGTGAGTAAGCATGCTTGATTTGTGTGGGGCGGCATGCATGTTATGTGTGCTGTGTCTTGATAGCCCTGAATACTGAATTTAATAACCTCTTGATAGCTGTGAACTACTGGAAGTAAGAAAGAGAGACTCTACCATTCAAGATGCTGTGCATAGGAAGAGTAGCTGTAGGCACACCTGATATCTAGGGATGTGTTAGCCAGATCTTTGGAGCTTGTTGGCCACGGTTGTTGGGAGAATTTTGCCGCACATCCATGATAGAGTCCGTGAGATAAAAGGAGTATGGCTTTGCACATAACAGCTTTCTGAGCGAACAGAAATGTCAGCATCTTTCAATCTTTCAGGCTTAAAAAAAAAGAAAGAAAAAGAAAAAAAAAGTGGGGTGAAGGAAGGACAAGCAAAATGCTTTGGGACGGATCTGAGGAGGAAGAGTTCATTGTGTAAATCCTGGAATTCTTGTGCTAAAGCACACTACACATTGGTAAAACCTCTTTGCATTGCATCATTAAAATAGAGTAAACAAGAAACAGCTGGGTTCTGAAAAACTCTGGCCCAGTCATACATGGTAATGTTATTCTCAAAATGTATTTTTACAATGAAATTGACCATATGTCTAGAGGTATTTCAACAGTCTAAAGGCACTTCAGTGACCTAAAGAAAACCTGCTAGATGGCTGAGCTTTAAACATGAAAATGCATATTGGTAGAGAATGCTCAAATGCTAGATCCAGTCATGATGCTTGCAATTATGGGCACCTGTTTCACAGGATCCTGGAGAGGGGGTCTGGCTGAGCATCTTTCCTCTTTGGCTTCCCACTAACCATGGGTAGATGAAGGCTTGGGCTGGGAACAAAGCAGGGCCTCGTAGGAAAGCCAGTTCTTTTGAGGTTCATCTGTAGCCGGTTGGGTAAATTCCAGCTGGAGAACAGACAAACAGAAGAACGTGTCAAGTACCAAGGAAGCAGGTAGGAGAGGGGACTGACAATCTGAGAGCAGGATGTGGGATGGAGGGAGAATTCAAAGAAGAGATTTTTTTTCCTGAAGGAGCTAACACTTGAGCAGGATGAGTAAGAGATTCTGCACAAGGTAGGGGGATGAGGCATCTAGGCAGAGGCCACGGAGAGCACGCTTGTGGAGGTGAGCAGAGCTCTAAATAATTTTCCGTGGCTTGAGGATGAGGCGTGGATCAGGGAGTGGTAGACGAGAGCCAGATGTTGGAAATCGGCACAGGCTACATACCAATGGATGAGTTCGAGCGAAAGGATTCAGACTTCTGAGGGAGAAGCTCTGTGAGGAACGATAATTTAGGAGGACATAGTCTGCTTCGTGTTTGAAAAAAAAATCTCTCTGATGCCTGGGGGAGAGGAGTCGGCTGGTGGTTTCTGGAGGCAGAAGCCCAGAAGAATGTTTTATAAGCTACTGAGAGATAATGAGGTAGTGAATGGAAAGAGAACAGATCTGAGACACATTGGCGAAATTTGAAGACAAGATCTACTGTGTGGTGGTGTTTGTAATCCAGGGCTTCTCCCAGATACAAGTGGATGACGTCAGAAGGATGCTTTAGTCTAGACAATCCATAGGGTTATATGAAAGTACACAAAAGTCCCCGAAGAAAGAATCGGGAGCCACCTGGGCAGCATCTAACCTTTATCTGAAGGACATTTATGCGGAATGAGTTTCCACCTCCATTCATTTCAAATATCTGTTTGTTGTCTCTAGACTGAGATACTTAGGACGAGCAGAACAAAGCAACCCCTGTCTGCATGCCTACAGTGTCTGGAGAGAGACAAATGATGACTTTAAAGGCACAGTGGCAAGCATGATGGGTGTTATAAGTGATGAAAATGATAAAATAATAAAAATGGATTGAGAAAGAGAAGACAGTTCTAATGGGATATAAGGCCTACCCTGGCTTCAGGGCTAGCAAGTGCTGTAAAGGTTAACGCCAGTCACTATACTGGGGCTACCCATGGAAACACCCTAGGATTTCTTGGAAACCATAGGTGGAAGAATTCACAGAATTGCAAGACACATGAGCCCCAGGGTCAAAAGGGCAGGTAAAGAGCCCTAGCCTACATCTAGCGCAAAGCCGGTCCCTTTAACGCTGAGTAGCCCACACAAAGGTGGGTCTGATGCCAGGGCCTTTCGACTGGAACGTGTCCTGGCGTGTTAAGAGCGTTGTTTTCACAAGTGTCTGATTTACATTCAGCAAGAGAATTAAAGCTCCAGAGACTCTGGCTCCTACGATTCTGCTTGAGAAAGGGAACAGTGAGAAACCAGTCGTGCGCCAAGCACACTGATGACAATCTTGGATAAGCAGCCTTCTTCATGCTAGAAAAGCAACAGACCCCGTTGGTGATACCAACACCAGCACCAGCATAAAAATAATAACACAAAATCCGGTTGCCTGGTAATTCCCCAAAGGTGGCTTGCATTTGGGCCAGCTTTAAATCCCGGTAAGGCAGCACAGGGATCTCATGAAAGAAAAATTGATAAGGGAGAAGAGATGGGGAAAAGGGAAATCAGTTGAGGGGTTGCAAGGAGAGGCAGCCAGACTATTGTTGTTTATTGTTCTGATTTGTAAGTCTGCAGAAGTTTCATTTCCTTGTGAAATCGTAAGAAATAAATTATTCACAGGAGAGCCATCTGGGCTCCCTGGTGCCAGTTTTCCACTTCAAAGGAGCAGTGTGTTGTGGCAGCGGAGTGGTGGAGCAACTTTTAAAATAGGACTTGTGTCACTTTAAAGGTTTTCTTCAGCTTCAAACACGTCACATGTCTCACTGTGATGGGGGATCATGTGTGATTTTGACACTGAGAAAAAAACCCAGGGATACAAATAATCAAAGAAGGTCATGAGTGTAGTGACGTATGTGATGTAGTTATATGACACATCCCTCTGTAGGAAGACAGTGGAGATGAAATTCAACCAGAAATCCACTGGAGGGGACGCCAGCATTCTAGATGAAAGATCACCGGTGAGACAAGAGACTAAAAGCACTTCTTTCAGGAATCACATCAACGGATGCAGTCAGAACAAATCTTAAAATACCCAGTCTTAATAACAGTCATATAAAGAAAGTGTTACCTCTGAGGAAGGGACATCCTGGGTAGGGAACTTGCCAGCTACAAGACACATTCTGAGAGAGGCAAGAGGGCAAGACTCAAGTATTGAAAATTTCCCTGGCTTTGACCCATCTATGAGGGCTTAGAGGTGTCCTCAGGTCAACTCATATTTAGATGAAAGGACATAGGCCATGTACTTGTTTGTGAAGATGACTTTGCCGCTGTTTTGAATTTTTAGATTTTATCCCCTTGACTCAAAGATAATCTTTGTGCAATCAATGCAACTGTTCAGTCATAATGCTTCTCTTCAGCTTTCTTCCATTTAAGTTTTTATCTACTGAAAACAGGTATGCCCCTTTGTTTTCTGCTTTTCCTCTCTATGCACCCTTTCCAAAGTCTCACCATGCCCATTGTGCTGTGAAGCCTTACACCACAACACTTGTGGCGTTCCTTGGCTAGCAATGCGTCATGAGGTTGCAGCAAGAATGGTGGCTTTGACACATTCATCGTCACAAAAAATAACTCGAGCTATTTGTTTGTTTGTTTTTTTTTCTGCTTCCTTTTAAAATTTGGAGGCAGAGTCTTACCGTGTAACCCATGTTGGCCTTGAACTGGACTTGACTTGTTGCTGTTTCTATATGTTGGGATTAAAGATTAGAACACCTAGCAACTCTATCTCTTTTAATTATCTAAAATTCTAATCAGTCCAGGCCGAGTCCCCTTTACAGCACAGACGATGCTCTACTGTACAAAGTAGATGGGTTACACAGGTTCATCTGCAACAGAGAGGAACCAGACGTCAGCTTCAGAAGCTCTCTCTGCAACTGCTGAACCCCTTTCAGGTGACGGTTCTTGGGGTACTAGCCTGATTTGCAGGATTCTGGGAAATGATACAGATTGTATGTTTCAGAGGAGTAACACGGGCCATGAACAGGAGAAATGTCTGACAATTTAGGTACTTTGAGTCTATCTGCCTGATGGGATCTGTTTCTTGTGCCCTTTCAACAGTTCCCAGTCCCCAACCATCACTAGCATCAGTGCTGGGAGAATTCCAAGCAGTGGTCTGGAAAGTACTGCCTCTGCCTTATTTCTCAAAGTTGGAAACATTTGTCTAGAAGGGTCTCGCTCTGCAGTCTGTGCATTCTTCTCAGATGCTGGCTCGTTAGTGCTGGAAAGTTCCCTAGATGTTTGGAGATGCTGGAGCGAGTGTTTCTTTTTCCATGTATAGCATCAGCAAATGTTATCAGGATCGAAACTGTCTAACGTCCTACTCTTAACAATAGCAATACTATGAATTGTTGCTTTATATTTCCCAGGATGCCCCTGGATAGAAAATATTCCAGGGCCAAGAACATCCTGAGGGAAGGAAAGATAGGGAGGCTTGGGTATTAAAATGTCTCTCTGCCTCTACCTAGATTGCAGTATAGTGAGTTTGAGGCCAGTCTAGACTTCATAAGAGACTGTATCAATTGTCCCCTCCCTCTGAAAAAAAAAAACTGAGGAAAGTGAAGTTAGTACAATAGATTCCTAGCTCCCCCCACCCCCACTGGCACAAAGCTGTGAATTTGAAAATTAAAATACAATAAAATTTTCATTTTTATTTGCTTAATTTTTCTTTTAAAGAGAGAAAGCACCAGATGTCATTTAAGAAATGACTTGGATGGTTTTTATTAACAAATTATGAGCTTCTATATGGAAGAATGCATGACAAAAGAAAAATATGTTTAGAGAAAACAGAAGACTTATGACAATTGAAAATATAATGTACTTATTATACATAAGATTTTGTGAAACATTAGCAAAGGTAGGTCAGACAGGTGGCTGACACTGGGGTGACTGAGGCAGGTAGGTTTAAGTTTGAGACCCACTTAGGCTACAAAGTGAATTCCTGGCCAATTGAGTTTCTGGAATAAGACTCTGTCTCATGAGAATAAAAACATAAAGTTATAATATTCCCCAGGAGTTGTGGGTTTAAGGCCCGCTTGAGTTAGTCACATGGTTGGGTTGAGCCTGAACTACAGAGTAGGACATTCATGTCTCAAGACACAGCGCCCTATCAGACCCAAGAGCTAAGTTCATTTTTTTGTGAGCTCAGATCTGATGGAATCCTGATACTACCACAAGTAACGTCACTGATACAAAGGAAGTTAGTCTCCCAGCATAACCTAGAGGGGCTCCCAGGTGCCCAGGGCGATGTCCCCAGTTAGTTCCTTGGGCAGCTGAGAATAGGGAACCTGAAATGACCCTATCCTATAGCAATACTGACGAATATCTTGCATATCACCATAGAACCTTCATCAGGTGATGGATAGAGATAGAGACAGAGACCCACACTGGAGCACCGGACTGAGCTCCCAAGGTCCCAATGAGGAGCGGAAGGAGGGAGAACATGAGCAAGGAAGTCAGGACTGTGAGGGGTGCACCCTCCCACTGAGACAGTGGGGCTGTTCTATTGGGAGCTCACCAAGGCCAGCTGGACTGTGACTGAAAAAGCATAGGATAAAACCAGACTCTCTGAACATGGTGAACAATGAGAAGCCAAGGACAATGGCACGGGGTTTTGATCCTACTTCATGTTCTGGCGTTGTGGGAGCCTAGCCAGTTTGGATGTTCACCTTCCTAGACATGGACGGAGGGGGGAGGACCTTGGACTTTCCACAGGGCAGGGAACCCTGACTGCTCTTTGGACTGGAGAGGGAGGGGGAGAGGAGTGGGGGGAGGGGGAGAAGGGTGGGAGGAGGGGGAGGGAAATGGGAGGCTGGGAGGAGGCGCAAACTTTTTTTTTCTTTTTCTCAATAAAAAATAAAAAAAATAAAGAAGGGGAAGATGAGGCAGAGACTAAAGGACACTTTGAGGCTGACGTGTCTGTGAGTGTGCGCTAGTGTGGCCATCTTCTTAATGTCAGACATAGAAACATCCGTTAGGAAAGATGTAGAATCAGTAGAAGGCGCTGAGCGCAATGACCTTGATGGTCTTTCTACTGGCCTGCTGGAGACAGGAGGCCAGAAGTTCGTGTGAAGACAGCGAGGTGTTTGCTGAGTGGTGCAGGCAGAACAGGTGTATGCAGAAGACAGCAGTGTTTCCCAATTTCAGGGTTCTGAGTTGACCAGATGGGTGAAGAGCTACATGCCTTTTTTGTTTGTTCTTTTGGCTTGTAGAACTTCCTTGGCCATTTGTATCTCTTGATTATCTTCCCAGGTGAGAAATTCTTATCTCATGCTGAACTTGAGTTGTACTTATTTTTATTTCCCGAACAGTTAAAAGCACGTAGACAATCTGAGAACCTTCGTCCAGTAACCGATGAAAGCAGAGCTGGAGATCCACAGTCTCCACAGTCAAGCACTGGACCAAGCTCCAGGAGTCCAGCTGAAGAGAGGGATGTGGGATTCTATGACCAAGGTGGGGGGTCAAGATCATGACAGAGGAACCCACAGAAATAGCTGGGAGGTCACAGACTTGGAGACTTATGACTGACCACTAGAAAGCCTGCATGGGACCTATCTAGGCCCTCTGCATGTGGGGGACAGTTGTGTAGCTCCATCTGTCTGTTCATGGGGCTCCAAGCAGTGGAATCAGGACCTGTCCCTGGCGCTTGATCTGAATTTTGGGAACCTATTCCTCATGTTGGCTTGCTTTGCCCAGCCTTGATGCAGGGGAGGAGTTTGATCCTACCTCAACTTGGTCCTGTCATGCTTTGTTGATGCCCATGGGAGGTTTGTCCCTTTTCTGAACCTAGGTGAGGAGGTGTGTGTGTGTGGGAAGATTGGAGGCCTGGAAGGAGGAGAGGAGGGAGGGGAAACTGAGGTCAGGAAAAGAACACATAGAATAAATAAAAAAAAGTTAAAAAAAAGGAAATCTGAAATGGAAACTTGATATGTCCATTTGATGATTTTTATTATTAAGCATTAACTAGAAAATTTTTTGCTTTGTTCATAAAGAGATACTTTCCATGCGGCTGTGGAGATGCCTCAGTTAGGGAAATACTTGCTGTACAGACATGGGGACCTGACTTCAGTCTCCAGCATTCACACAGAAAGCTGGGTGTGGTGGTCCGGGCCTGTAATTCAAATTCTGAGGAAGCAGAAATGGGAGAAAAGCTGGGGTTTGCACCCTAGTTAATCTTGGTGAATCTGTACTCCTCAGGTTCAGTGAGAGACCCTCTGTCAAAAAAGGTAGAGATTGATAAAGGCACCTGTTCATGTCTGTACACACACAGACACAGACGCACACACATGCAGACACACACACAGACACACATAACGCAGTCGCAGACACACACACGCAGGCACACACATGCAGACACACACATATGCAGACATACACATGCAGACACAGACACACACATAGTCACACATAGACACAATATATACACATACACCAAACAAATACACATACACAAGTAAATATTTTAAAGGTGGAATGCAGGAGGCTTGCCCCTGGATACAAGCCTGTGCTCCATAGGGAGACCCTATAAAAAGACAAAGGGAAGAAACATTTCAAAAAGAATTTTTAGACATCACATATTAATCATCATTTGATTCGGAATCTTAAGTATCTTAAAAATCTGTGACTTTTTAAAGCAAAAATCATTTTTTTTGTTACCACTTTAGGTCTGTAGATAATATTGATTTGGGGGGCACATAAAATTGCAAACAACAAATTTATTTAGTAATTGTTGTCTCTTTATTGAAGTGGTTATGTTTCAGTTAGCAAAACATTTCACTATCCTCTACTTTTGTTTGTGAATGTACTTTAGTCTTTAGTACTTTAGATTCTTACAGGAAGGGACAGGTAAAATACTTGTGGAAACTAGTAAGTGTTCAATATCAGGAATCTGAAGCCTTTGTTGAGGTCATTGTGAATCTGTTTAGTTATATACTTGACCTTGTTTGAGATTTTCTTTCTCATTGTACTACTTATTTTTCTTTGGGAAAGCAATTTTCTAAATTTTCTCTTCTCTTGGTCTTTGAGGAAATAAAGCAGACGATACCCATCTTCTCCCACTGAGGAGGAGATAAAATTGGAATTGCTATGATCAGTAAAACTCTTGAAAGCCCTTCAGTGAGAGAAAAATGGAGAAAATATGATGATCAATCTCCTGTAAGGAACCACAGTTACTTATAACTTATTCACGAGTACATTAAAAATGTAATGCCATACATAATTTTTTAATGCATGTTTAAAATTTAAACATTGAATTGAAAACCAAGGAGAGCGGTGCAGTCTCTTAACTGAACAGTTCAGGGGTCTGGCACTGCAGGGCGTTTTAGTAAATGCCCTTGGCTGGGTGGATGCTCAAGTTGGTTGGAATAGTCAAGAATAAGAACAGATGCTTGTGGTGGCGCAC
>JABTXL010004655.1:2372709-2399204 GCA_025134845.1 Neodon shergylaensis | reverse complement strand
CCTCCCTCCCTCCCTCCCTCCCTCCCTCCCTCCCTCCCTTCCTCCTTCCCTCCCTCCCTTCCTCCTTTCCTCCCTACCTTTCTCCCTTCCTTCATTTTTTTGTATGAAATATAGTAGGTAATAATATCTTTTTAGTTGTCCATGACTTTAAAATTTTTTTAGATAAAATTTTATTCATTTCCTGTGTATGTATGTGGAGGATTGAACTTGGATCCTGATGCTTCACAGCAAGCCCCTTTTCCAGATGAGCCATCTCGTTGGCCCCTATTGACTCTTTTAGACTAGCCTCTTGGGCTTCTGCTTTATGATCTCGCTGATCACGTCACAGTGTGTCTTCTACCTCTGAGAGCATTGCTAGCTTGCGTCCTGCTTCAAACACATGTACGTGCTAAGCCTAATGGGTGTGCTTCTCAGGTGTAAAATATTAGCATTTTTCTTTCTGGCAATAAAACTTTCCTTAAATTGTGTCTTTTGATGTATTTATTTCAGGTAATACTGATATACAGCTCAGCAAATTAAGATAATAAGGACAGACTTAAAATTCTTTGCTGCTCTGGTTTGGGATTTATGAGGTCGTTCTGCCTTTACCAAAACTGTGGTTCTTGCCAGGTGTGGTAACATCTGCCTGTTACAATTCAGGGAGGAGGTGTGTGGGGACATCTCATCTCGGGCTACTTAGCAAGACTATCTAAAACAAACAAACAAAACCCCCAAACCCAAAGATCGTATTTTTAAAATTGAGGAATTGCTCTTTTCCTGTGCTAATGAGAATGCAAATCCAACCAAGCAGATTCGCTCTTCTGTGCTACAGATGACATGAATAACTAGGTCCAGTCATATTACATGGGGCTCTCGAGACGACTGCCTGTTAATAACCCTCCTCCTGACGGAGGGAACTTGTGAAGAAACTGCAATTCTGAGAAGTTAAAAGCCAAACCAAGCCAACAACAACAACAACAGCAAAAATAAAAGCAAAGCAAGCCTGTGTGGAAACGGATGGAACAGGAAAGGAGGGCTTTCTGAGACCGTCCCCTGCCCCCGCCCGGTGTTATCTGTCTGCGCTTGTGCTAGTCTTCAATTGTCAAAAGTGGAGCTCGGGATTTGTTATGTAAAGATGAGAATGAACTCGACAGTGAGCGAGGAAAAGCAGTTGAATGTAAGACGCCTATTCCCGAGTGTTCGGCGAATGGAGCTTCCTGGTGCCCTTTGCTCCTGTTGCTGGGAGAGAGCTAAGCGAGCCCTGGTGACTGTGTGTGCATCACCAATCACATCCGCTAGCCTTGACGCACCTGGTAGCTTCAGCCTTGGAGAACTGGGGACCTAGTACACACTGTAAACAGGAGGACAAACGCCACCACCTGTCCTCACCGCGGAAGAGAAAAACCCCATTGAAATCTTCGCTGCCCTGAAGACACTCTGGCACTGAGAAGACCATCGGTTCCCACCCCAGGGCCTTCATCTGAATCTCTATTTTGGGATTAAGGGTTCGGAGGGCCAGTTTCTTCTTAGCCTCCACAACAAAAGTAGGGATTAGGGAGCTCTTGCCTGGCAAGGTTCTGTGGTGACCATGGAGATTAATCTCTTCCTTGGGAAATCAGCTGCTTGCAACACTGCTGCCTCCACTCCCACCAAGAGGAATTTCCGTTCCAGTTTGGAGATGTTGGATACGGCAGCCAGACATGGAGGCTTCTAGATACTCGGCACGGGATACAGGCGCAATGACGCCTGAAGCTCCCGTCAGTTTCTCGCTTACTCTCTTGACTGTGTGGGAAGATGGGACATTTAACCTACCACTTACTCAAGATTTCCCTGGCTTACCATTTATTACGCTCTTTTCATATTACAGGCTCCAGACCCAGTATGGCTGGCAGGCTAACAAGCTAACGTGGATATTAGTTCACCACTAATAGACCTTGCAGATTTAGTGTGGGAGAGGAGAGAATCACATCCCAGTGATTTATGCATAATTTTAAATCGAGGTATTAATCATGCCAGGGCATTTCTATTCATGTGAGTTGATGGCTGTGAAGACAAAGCAGTGTGCACGTGTGTTAAACTGAGCATTCTAGGCATGGTGGCCGTAGGAAGTATGACTAGAAGAGAAAAGACGACGTCCAAGGGATTGATGATGTCCAAGGGTCAAAGCTAGGCCACGTAGAGAATTTTGCTATGGTCATGAGAAGAAAATGGGTAGTATTTGGTGGGATTTTACGAGAATTGTAATCTTAAAAGATAACTTGGGTCCAGCAAGATGGCACAGCAGGAAAAGGATTTGCTTCACAAACTTGGTGACCTGAGTTCAGTCCCTGGTCCCATGTAAAGGTGGAAGGAGAGAGCTGATCCTATGTTGTCATCCTTTGAGATCCATGCATTTGCCATGGCCCCCACACATCATGCACACAGAGACATATGTACAACAGTGATAGCAGAAAATTATTTCTTAACAAAAAGGTTCACTCTGGCTTTAGGTGGGACCAGAGCTGGGAAGAGTAGTGTGGCTTAGAACCTTGAAGCAGGGTCATGGTCTATCCAGCATTCCGTCATCATTGCTTCACCTCTGACATAGTTCATGCATCCAGCTGTGCCCTCAAACCCCACAGTACTTAAATTTAGGAAGTTTTTATTTGCTTCAGGGTCCCCTGTAGTCTCTTCTATGAATGAATTTATATGCTATCCAACAAATGTTGCATTTAAGCATCGTGGCTGCTCTCCATCACTGAAGTCATGTCAGCTCTCTGGGAAAAACTCAGCTTCTCATATTCTGGTGCTAGTGCTGTGTAGCGGTCCAGTTGTCTCTGTGGTCAGGGCTGACTTTCCTTTGCTTGTGCTGTGTCCTCATCATTGCGCCTGCATCGTCTCATGCTCACCCAAAGCTCAGCTTTTACCTTCTCACAAGCATGATAGATGCTTTGGAGGAGAGTTGCTGGGAGAGGAGTCTCCCGCACAGCTGAAAGCCAGAGGCCATCGTGAAAGTTTCTGACCGAGAAATCAGGAGTTGCAAACAAGTGCGAGACAGGGAATGGAACGGCGACCCCCCACAACAGAACCGTGGAGAACATTCTGAGTACCAAAGCATTTGTGTTCAAGTGCAAACTGCCCAGCTGAAGCAGATGGGGCCAATTTGGCTAAGTGATGCAAATTTCATATTTTTCCTTTAAGTAATTAAAAACTGAAACTCAGAGAATTAATTTAACAAATTCAGTGCAGTCATCGTTTCTTTGAGATGTGGGACGAGCTCACACCTCCCCGTGATGTGAAGCTTCAGGCCCTGCTAGGGTGAGGACCAGGGTTCCTTCCATAGTCTTCTCATACAGCTGTGTGGATGGCTTCGTATCCTTCCCTCTTTCTCCAACCTCTCCCTCCCCTCTCATCTCTCGCCAGTTTTTCATCTCGATTCCATTTCTCCTCTCCTCTCTCTCTCCACCCTCTCCCCTCTCTGTACCATCTTGTCTCTATTGTCTCATCTCTCCGTCCATTCTCCACCTTCTTTCCCCCCTCTCTTCTGACCTGATTTCCATTCTTTTACCTCTCCTTTCATCTTGCTTTCTCTGCTCCCGTCTCTTCCCCTCTCCTCTCTCTCCATTCTCTAATCTCTATTTCTTTTGGTTCCTTCTCATGCATCAGTTTCTTCTGTGCCCCAACCAGATGTTACATACAGTAAGGGAAAGTGTCAAGTGCAGATGTTACACATGGGAAGGGAACGTAGCAAGTGCACGCTTTTCACAGAAAGAAAAGAGATATGATTTAAGGCCAGAAGCAAAGGGAACATCTCCCCTCTTTCTTCCCCCCTCCATGCCCCTAGACCAGTCCCTAGCAGGTAGTTTAGTTATAGACTCTTCCTCAAAGGAAAACAAAATGAGTTGCATATAAATAGCACTGACCCATTTCCTACCTGATCCTTAGATTAAGATTAGCATAAACCCAGGGGTAGAACAGACAAGGACACAGAAGAGTAGGCTTGTATGATAAGGAGTCCGTGCAGTCAGATGGCTTAAAATCTTAGCCAAAGATTATTTGACTAATACATACGAGAGAAAGAGAGTGAGGGAGAGACACACAGAGAGACAGAGAATTGAAATGTCTCTTTTAATATCCAGAGAAGTGGTCCTCATGGTTTTATAGGTGGGAATATTTTTTCCACTGCAGAAATTGAGGCAGATGATGTAGTTTATGGGAGATCACTTGGTCACCATGCTCTGCAGCGTCTTGACTCCTCCCAGCACGCAACCAAGAACAGCAGAAATGGCCAACTGCGTTCCCTTTCAAAGTCTACATTCTTTCTTTGGGCTTCATCTGTGACATCATGATAATTGAAATCTCTACCTCCCACATTATTCTGGGTAATTAATTATAACAATCAAATTAGGTTATGTCTAACAAAGTATCTCACTGTGACAAGATAATGTCACACTAACAATAATACTGGTAGGGATAACGATAACAAGCTCACAGCAGTTCCTATTTCCGGTACAGGGCTAGGCTTTTGCAGTCATTATTTCTTATCTTCTCTGTGAGGTACACTCTGCCATTTTCTCTGTTTTTAAATGGGGAAGCAGAGAAAAGGAGGGCGGAATGACTTGCAGAAGGTCAGCCAGTATGAACTGGTACCAGGATTTGATCCCACACAGTCTGTCTCCTTTTCATCTTTACGACTCAGGGGAAAGAGAGAGTATAAACCTTTAACTAGTGCAGAAGGCCAGGATTTGAATTCTGGGCTCATGGACTGTACTATCTTCAGGTTTAAGCAGTGTGGATTTCGGTCCATCCATCTGTAAATAGGAGAGGAGTAACAATATCTTTAAGATGTTTGCTGAGGATTGTGTAAGAAAACAAAGCCTTCTAGGGCACAGAGTACCTTATTGGTATGAATACGTGGGCCTGGTTGGACTTCCATCACATAAGACTACAAAGGTGGCTTAGGCAACAGAGATCACTCCCTCCCCAGGTTTCGGAAGCTAGAAACCTAAGGTCAAGGTGTGGCAGAATTGATTTGTAGTTGAGACTCTTCTCCTGGTATACAGGCAGAAACCTCCTTACTGTGTCCTCACAGGGTCTTCCCTCAGGGAGGAGAGAGAGTTTTGCAACCTTATGCTCCTGAAGGACAACAGATCTAATTCAGGAAGAATCTTGGGACTTTATTGACCTTTAATTGCTTCCTTGATGATTGTGTTTCCTAATGCAGTCACACCAGGTGTCAGGTCTTCACACCCAAAAGGTGTGTGGACACAGTTTTGTAGGAGGTAGTCAGTAGGGAGAGGAACTGGAGGATGGAGCCATAGGGTGTTTGGCTAGCTCTAACACCCTGGGTGGAGTCCTTAGACTCCCTTTCTAGAGGGTTATTAGTGATAAATTAATAGATGCATAATAATATATTTTGGGTGGCCATCTTAGCTTCTTTTATATTTGCGTGATAAAGATCATGGCCAAAAGCACCTTGGGTGTGTGTGGGGGGGAGAGTGGGGGTTATTTGGCTGATACTTTATCATTACAGTCCACTATCAACAGGGCAAACACTCAAGGCAGGACTATGGAGACAGCAGCTAAGCAGAGGGCATGGAGACATGCTGTGTATTAACTTGAGCTCCACGGCTTGCTCAGCCTCTTGTACCTCTGAGGACCAATATCCCAGGGTGGCGCAATAGTGAGCTGGTCCCTCCCACATCCATCTTTAATCAGGGAAATGTCCTACAGATTTGCCTCTTGGCCAATGCTGTGGAAGCAATTTCTCCATTGAGAGTCCCTCCTTACAGACATGCCTGTGATAAAAGTCAACCAGCACAGCACGTGTGTCATCTGCCTTCTCATTGTGGACACTGAAAATGTCTTTTACCGTCTATTTTTTCAGGCGAACCTGAATTTAAGTACATTGGGAACATGCACGGCAATGAGGCGGTTGGGCGGGAGCTGCTCATTTTCTTGGCCCAGTACCTGTGTAACGAGTACCAGAAGGGGAACGAAACCATCGTCAACCTGATCCACAGTACCCGAATTCATATCATGCCCTCCTTGAACCCCGATGGCTTTGAGAAGGCCGCGTCCCAGGTGAGAGCCAGGCAGGGTCAATGTGACCTGCAGTCTTCATCCTTCTGATATATTAGTACGCATGTTCTTGTCTATTCACAGCTCCGTGTGGAGCATAAGGATCACGGAGAGCCAGAGAGACATAGTCCCATTTGCTGCTAAGAAAAGGTTATTGCTGTAAAGGATGCGTTTCTTGAGCAGAAGCTTTGCTGAGGAATTTTGTAAATAAGTTAATACTTTAATAGTGTTTTGTTGGACTGTGAAATAAGTAACATTGATTCGTCCGTAGTTGTGAGTAGACAAAGTTGCCTCTAAAGCAGTGGTTCTCAATTTTTGGGTCGCGACCCTCTTCCGGTTGACTGACCTTTTCACAGGGGTCGCCTAAGACCATCAGAAAGCACAGATGTTTACATTATGATCCATGACAGTAGCGAAATTAAAGTTATGAAGAAGCAACAAATATAGTTTTATGGTTCGGGGTCCCCACAGCATGAGGAGCTGTATTAGTAAGCTTTAGGAAGGCTGAGAGCCGCTGCAAGCAATGCTTACTGCCATGCGTCTAACAGCTGGTGAATTGGTGTCATAGCGCTCTCTGCTGGAAGGAAGGAAGAACGACTTGCATGCAACTAGATCAATATAGAGGATTAATTGCTGGTTTTATTAAAGATCAGTGAAGAAAACAAAACAAAACAAGTTCTCCGTGTTTACAATAAAAATAATTTTATACATTTTAAGTGTCATGATAAAAAGTAATGACTTTCTTTTTGAGACAGAGTCTCACGATGTAGCTGGCCTAGAACTTGCTAAGTAGATCTGGCCGTCCTTGAACTCACAGAGATCCTCCTGCTTTTGCTTCCTGAGTGCTGGGATTAAAGGCATGCACCACTATATCTGGCACTAATGGCCTTGTAAGAGAGTATGTGTGTGCTTCCATTTTGATTGGACAAGATTGGGGGACATAGTTATTATATATACTGTTTATGG
The DNA here is from genome assembly GCA_025134845.1 of Neodon shergylaensis. Taxonomy (NCBI): domain Eukaryota; kingdom Metazoa; phylum Chordata; class Mammalia; order Rodentia; family Cricetidae; genus Neodon; species Neodon shergylaensis. Next base: position 2,392,199 of record JABTXL010004655.1, on the reverse strand, counting down.
TATAAAATGTAAAATTTTGATACATGTTGTATAACAAACATTATAAATATATTTATCTCCTCTCATGCTGATCATTTTTCTATCATAAAGACATTTAGAATCTTTTGTTCTGGATTTTGAAACAGAATGCATATTTTTAAAGAAGCCTGGGAGAGGCGGCATACAAGCTATTAATACATGAGACCCATATCCATCCTAGTTCTTAGTATTAATTATTAATTATTTAGTATATTTAAAAATCAGGGTGCTGTGAATCACAGAGGAAATTTCACTTAATTCTAATTATTGGTGGTGTGATTTTAAAGAGGTCGGAACTATTATTAGTGAAAAAAATTCATTGAAATACCTCTCCCCCCCCAAATGCTTATAACAAATATTTTAAACTGGGTGTCTTCAGGAGTACATTGATAAAATAGCGAACACAGCAGTGTGGGAGGATATTGTAACAGATAATCTCAGTAAACTATTTTTGAGAGCAACGGTGGGACCTTAAGTAGGGACTGACGGCTGTGATAAACAGCGATGGCTTCTATGTTGTCTTTCTTAGCCAGGTGAACTGAAGGACTGGTTTGTAGGTCGCAGCAACGCCCAGGGAATAGATCTGAACCGGAACTTCCCAGACCTGGATAGAATCGTGTACGTTAATGAGAAAGAAGGTGGTCCAAACAACCATCTGCTGAAGAACCTGAAGAAAATTGTGGATCAAAATGCAAAGGTAACACGTACATGGCTTTTCCGGGGTCCCACGTACAGAGCTTTCCTGGGGTCTCACGTGCACGGATTTCCCAGGATCTCACATGTTCGGCTTTCCTGGGGTCTCATATATTCGGCTTTCCTAGGGTCTCACATGCTCAGCTTTCCCGGGGTCTCACATGCTTGACTTTCCCGGCGTCTCATATGCACAGCTTTCCCGGGATCTCATATGCTCGGCTTTCCTGGGTCTCACATAGCTGAGTTTTTTTCACTACTCTGTCTCGGATGCGACACAGCCTTCCGCCCAGTTTCACCGTATGATTACGTACTTCTCAGTATGTATACCCTTCTCAGAACTGTCCCAGTCAGCTGCTGTATAAGATTTCCTAGACAGGCACACATAATTACAAAAAAAAATCTTAAAAAGTCATGCCTATGTGCTTTTAAAATGAGAGTTCGCACTTAAAAAACCTCAGTGTCACTTTTACATTAAAGAGAATGATGCAAAAATTCAACTTTAATTCATTCCCTGAGAAATAAGCAGAATTTATTTGTAATGGTAAATCTTCACTGGTTTGAATGAGAACAGGCCTCATGGGCTCATATATTTATGTACTTTGTTCTCAGTTGGTGAAACTGATTGGGGATTAGGAGGTGTAGCCTTGTTGGAGGAGAGTATCATTGGGAGCCATGCCTGTCTGCTGCTGTGTTCTCTACCATGTTGATCATGGACTCTAACCCTCTGATCCTATAAGACCTAAATAAATTCTTTCTTCTACAAGTTGCCTTGGCCATGGTGTCTCATCACAACACAAAAGTAACTGATACACAAACTGCCCATGTCTGGTTCTTTTCCTCTCCACTTTTGACATTAAGAATGACACAGCATTTAGACTCAGAGCAAGTATTTGGTTAATGGTCTTAGATAGCCCTCACTTTCAAGTTCCCATTTTTGAACACAGTATCTTATCTTTACACCTTAAAAACGACTTTAATTTTCAAGGCTTATTTTGTCTTGTGTATCAGAAATCACGGCTTAAGGATGTAGAGGTCTCTGGCTACAGATTCAGGGTCTTTGGGGTATGTGTATGACCGTCAAATGGTAGAACGAGACTCCTAGGGAGTCCTACAGATGCTGGCACGTTCCACTGAGACACATGGCTAGAGGTGGACACACAGCGTTCTTCTGAGACTCTGGGAATAAAAATCTTCACCTGCTTCCCAGAGCTCTTCTTCTAAATCATTTCTCATCTGGCCCGAGCTTCACCGCCTGGCTGCCTCCATGGTTACTTGAGTTCAGCAACTGAGCCTTGGCCTGAATTGCTTGAAAACAGCAGGGCTTAAAATACTTCCGATAATTTATTAGTGTTATGCTTTTCCTTAATGGCCGGAGTTGTGAAGGAATCTGAGAAAACACAGCTTTAGCATATTTTAAATGTTAAAGCCATCTAATTATAGAACATGTCATCGAGCTCTACTTAAAGTCTTTAAAATGGGAAGGTTCAGAAGTTTTAAAAATGTTATTACGTGTGTGTGTGTGTGTGTGTGTGTGTAAGCTTACATGTGTGCACAGAGGTCGGAGGACCCCTTGGGGAATAAGTTATCTTCTTTTGCTTTGTGTGCTCTTTGGATAAACTCATATTATCATGCTCAGCAGTAAGTCGTCCCCCTGCCCATTTTCCTCTGAGCCATCTTGCTAGCACATTTACAGAGTTTTGAAGATAAGTCACAAACAGTTCTGAAATTTTCCAGGCTTTTTGGGGCGCTCCATAGAGTGGATCGATTAGACAGACCCAGGAACTCTCAGCATTTAGTCAGGCTGAAAGACTCTGTTTAAAGTCAAAGAGATTGTTGTTGATTGCTGCTGTAAACAGTAACATGCACGTTGGCGGTAGTGTATATATAGCAAGAGAGCTTATGGAAATATCTAGAAACTGTGTGAAACTTAGTGTGTTCATGACAACACTGGAGCTTGTTACAAAACAGCTTATTTAAAGTTTTAAGTTTCGAAATTAATATATTGCTACAAACAAAGAATAAGGCAGGTGTAAATAAGAAGAAAAATAACCCAAGTGCTGTAGTCTTCAATGATCCCTATTCACATGTTGGCTTGTGTTCTTTAAACGCGTTTCTATACACAATACTCTAACAATTAATGTAGGGTCCCTATGTGAGGGAGAATGTGAGTCCTCGGTCTTGCTCATGCTCCAGTAAATAGCTCCCACCCTCACTCATCCACTAAGTCTACTGTTTTACAGTGGTATACATTGACAAACGTTATTTGTTATCTGTATGCAGCAAGAAAAGAAATCACACATAGAAACTATCACATTTAAAATATCACTTAGGTATAGATATTCTATAAGATGTAATACAGTTGATAGACTGCCAAGTATGCCTTATCCTTGGGTTTGATCCCCAAAATTGCACAAACATGACATACTTGTAATTCCAGCACTTGGGAAGTAGAAGCAGGAGGATCAAAAGTTCAAAGTCATCATCAGCAACACAGTGAGTTCCTGGTCTGAGTGAAACCCTGTCTCAAAAATAAAACAATAGATTGTTAAAAAAAAACCCTCAAAGGACATATATGAAATGTGTCCTAGTTAGGGTTACTGTTGCTGTGATGAAATACCATGACCAAAGCAACTTGAGGAGGGAAGGTTTATTTGTCTTACTCCTCCATATCATCATCAGAAGAAGTCAGGACAGGGCAGGAACCTAGAGGCGAGAGGTGACACAAAGGCCACGGAGGAGTGCTGCTTATTGACTTGATCCTCATGGCTTTTCAACTTGTTTTCTTGTAGAACCCAGGACCACCAGACCATGGGTGGCCACACCCACAATGGGCTGGACCCACATCCATCATTAATTAAGAAAATATCCTCCAGGCTTACTACAGTTGGGTCTTGTTATGGAGGCACTTCCTTAAGTGGGGTTCTTCCTCTCAAATGACTTTAGCTTGTGTCACGTTGACATATCTAGCATAAAACGTTAGCAGTAGGTGTATTTAGGTGGCAAAATTATGGAGTCGCTTAAATTTTCCACTTTGCACATATATGTCTTTACTATACTTTCTACATCCCAAATTTATTGGCAGATAAAATCAACCACCCAAATAATAAAAATAGTGCACATTTTTTTTGTTTTAACACATAATTTTGCATTTGTGGGGTGATCAAGGAGAGTGATCAGCATTTCTACTCCTTAGACCTCTGTTATCTCTTTGTAATGAGAATCCTTAAGCATCACTCTTCTAATTCTTTTATTGTTTTAAATTTTTCTTATTTATTAGTGTTATTTATACTTTTTGTGTGTGATATGCACAGAGTGTCTACAGAGGCCTAAAAAGAGTGTTAGATTCCCTGAATCTGGAGTTACAGGAGGTTGTGTGTTGGGGACAAGAACTTATTTGCCTTCTTTAAATATCCTTTGGTATCAGCTAACTACACCTTCTTCTAAATCATACTTTCTCATATGTGGAAATCAGAATATATTCAAGACTGAAGAACTGGTTATCTAAAGTCAGTGTGGTCCCTAAACTTTGCAGTCTGGGTTTGAATCCTTGGCTAATGAACTTGGATGTATATGTTACTTAACTGTACTTGATCTTCACACTCTGTGCTATGAAATGGCAATGAGTTTCTGCACATCCAGTGAGGATGCTGCTGTCCTCAGTAAAAACGTTGTATCCAAGACATCATCATAAACAGTACATGGAGGGAATTTTTAATCTGTCCTGCCTGCCAGATCCCAAACACAACATGGAGAATTATTATTAGTTATGAAAGCTTGATCTATAGGTTAGGCTTATTCCTAACTAGCTCTTATAACTTAAATTAACTCTTTTCTATTAATTTACATGCTGCCGTGTGACTCATCTCCTACATTTTATGCTTTTTTGCCATCTGGCTGGTGACTCTACCTTCTTCCCAGCTTCTCTCTGCCCTGAAAATTCTGCCTACCTATTGGCTATTTAGCTTTTTACTAAAAACCACAGTGACATATCTTCACACAGTGTAAAGGAATATTCTACAACATTTTCCCCTTTTTGTCTAAATAAAAAGAAAAGGTTTTAACTCTAATGTAATAAAACTATAAACAATAAAAACAATTTTCAGATAAGAATTATATTTACAATGTCCAGTCCATCTGTATTTGGCATATTTGAAGAAAATATTTCATTGTTTATTCTATCTTGATGAGTCCAAAACTCTGTACTTAATTTACTTCTATCACAAATGAGGAAAAGTGTAACTATAACTACTTGGTCTTCAACTCCATCAAAGACTTCAGACCTGAGTAAACAGGAAGTGCAGTGTAAGCTGCTTCCAAACCTATAGAAATGGCAGACATTTGGCCACTTGGACGGTCACTCAAGGTTCTTCTGCAATGCTGGGGCATCCAATCATCAGCCTACAGTCCTAGAATATCTGGCAGATTCTTCTATGAGGCACAATTTTGAAGGACTGTATCACCTAGTCTTGGCAAAGTTAAGTGGTCACTTTCCTGTGTGTCCTGCTGAATGCCTTGCAGACTTTTCTATGAATCAGGTATTTTGAAGGACTGTCTTACCTTCTCTTGGCAAAGTTCAGCAGTCTTTTTCCTTTGTGATCTGCTTGTTCAGTTTGTACAGCATGCTGTCAACAGTCAAGGCAAGGGCAGGTTCTTGCCCAACTGGCTAGTTTTGCCATATTTAAATCAGACTCCATATGCAACTTCTCTGATGCCCATCATCTTCTCTGAAGTAAATAAGTACTACATATTTTGTAAGTCTTTGAAGTGTTTAAAGACCATCTATCTAAATATATCTGTTTAACCTTGAAAACATATCTAAAATGACTATAAGATAGATTGTTATACGTGACTAACTACTAACCTGCATTTCTTTATTATCCTAAATAGTTTATAATAATAACCTTCAAGAACTAGAAATTTACACCATACTGTTAAATTAGCTGCATAGGCACACTATGTCAAATAAGAGTAGACATGTATGTATAGAATGTCCTAATAAAAATAACCTTAAATTTGTATCAATATACAAAAGTCTATTCCAATGTAAAATATTTGAGACTAGTAATTATTCAAAAGAAGATTCAACAATCTATGCTTTATTTCATTATTTTCATACTATACCTCCTTTTTTCCTCTTCAGAAAGAGATCTCTTAATCTCCCTTGTTCAGTTTATTTTGACCATGACCAAAAATAATTTGTAGCCAACCCCCCCTAAACAGGGACAAACATCCATAGCCCACCAAATGACCAAAACCACCCACCCTACCTCTTAGGAATGTGGGCATTGTGTTTTCTAGAGTGCTTCCTGTTGTTTAGGGTGCTGGTATCTTTAAGGGACCCTAAGAAAATTAGGATAATGATCAAGTTCGCAATTAAAAATTCAAAGACAGCACAGTAACAAAGAATCCAGACACCCTATGTATCTTCAATTTCTAAGTGGCTTATTCTTTTTTTTAATTCGTTTCTCTTTATTTAAAAACTTTACTCTATTATTTTAACTATTTATTTAATGACTGTCTATATCCTTTTTCTTTTTTTAAAGCTTCCACACATTGTTAATTACACTAACCTCTTTGCAGTTTTTTGTTTTATTTTTTTTTTCATCTGAGCCTGCTTTACAGTCTATCTGTAACCTTTGCTGTCTGCATGAGCAAAATCTCAAATAGTGACAAAGTTTAACTCATGGTGTGCTGGCTGTTCAAGCCCAAGGGCAATGGATGAGAGATGCATATCTGTACAGCATGCATTTGGCTCTTTTATTGTATGCTTGAAGCCTTTCTTTTAAAGCTTTCTCAGGTCTTATGTGGAAATATGTGCCCAGGTGTTGGATACCATTTATAGCCAGTTTTTCTCCCTCCTGCCAACCAGCTCCCAAATCACAACATGGAGTCTTATTATCAGTTATAAAAGCTTAGCTGATAGCTTATGCTTGTTTCTAACTCTTTTAACTTAAATTAACCCATCTATATCCTGTCACATGGCTCATGGTTTTTACCTCTCTTACTCTGCCTCTAGCTGGCAACTCTGCTTTTTTTCTTCCCAGCATTTTTTCTGCCCTGAAAATCCTGCCTAGCTATTAGCCATTTACTTTTTATTAATTCAATCACAGTGGCATATCTTCACCCAGTGTAAAAGCACAGAAATGAAGAAGTTTAACAAGCGATACAACTATATTTTTCCTTCCCGAAAGAGCAGGGCAGAGTGCATCTCAGTAAACCCTTGCCTTTTCATCAGAGTGTTTGGAGGTCTGAGGTCCGTCTACTTGTTAATGGCTCATAACATTACATAAAAGAATCAAGGTTTTTTTGTTTTGTTTTTGTTTTCTTTCCTTCTTTCTTTCTTTGCTCCAGATTCTTTTGTTAATAACTTCTTCTTATTTTCTTCCAAGAAAGACCACGAATCATTGAAAATATCATGAATTCCTGAAACTTGGGCTTCTGTCTACATTTTAAGATGCCCATTCCAAAGTAAACTGACATTTTGTGGTTAGTTCTCAGTGAGACTTGATCTATTTTCTTTCATAAAGACAATGTCTGAAATGGTTGAAGGGAGTTGGAAAAATAATAAGAAATAATGGGAAATAAAATTTATCATGTGTTTGAGCCACTGAGGGAGAAAAGCATCGGTTTTGGTTTAACAGGATTTTCTCCATCTGCTAAGGATTACTATAAGTCTGTAATCCTTATGGCCGACAGAGGAAGGGGTCCTGATGTGATTTATATATTATTTTCAAACCCGAAGAGAGAAACATGTGCATTTCCCCAAAGTAGATCTTTTACGGAAATGTAAACGTGACGAAAATATTTTTCATAATAAATGTGGAAAATATTGACTGTTGTTCCTATGCAAACTTTTCTCCCTCTGTAAAGTGAACCCAAACATGTTTGAACTATGAGCAGTTTCTGATACTTTGTCTTTTCTGTGTCTTTCCTGGGATGTCACCAATGACAATTATCAGCTTCTGATCCATGTGACCCTTATTCTTTGTTGCAGCTTGCCCCCGAGACGAAGGCTGTCATCCACTGGATTATGGACATTCCCTTTGTGCTGTCGGCCAACCTGCATGGAGGAGACGTCGTGGCCAATTACCCGTATGATGAGACAAGAAGCGGTAGGTAGTCCCCTCTCCTCTAAGTGGCTTAAGGCCTGTAGGTTCCAGTCAGGAATCACAGCATGATTTCCATGCTACTATTTGTTTTGTTCTTTAAAACAAAATCTTTCTCTGCAGGCTGAGATGGCCTTGAGCTTTCAATTCCTCTGCTTCAGCCTCCTGGGTGCTGGCATTATAATAGGTGTGTGCCACTATGCCCCATACTCTATTAGGGAACCAGCTAATATAAATGCTTGCATTTATGAGCATCTCACATAGTAATGGCATAGAGAGGAAAGCAGCAGAAGTGGTTATAATGCTTTTTTTTTGGTGAAGGAAAATAGAAGCTTAATTAACTCTTAGGGAGGAAATAGAATAGGAGCCCTAGAAGAGTGGTTCTCAGCCTGTGTGTTACGTCCCCTTTGGGAGTGTGTATCAGATCTCCTACATACCTGATATTTACATAACAGTTCATCACAGTAGCAAAACTGCAGTCCCCACAACATGAGGAACTGTATTAAAGGGTCACAGCACAGGAAGGTTGAGAACTACTGTGAAGCCAGTCCTGGCCTCTGGTAAGGTGGACTGCATACAGACATTAGATAGATTCATGCACAACATGGCTTAATAACGGAGGTAGCCCTTGACGTTTCACCCTGCCGTGGGAATGCACCCACGTAGCCAGCTCTCACGTTTCTGCCCTGGGTCCTCTTCTGCTAGTGCCAGAGAGGAGGAGCGACATTTTGACTTTTCTCTAATGTGTTTCAGTCAGGCTTTAGGTACAGCAAGTGAGTGAGAGAAATTTCTGCTTCGATCCCTTCGCCGAGAACTCAGAAGGGTAAGATCTTTGTACAGGATGGTAGTTTTAGGGACCGAAAACTCAGGTTTGGAGAAAGTCAGATTGGAGGGTATTATTAGATAAACTTGAGATTCTGTGGTTTGCCGTTACCTGGGCAACTTGTCAGCCAGGTATATTTTATAACACATGAGTAAGAATACAGGGTATCAAAAGAAACATCCTCTTCTACAATACACACAGGGAAAGTTTAGAAACATCTGAAATTAAATGCTGGCCAGTCTGGGTGTCAACACTTCATAATGCTTATAAAATTGCTGCTGATAAATCCAAGGATGGCCTTGAACTACTGACCCTTTCACCTCTGTCTCCTAAGTCCTGGTGTCACAGGCATTGTGCCCTACTAGCAAACATTTTATTAAACTAAACAATTTTAATAACGGAAATGTTTCTGTCTTCTCAGACCTACTGTGGCCTCATCAGCTCTTCTTGTGAGGCTTTCAGTGGGATGTGTATTCTGTCTCACCTCTTATCCAAGTACTAACCAGGTCCCACCCTGCTTAGCCTCTGAGGCAGGGGCATTCATGGTGGTATGGTCATAGGCATTCTGCCTAGTCTCTATATTTTCGTGTTAGGGATGAAAGTCATACAGCCTGAAACCTAAGTGTGTCTGACACTTTAACTTTCATCTTCCTGAAAGCTTCCACCTTCTCGAGAGCTACATCAGCAAGAGCTCAATGTTGAAGGGCTCTCAGTCAACAACCATCACTCTCGGTCGCTGTCCACTTCTCCCATCTTGTGAATTCATTTTCTAGGTACCGCGCACGAATACAGCTCCTGCCCTGACGATGCGATCTTCCAAAGCCTGGCTCGCGCATACTCTTCTTTCAACCCCGTCATGTCTAACCCCAATAGAGCTCCCTGTCGCAAGAATGACGACGACAGCAGCTTTGTTGATGGAACAACCAACGGGGGTGCATGGTACAGCGTCCCGGGTGGTGAGCTTTGCTCTCTGATTATGTGAACTTGGCTTCCTTTCATTACCATGTAGACTCAGAAAGGGATTTCCATCTATAGAATTTTCATTGTTCCTCAGCTGTTTTAAGTAGGTGGAACTGACAGGTGGCTCAGCAAAGTCATTGTTACACATTACTTTGTTTGTATTGAATTGAAATGGGTGTGCTAATATCCGAAGGAGTACACTGAGAAACTAGAGAGAGAACGGTGGTAAGGGGCCACTTTTCAAGTTCAGCCTTCTGCGGTAAGAGAACATCTTTATATCAGGTTAGTCATGCCTTTCATTGCAAGCAAGTGTGCATCTTAGAGACTGTGCAGCAGTCTTTAGCAGACCTTGTATGGTGGCTTTAATGAGAATGGCTTCCATAAGCGCGCACATACACACACACACACACAAACACACAGAGAGAGAATTTCATAATTTCCTAAGAAAATGTCCATGCTCTCCAGTTTTCCATTGCACATGTTTCTTGTTTTCACTCATATATTTTGCATTTGGACAGATAACATCTGGTGTATCTGGTATAGTCTCCTCTCCTCCCCTTGATAAGTTGAGAAGTATGGTCTACGCAAAATTTAGGATTTGAAGTATATCAAATACATCTGGTGGAGAGTGATATATCTTTATTTTATATTTGAAAGCAATTTTGCACTTTGACCCCAGATACTGGCTTTATTCACGATATAGAGAATTGGCATAAATCGCATGAGAAGAGAACCTCAATTGAGGGAGTGTCCAGATCACATTGGCCTGTGGGCGTGTCTGTGGCGACTGTCTGGACTCTTAGTTGATGTGGGAAGATCCATCCTGTTGTGGGTGGGATATTCCCAAGCTGGAGAGTCCTGAGACAGGAGAAAACTAAGAGAGTCAGCAGGCACAAGATGGATTCGTTTCGTTTTTTTAAAAAAAAAAAATCTTCAACGATTTCTTTGGAGCAAACTTGCTAAGCTAGTAGCATATCATCTGCATGATATGAACTAATATGCACTAGTAAAGCACTGGTAATACTCACAGTAAACATAGCAATGCATTAGCCAATCATTACGTCCCACAGTAAACAGTCAAGGGAGGTTGGAAGATCTTTAGCTCCCTGTCGTCATTTTATTTCAATTGTTATGACAAATCTGCTGACCAAAAGCAGTCTGGGGAAGGAGAGTTCATTTGGCTTACAGTTTTGGGTTGCAGCCCATCATTGTGGGCACTCCAGGCCAGAGCTTAAAGCATCACTTCCCCTGTCAGGAGCAGAGAGATGCTTCTAGCCTTGGCCTGATGCTCTCTATAAAGAGCCCAGACAGGAAGTCATCTCCATTAGAGAAGAGAGACATCTCAGGCTGCTCCATTGTTTCTGGGAGCTGCTATCAGCCGTTCTCCAGGAAGTGGGGGTGGGGTTGGAGCAATTGTCAATTTTTTTTTTTTTATTGAGAAAAAGAAAAAAGTTTCCGCCTCCCCCCAGCCTCCCATTTCCCTCCCCCTCCTCCCACCCTTCTCCCCCTCCCCCCATTCCTCTCACCCTCCCTCTCCAGTCCAAAGATTAGTCAGGGTTCCCTTCCCTTCCCTGTGGAAAGTCAATTCTTAAAAGCCAACACAGCAATTTGAAGGTTGGTACTTTGGCTTCAGGAAAGCAATCTGGTAGGCAACAACATACCCAGTGAATCTGAATGATAGCCTCATTAAAATTATTCTGAATATCAAATCTTGTCTGTTGTCTGGTTTGCAATACAATTCACATTATGTGGAATACAAAGTAGATATGCCATGTTTATTGAATTAATATATGATGTTACATATCATATACTATGATATATCCTATAAATCATACACCATGATAGAGTCCTAATCCCTCAGGAATGGACTTTGATGTTGGTTGGGTTTAGAAATAATAGCATGCCATGTCGCCTCATTAGACTCTCCCAGTTCCTGCCTCATAGGAAGGCAGCTTAGAGGGGCGCACATTTCTTTACTAGGTCATGGGATACAATCGTTCAGCTTGTCTTTCCTGGAATCTACTGAGAACTGTGGGGTGTGGATGGCATCTGCTTTTCTCCCACCCTACAATGTGGATGCATTAAGCTCAATGATCATTTAAGACACAAGAGGTTGTTCTTTTAAAACCAGAGTCTCCCAAGTATGTTTTCGGTTCCTCCATGGGAGGACATTTCTGTGCAGATTCCTACAGGGCCAGTCTTCAACTCAAGCTCTTAGCTGATCAGGACAGCATGTGGAGAGTTACCACCACTATGTGTACATATTGACTCCCCATCTGGTGCTTGTGTAGGAATGCAAGACTTCAATTATCTGAGCAGCAACTGCTTCGAGATCACTGTGGAGCTCAGCTGTGAGAAGTTCCCACCCGAAGAGACCCTCAAAAGCTACTGGGAAGACAACAAAAATTCCCTCATCAGCTACATGGAGCAGGTAAACCCAGCATCCAGCATCAGCTGATGGAGGAATCCTTAACCTTGTAGTATGTTAGACTCATCAAATGGTTTCTGTTCAGGGAGGTCCATCTGAATGGGGGTGCCACTATGGGAAACAGATGTCTGTGGTGTCTCAGTAGAGGTTTATATGCCATAGGCCTTATGGTTCATGCTGCTCGCTGGTCCTTCTGAATGGGGATGCCACTATGAAAAACAGATGTCTGTGGTGTCTCAGTAGAGGTTTATATGCTAGGTCTTATGGTTCATGCCTGCTTGCTGAGAACTGAGTACATGGGAGAACATTCAAATGAGACATCTTGGTTTTCTTTATTCATACTGTGCCAAGCAAGGACAATCTTAAGACACTCTCTTAGCGGATCACCTTGGGCTTTGAAGGGTGCAGGGCAGAGCCAGGATATAAGTGAGGTGAATGAGTCAGGTAGGTGTAGGACGATTGCTGAGTGAGTCTCCTGGATTGTGTGCCTCAAATGCCTCACTCACTTCTCGGTATACTCAACTGGATCACAGGTGATAATTTACTGAGTCCTTTTGTCTTTTTCAGCCATTGTTTTGTGTTGAAGGTTGCATTCCTGCCACCCTGCTCCCAGCTACCTGGCTAGCTTATGCTCTGAAATAACAACACACAAACTGTATTCTTTTAAACACTGCTTGGCCCATTAGTTCTAGCCTCTTAATGGCTAATTCTCACATCTTGACTTAACCCATATTTAGTAATCTGTGTAGCACCAGTCTTACCGGGAAAGATTCAGCATGTCTGACCTGGCGGCTTGCTTCATCCTGTCTGCCCGGGAGAGGGGAGCATGGCATCTGAGCTCACTTCCTCTTCCTCCCAGCATTCTGTTCTGTTTACTCCACCCACCTATGTTCTAACCTATCAGGGCCAAACAGTTTCTTTATTAATTAACCAATGACCTTCCTCCATCAGTTCTGAATGCCTTACATGTAATAATTATGTAGTGGATCCTTTCAGCAATTCTGGGAATCACATGAGATCACAACCACCACCCTCTTCTGTGAATTAGATGAAGAATCTGATACCAAAGAGGTTGATCAGTTTTGTAAGGTTATGCACTAAAAACTTGCATCTGGGAAGTCTTGTTTTAGAATTGTCCTGCTATCATTGTCTCTCAAGACAAAAATCTTTATCAGAGTCACCTATTTGTCTGATTGTAGGTGACCTACATATCATTGCAAAATGTTGGTACAGAATTTCAGGGTATCTCAGTCTGTCAAAATGAAATCAGTTACTTACTCGGAGTGGTCTTAGCGTTTCTATCCCTTCTATAGTATATATGGATGCTGGTACCAGGGAATAATAGTGGACAGTAATTAATAGTGGATATCACTCCTAACTGTCTTCAAATTCTATTCTCCATGTGGCCATTTCCACCTGCAGTCCACTTGAATGATGTTTATTTCACACATCCCTGCCCAGGTAGCCAGGTGTCTCTGTCATTTTTTTTTTAATTTATTTATTTATTTATTAAAGACTTCTGTCTCTTCCCCACCGCCGCCTCCCCTTTCCCTCCCCCCCCCAATCAAGTTCCCTTCCCTCGTCAACACAAAGAGCAAACAGGGTTCCCTGTCCTGTGGGAAGTCCAGGGACCACCCACCTCCATCCAGGTCTAGTAAGGTGAGCATCCAAACTGCCTAGGCTCCCACAAAGCCAATACGTGCAGTAGGATCAAAACCCATTGCCATTGTTCTTGAGGTCTCAGTAGTCCTCATTGTCCACTATGTTCAGTGAGACCAGTTTTAACCCAGGCTTTTTCAGACCCAGGCCAGCTGGCCTTGGTGAGATCCCGATAGAACATCCCCATTGTCTCAGTGTGCGGGTGCACCCCTTGTGGTCCTGAGTTCCTTGCTCGTGCTCTCTCTCCTTCTGCTTTGGACCTTGAGGTTTCAGTCCGGTGCTCCAATGTGGGTCTCTGTCTCTGTCTCTTTTCATCGCCTGATGAAGGTTAATGTTCAGGAGGATGCCTATATGTTTTTCTTTGGGTTCTCCTTCTTATTTAGCTTCTCTAAGAACCCGAATTATAGGCTCAATGTCCTTTATTTATGGCTAGAAACCAAATATGAGTGAGTACATCCCATGTTCCTCTTTTTGGGTCTGGCTTACCTCACTCAGGATAGTGCTTTCTATTTCCATCCATTTGCCTGCAAACTTCAAGAAGTCCTTGTTTTTTACTGCTGAGTAGTACTCTAATATGTATATATTCCATACTTTCTTCATCCATTCTTCAATTGAAGGGCATCTAGGTTGTTTCCAGGTTCTGGCTATTACAAACAATGCTGCTATGAACATAGTAGAGCATATACTTTTGTTGTAAGATAAGGCCTCTCTTGGATATATTCCCAAGAGTGGTATTGCTGGGTCCAGGGGTAGGTTGATCCCGAATTTCCTGAGAAACCTCCACACTGCTTTCCAGAGTGGTTGCACAAGTTTGCATTCCCACCAGCAGTGGATGAGTGTACCCCTTTCTCCACAACCTCTCCAGCAAAGGCTATTATTGGTGTTTTTGATTTTAGCCAATCTGACAGGTGTAAGATGGTATCTTAAAGTTGTCTTGATTTGCATTTCCCTGATTGCTAAGGAAGTTGAGCATGACCTTAGGTGTCTTTTGGCCATTTGAACTTCTTCTGTTGAGAGATCTCTGTTCAGCTCAGTGCCCCATTTTATAATTGGGTTGCTTAGCCTTTTACGGTCTAGTTTCTTGAGTTCTTTATATATTTTGGAGATCAGACCTTTGTCAGTTGCGGGGTTGGTGAAGATCTTCTCCCAGTCAGTGGGTTGCCTTTCTGTCTTAGCGACAGTGTCCTTTGCTTTACAGAAGCTTCTCAGTTTCAGGAGGTCCCATTTATTCAATGAGGCCCTTACTGTCTGTGCTGCTGGGGTTGTACTTAGGAAGTGGTCTCCTGTGCCCACGTGTTGTAGAGTACTTCCCACTTTCTCTTCTATCAGGTTCAGTGTGTTCGGCTTGATATTGAGGTCTTTAATCCACTTGGACTTGAGTTTTGTGCATGGTGATAGATATGGATCTATTTTCATTCTTCTACAGATTGACATCCAGTTTTGCCAGCACAATTTGTTAAAGATGCTCTCTTTTTTCCATTGTATACTTTTAGCTTCTTTATCGAAAATCAGGTGCTCATAGGTTTGTGGGTTAAAGTCAGGGTCTTCTATTCGATTCCATTGGTCGACTTCTCTGTTTTTATGCCAATACCAAGCTGTTTTCACTATTGTAGCTCTGTAATAGAGTTTGAAGTCAGGGATGGTAATGCCTCCAGACGTTCCCTTATTGTATAAGATTGTTTTGGCTATCCTGGGTTTTTTGTTTTTCCATATAAAGTTGATTATTGTCTTCTCCAGATCTGTGAAGAATTTTGATGGGATTTTGATGGGGATTGCATTGAATCTATAGATTGCTTTTGGTAGAATTGCCATTTTTACTATGTTGATCCTCCCAATCCAAGAGCAAGGGAGATCCTTCCATTTTCTGGTGTCCTCTTCTATTTCTTTCTTCAAAGACTTAAAGTTCTTGTCATATAGATCTTTCACTTCCTTCGTCAGGGTTACCCCAAGATATTTTATGCTCTTTGTGGCGATCGTGAAAGGTGATGCTTCTCTGATTTCCCTCTCTGTTTCTTTATCCTTAGTGTATAGGAAGGCAACTGATTTTTTGGAGTTGATCTTGTATCCTGCCACATTACTAAAGGTGTTTATCAGCTGTAGGAGTTCTTTGGTAGAGTTTTTGGGGTCGCTTATGTATACTATCATATCATCAGCAAATAATGACAGTTTAACTTCTTCCTTTCCAATACGAATCCCCTTGATCCCCTTATGTTGTCTTACTGCTATTGCCAGAACTTCAAGCACTATATTGAAGAGGTATGGAGAGAGTGGACATCCTTGTCGTGTTCCTGATTTTAGTGGGATGGCTTTGAGTTTTTCTCCGTTTAATTTAATGTTAGCTGTCGGCTTGCTGTAAATAGCTTTTATTATATTTAGGTATGACCCTTGTATCCCTAATCTCTCCAAGACCTTTATCATAAAGGGGTGTTGAATTTTGTCGAATGCTTTTTCAGCATCTAATGAAATGATCATATGGTTTTTTTCTTTCAGTTTATTTATATGGTGGATTCCATTGATAGATTTGCGTATGTTGAACCAGCCCTGCATCTCTGGGATGAAACCTACTTGATCATAATGGATAATTTTTCTAATGTGTTCTTGGATTCGGTTTGCTAGTATTTTATTGAGAATTTTTGCGTCGATATTCATGAGTGAGATAGGCCTGTAATTCTCTTTCTTGGTTGGGTCTTTGTGTGGTTTTGGTATCAGAGTAACTGTAGCTTCGTAAAAGGAATTTGGCAATGACTCTTCTGTTTCTATATTGTGAAATACTTTAAGGAGTATAGGTATCAGCTCTTCTTGGAAGTTCTGGTAGAATTCTGCATTGAAACCATCTGGTCCTGGGCTTTTTTTCGAAGGGAGATTTTTGATAACAGTTTCTAATTCTTCACGACTAACAGGTCTATTTAGATCGTTCACCTGGTCTTGGTTTAGCTTTGGTATATGGTACTTATCTAAAAAAGTGTCCATTTCTTTTGTATTTTCCAATTTTGTGGCATACAGGCTTTTGTAGTAAGATCTAATGATTCTCTGAATTTCCTCTGTGTCTGTGGTTATGTCCCCCTTTTCATTTCTGATCTTATTTATTTGCGTGTTCTCTCTCTGTCGTTTAATTAGTTTGGATAGGGGTTTGTCAATCTTGTTGATTTTCTCCAAGAACCAACTTTTTGATTCATTGATTCTTTGGATTGTTTTCTCTGTTTCTATTTTGTTGATTTCCGCCCTCAGTTTGATTATTTCCAGTCTTCTACTCCTCCTGGGCACGACTGCTTCTTTTTTTTCTAGAGCTTTCAGGTGTGCTGTTAAGTCCCCAATGTATGCTTTCTCTGTATTCTTTAAGTGGGCACTTAGTGCTATGAACTTTCCTCTTAGCACTGCTTTCATCGTGTCCCATAGGTTTGAGTATGTTGTCTCTTTATTTTCATTAAATTCAAGGAAGACTTTAATTTCTTTCTTAATTTCTCCCTTGACCCAGGTGTGGTTCAGTAGTTGATTGTTCAGTTTCCATGAGTTTGTCGGCTTTCTGGGGGTAGCATTGTTGTTGCCTTCTAACATTAATCCGTGGTGATCTGATAGGACACAGGTGGACACTGATATTCTTTTGTATCTTTGGAGGTTTCCTTTGTTTCCGAGTATATGGTCAATTTTTGAGAAGGTTCCATGAGCTGCAGAGAAAAAGGTATATTCTTTCCTATTTGGGTAGAGTGTTCTATAGATGTCTGTTAAGTCCATTTGCTTCATTACCTCCAATAATTCTCTTAATTCTCTATTAGGTTTCTGTTTGATTGACCTGTCCATTGGAGAAAGAGGTGTGTTGAAGTCTCCTACTACTAGTGTGTGTGGTTTGATGTCTGCCTTGAGTTCTAGTAATATTTCTTTTATATAAGTGGGTGCTTTTATATTGGGGGCATAGATATTCAGGATTGAGATGTCATCCTGATGAATTGTTCCTGTTATGAGTATAAAGTGTCCATCTCGATCTCTTCTGATTGATTTTAGTTTGAAGTCAGTTTTGTTGGATATTAGTATGGCCACACCTGCTTTTTTATTAGGACCATTTGCTTGAAAGACCTTTTCCCAACCTTTTACTCTGAGTAAATGTCTGTCTTTGTGGTTGAGATGTGTTTCTTGCAAACAGCAGAATGTTGGATCCTGTTTTCGTATCCAATCTCTCAGCCTGTGCCTTTTTATAGGTGAATTGAGACCATTAATATTAAGTGATATTAGTGACCAGTGGTTGTTTACTCCAGTTATTCTTATTGTTTTTGGCAGTAGAGTTTGTGTGTGTGTCCCTTCTTGAGTTGTGCTGGTGAAGGTTCGCTAGATGCCTGAGTTATTGTAGGCAGTGTTGGCAATGTTGGATTCCTTGGGTTGCGATTTTCCTTCTATTATTTTCTGTAGGGCTGGATTTGTGGCTGCGTACTGTTTAAATTTGTGTTTATCCTGGAATGTCTTGTTTTCTCCATTGATAGTGAACACTAGCTTGGCTGGGTATAGAAGTTTGGGTTTGCATCCATGGTCTCTTAGTTTTTGTAGTACCTCTATCCAGGACCTTCTGGCTTTCATGGTTTCCATAGAGAAGTCAGGTGTAAGTCTGATCGGTTTACCTTTATAGGTTACTTGGCCTTTTTCCTTTGCAGCTCTTAATATTCTTTCTTTAACGTGTATATTTTGTGTTTTGATTATTATATGGCGAGGGGATGTTTTTCTTTGATCCAGTCTGTTTGGTGTTCTGTATGCTTCTTGAATGTTCAAAGGGATATCTTTCTTTATGTTGGGAAAGTTTTCTTCCATAATTTTGTTAAAAATATTTTCTGGGCCTTTGAGCTGTGATTCTTCTCCTTCTTCTATCCCAATTATTCTTAGGTTTGGTCTTTTTATTGTGTCCCATATTTCTTGAATGTTTTGTGATGCGAATTTGTTGACTTTGCTGTTTTCTTTGATCAGTGCATTTATTTTCTCTATGGTGTCCTCAGAATATGAGATTCTTTCTTCTATCTCTTGTATTCTATTGATTATGCTTGTTTCTGTAGGCTCTGCTCGTTGACCTAGATTTTCCATATCCAGCTGTTCCTCAATTTGTGTTTTCTTCCTTGTTTCCATTTCAGTTTTCAATTCTTGAACTGTTTCCATTACCTGTTTGATCGTTTTTTCTTGGTTTCCCAGGGTCTCCTGTACGTATTTACTCATTTTTTCAAACTTTTTTTCATACTTCTCATCCATTTCTATAAGGGTGTTTTTTACATGTTGTTTAAGGGACTCTATTGCTTTCATAAAGTCAATTTTTTCCGCTTCTTCTGTGTTAGGGTGTTCAAGTCCTTCTGTTTTAGGATCATTGGGTTCTGGTGTTTTCATGTTGTTTTTTAGATTATTGGGTGAAATTCTGCCTTGGCGCCTGCCCATCTCTTCCTATCGATGCTATCTATTCAGTCTTTTAAAATTGGATCAGGTTTCTCTGCTGGCCCGAGGCTTCTCTTGCAAATTGCCTTCGCTCTGTTTCCTGGCTCCAGGCGGGGGCCAAGATCCCTCTCACCCCTCAGAAGGGTCTTCAGGAACAGGACCCAGCACCCCGTTTGCCAGGGACCTCGCCAACCAAAGGCCTACCTCTTTGATTTAGTTGTAGCGGGGTGATCTGCTCTCAGTGTTGTGTGCTGGTCCCTGCCGCCTGCATCCTCTGCCGCCGCGCCAGTCTCCGCCGGTCCCGGCCGCAGCCTGCTTCTTGCGTTGCCCGCCTGCGTCGGTCGTCTGCCGGCGCCTCTGCGTCGGTCGTCTGCCGTCGCCGAGCCTCTGCGTCGGTCGTCTG
>JABTXL010004655.1:2359412-2372699 GCA_025134845.1 Neodon shergylaensis | reverse complement strand
TCTGCGTCGGTCGTCTGCCGTCGCCGAGCCTCTGCGTCGGTCGTCTGTCTCTGTCATTTTTGCACCTTTTGGAAGTTGCTTGATTGAGCTTCCTGTTTACTCAAGTAATATTATTTCCCTTCTCAGGTCTTTGATGGGGTTGAAGACTAGATAGTTGTAGTTACTTTCTTCTCATGATTTAGCCAAGTTATTTCTAATACAAGATTTTGACTCCTTAGAATAGGGTAACTATTGAAACAGTTAGCATATGTTTTTTACTTCATTTGTTTATGCTAGTTGTAATTTCCATTTTTATACTTAATATTTATTCTTATTGTATATAGTTTTGTATTAGGCTTAGAACTCTTATTTTAGACAAAAGGGGGAGGTGATATGGGAACTCCATCAGCCAATAGCCTTTAAGATACCGGCCCACCTTGGGCGTGGTCAAATGTACTATATATACAGATATCAAAATGTGCATGGCCCCTTGGCTGCTGGATTCAGTTCCTGTTTCCCTGCTCATGCAGATGACCAAAGATCTGTGAGTCTACCCCTAAATAAAGAAGCCTTAATATGCTGCATTCTGAGCTAGTAGGGGACTATTTTATTATTATAATCGACAACACACCTCAGACAGTCTAGACTAATCAAATGAATTCAATATAAACAAATATCCTCAAATAAACATTTAGCTATGCCCTAGATTCTTTTCTGTTCCTGTGACCAAATACCCTAATACAAGTACCTTAGGAGAGCAACAATTTACTTTGTCTCAGAATTCCAGGTCATAGCATGTTGTGAGGAAGTCAGGAGGCAGAAATATCAAACAGCTCCTCATGTCCACAGTCAGGAGCAGAGAGAATGCTTGCATGCATCTGTAGGTAGCTCAGGCAGCTCCTCATGTCCACAGTCAGGGGCAGAGGGAATGCATGCATACATCTGTAGGTAGCTCGGGACCGAAACTTACAGCATGGCGTTTCCTTCTTTTAGGCTGGGGTTTCTTACATCAATATAGTCAATTAATATAATCCAGAAAATCTGACAGTCATGTTCATAGGCCAACCTGATTCAAGTAATTTCTCATTAAGAGAATGATTCTTAATTCTTTAAGAGAATAATTCTTAATAAAATTAATAATTCTACATTTTATGAAGTTGACAATTGAAACTTAACAATCAGAGTGATTTATGAATATAAATACATATAGAAATATACACATAAAACCAATGCTTATTTTTGATCTATTTATTTATTTATTTAGTTTTTTGAGACAGGGTTGCTCTGTAGCTTTGGAGCCTGTCCTGGAACTAGCTCTTGTGCACCAGGCTGGCCTCGAACTCACAAAGATCCACCTGCCTCTGTCTCCTGAGTGCTGGGATTAAAGGCGTGCGCCACCACCACCTGGCCTGTTAGTTGTTTTAAACAGGATCTTAACTATGTAGCTCTGGCTACCTTGAAACTCACTGTGTAGACCAATCAGCTGGCCTCAATCTCAGGGATCTGTCTGCTTCTGCCTTCCAAATGCTAGGATTAAAGGTGTGTGTCACTATGTTCTAAAAAACCAATGGTTTTTAAAAAGAAATTTTTTATGGATTATTTGACAAATATCAGGTATCAAATATAATACCTTATCAAACAAGATTCATAAAATAGATCCATCAGTGATGACCTTTGGTAAAGAGCACCTATTCTATAAGATTTTTAAAAAGAGATCAAAAGACTTTTCTGTTGCATTTAACCATTAATGTTTTTGGATAAATTACATTTGAAAATAGTGAGTCATATTGACTTTATAATAACTCTAGTAGGAAAGTCTGCAGAATGTTTTGTCAGGAGAACTGTTTCTCTGAGGTCAAAAATTAACTGTTTTATTTTATTATTTATTAATTTTGGTAGAAGACGTCAGATGGGCTCTTTGTGTTCTCTAGTTAGATATCAAAGTATCCATTCCTGATGAAACATTTAGATTTCATTCGCCCATTTTTCTCCCAACAGAAATATATAAAGTTACTTTTATATCCCAGAAACCCTGGGAGGTTTCTGTAATGTATTTTCTTGGCCAACAGACCTCACCACCAACGCAAATAATCCCAGTGAGACCAAATCAGACCGAATTAAAAGATACCCAGGTTTAGTAGATGACAATACTCCTGGGTGGCCCCCGGAAAACATGGAGAAGGGAAGAGGAAAAAGGAGAGACCCCTGAGAACCGGAGACCATGTATTCATTCTCTGGGTGGGGGAAGAGTTTAAATAGCCTGTGGGAGTGGTCCCGACCTTCCCTGGGGAGGGTTACCGTTTGGCGGCCTTTCTTGACCCTCCCTAGGGATGGGGTCACCGTTTGGTGGACTGGGACAACTCCAAGGGGAGGGAGCTTATGCCAGGAGCTGGGGTGAAGCCCCCAGGTAAACAATCCAGACTTTTTGTATAAAGCGGTTCCAGCGAGCTGAGGTGACGCTTCCGACCAAACAGTGTCAGTTGCAGAGACCGTCTTTCAGAAGGGTCTGAAGTAGTGAGTGGGGCCATAAACACGAGTGAGTACCTAATCACGAGAGGCTGTGAATGCTGAAATAAGGGATAACTACAGGAATCACTGCAAAGGTTGGACACAGAAGGCTCCTTAACTCAGTCACAGGGGCTTAGAGCTATTTGGAAGATTCCCTGTGGTTGAACCACAGTTAAAAAACAGGTTCTGTTGATGCCTACCTCTTTAGAAAAAGTATAATCCAAAGCTAAATAAAACATGAGTCCATCCTATCGGGAGAGGGAATATTTGATTTGCCGTTTCAATGTTGCAGATTTGTCTTATGGCAGAAGCGAGTTGAGAGCGGAAGGGACGAAGTCACGTGGCACTGTTTCAGGTCAGCTGGAAGGAGGATTCGCTCTGATCTGGCATCAGTGCTATGGTGCAAGCAGTGTAGAGACAGGAAGAGAAAGGCCCTTAAGATAAAACCGCTCAGGTTGCGCCACGGGATGCTCCGGTTTAGGAATCAAGGGCCCATGAAACCCCATGAAGACTGCTGCTTTCTTGACAATGGTGCTGATTAGGGAATGAACACCTGGGCCTGCGATCTAAGTAAGGCCTATGTTCCCACCTCCTGGCAAACAGGTGATTAGGTCTGGTTTTGCCCTTGGTGCAGAGGACATTTCCTGCAGAGTTTCAACAGGGATGTTTGCAGGAACTAGACGTGTAAAGATAATTAGAGCCAATGGCTGGAAAAGCTCCGCAGTCAATCGCTTTGCAAGAGCTTCGATCTCAAACATGCTCAAAGAGTGTCTCAGACTGCTCCCGGGAACACTCGAATTAATACCATCTGCCGTGGACCATTTTCGACAACATGTGTAAATTCCAGGATAGGAGCGTGCGGATTAGAATTATTAGGCAAAAGGAACAGAGATATAGGAGAAATAAGAGACTGGAACACAGGAGAGTACCGGGAGGGACACCCAGTGAATACTAAATCCCCCTCACTATCCTTCCACACGCTTACACAACGGGGTGTAGTGGGGGCAATAGGCTTCATTAGCATGACACAAGGAATAGACTTAAAATCCCCGACCTTTGGTCCTGGAGGAGCAGATCTGCTTCACACCTCTAAATACCAGTTATCCGCTCCCCATTATTATAAAAGAGCCAGAATCTCTCATTATTAGCCACATTTGTTAAGTTCAAACTCTGACTTCCAGACAAGATGGAACAGGCTCGCGTCTGTGTGTGTCCCTACAGCCATCTAAGGTTCCTGGTAACAATGAGCTCCTGTCCTGTCTCAGGCTTACACTTTCTGCAGAACTTACAGTGTGTAAGCCACTTGGGGGACCGACACTTCAGAGGTGTTTAAATGTGACCGTTACAAATAGACCTTAGAATCCCCGGGAGAATCTCCCTGGGGAATGGAAATGTCCTGAAGTCTGGGCAGAGATTACCACAAAAGGGAACCAGAAAAACAGGAGGGGACAAGAGCAGCTTCTCCAAGCCGCAGTGAAATGCGAGCTTCGTGGTTTTCTTTGCAAAGACCATAAAACGATAGAGGTTCCTAGTCTGAATTCCCATCTACGCACTTACGGTGACTTGCGACATTTCCGGTTATTTGTGCTACAGCAGGAATTTTTAAACAGAAAAATTTCTATGTCAGAAAAAAATAATAAAGTTTAAAGAATAGTAAAAACATTGACATATCAGAAAAATTGCTCATAATTGATATGTAAGAAGAAGATGTTTAGAGGCAGGAGGATATCTAAGAGTCCAAGGCTGACCTGATCTGCAGAGAGAGTTCCAGGACTGGCAAGGTACGTGGTGAGACTCTGTCTAGAGAAAAGCAAAGGAGTTCAGTGTCATCTTTGATTTTGGGGTTGGAGAGACAGCTCTGCAATTAAGAGCTCCTGCTGCTCTTACAGAGGACCCAGGTTCAGCACCCATATGGCAGCTTGCAACTGTAAACATTTACACACACACACACACACACACACACACTAAACAAGTCTAAAATGGGGAAAGGCATTTATTATTTGATCATGTATTTCACTGCATATTCTAAGTCCTATGTGATTGATACAAATAGAAAAAGTCATGAACTTTAACTCAGCATATTTGTGCCTACTGCAGACTAATCTCAGCTTTTGGGGGTGATTGCAAGAATTACTTTTCAACGATAAGGGAAATTAAAAGTTTCATCTTTTGAAGCTTCACAAAAATCTGTGATGTCAAAGTCATAGTGTCTCAAGACGGACAAAGTGCTTCTGGGCAAGCAATCCTGCTTTCACAGACTGGGGTCATTTTGAATCTTGCTCATCGGTTCACAACGAAAAACCCTCAGCCTAGTTAGGAAATTTCTAATTTGTGATATGTCTAGTTCTCGGAGCTGTCTGGATATATTCCTCGGCCTTCTCTACAGTCCGTCTGATGAGGAATGACTTGCTCACTTTTCATTCAGAAACCTAACCTTCCTGTTTCCTGGCTCAGAGTCAATGGTTTTCAGTATTTCAGTTTTGGCTGGCTGGTTCAGAACCAAAAAGTAAGAGATTCTCTAGGCCCTGAACAAAAATTGAAGTTGTAAATTCTCCTCTCACTAAACCAGCTGCCATTGAAAATGGCCATTTGTTGTTTCTGACAAATGCAGCTTAAAAAAACAAAAACAAAATAAAACAAAATTAGAAATTGCCCTGAGAGGGAAAAAAAACCACATGCTATTTTTTTTTAGAGCTTCAGAGATTTAAAAAATGCAAAAAAATTTTATAGAGAACTGCAAAATCATGCATGACTTCCAAATTTGCTCTTCAATAATAAAAGGGATGTCTGGGATTTATTCTATGCTCTGTAGGAAAATATTTAAACAGCTCAGGGAGAAAAAGGATTTCACTTTATTTATGTGACACAATGTCTCCTGTATCCCTGGCTGGCCTTTGAATTCCATTTGTTCCTGAAGATGACCTAAACTGTTCTCCTGAGTCCACCTCTCTCCGCCTGGCTTGTACTCTATGCCAATTTATGCAATGCTGTGGTTTCAGATATTAAAGTATCAAATATAATTAATTGCATTTGATTTTCTAGAAGGTGTACTGCCTACAGGTTTGAATTGGTCTGGGGAGATGGCAGTTGGTAAAATGTCCGTTGGGCGAGCATGATGCCCCGAGTTTGGATCGTCCATGTAAAGGCAAGGTTTCTGGCACTGGGAACCCTAGTGCCGGGGCAGCACAGACAGGGTGATCCCCAGAGCTCAGTGACTAATGGCTGTAGCCAACGGTGAGTTCCATGTTCAGTGAGAAATTCTGTCTCAAAATACGGCAGAGAAAGACACTTGGTGTGGATCTGTAGCCTCCACAAGCATGTGTGTCTGCACACTTGCATCTGAATGCATACAGAATACAGGCTTAGATAAGTCATGTTATAAAGATTATAATATAGATGTATTGCATCTTGGGTCGCAGTAATTGGCTGCTGACTTAATTCAGATGGATTGTTCTCCGTAGAAGCGCTTTCCTTTCCATCCTGAATTGGTATTCAGTTTTCAGTCTGAGTTTACTCATCTATCATGCCCTTATTTTCAGTCAAAACCGTACTGAGCAGCGTATGTCTTGTCTTTTCTTCCAGCTCAGCTAGCATTAATCGGCTGTGTCGCGCTTGTCAACTAACAGCACTACACAAGGTTTGAACAGCAGACCCTGTTTGTAAGAGAGAGAGAGAGACACTACTAAAATATGCGCAGGCTAAAATGTCAACAACACAGCAGTTTTTTTTCTTATTCAGAATGTCCTTTAAAATCTTTGTTTGACACAGAACATGGCATTCATTCTCAGAAGGTGACTTCTCATTTGTTTGTGGAAGAGTCCAGAGAAGAGTGTGCACAAACACTCGCGGGCGGTTTGTGCCTGTTCTTGTTTCTTAAACAGGTTTCGGTGTATTCCTAGAAAACAAAGGGATGATTGACATGGAACGCATTGTAAAGCCATTTCTATTATGAATTTTTTGGCTGTTTTTGACCTTCACAGATACACCGAGGAGTTAAAGGATTTGTCCGTGACCTTCAAGGTAAACCGATTGCCAATGCCACCATCTCTGTGGATGGGATAGACCACGATGTCACTTCGGGTGTGTATTTATTATTATTGTTGTTGTTGCTGTCACTGTTATTTTGCTTTATATAAACCACTAATTATCATAATTATAATTATGTGCTAATTCTAAGCATAGCAGTTAATTGATTCATCTGCCTTTTTGCCCCCAATTCTTTCTGTGAGAATAAATAGAAACCCAGGAAGTCTGCGGCATGTAGAAGTCTCGAACCAGCAGGTGGCGCCCTTTCCCCAGAGCAGGCAGCCCTGTCTGCGCCCTGCCCTGTTGCTGCAAGCTGTGGAAGTTGAGTTCCCAGCTTTTGGTGTGTCTGAGTACCCAGCATGAACTTCTATTAAGCTTACTTTACTTTAGCCACGACCCACTGGAATCCTTTAACCAGAGAACAAGGATAGGAACAAGAACTCTCTTCTTGGTCCTTAGAATTATTTAACCGTTACTTTATTTTCCAAAGCCCCGTTGTCCTGTAAAATTAATTTATACATTTATTCAACAATATGCATCACTGTCCCACCAAGTCTCGGGATGCTTTTCCAGCCAGCATTCTAGAAACCATGCCAGGATCCTACTCCCCTGCGCCCCTAGCAAGGGTAGGACACAAGCCTGATGTCCTCGGGCCATACGATATCTGTTCTGTTAACTCAGGGATGCTGTTTTCTTTGCATCCCAGGATGCAAAACTGTGGGGGAAATCTAATCTAGGGAATAATTCCTAGAAAGGAATGAAACTGAGGATTTGTAAGTGTTACAGCTCGGATGGGAAAGTTTTCCCTAATAAAGTGTTGGAACTCTGCGGGGAAATCCCCAACCCAGGTATTACAGCTCTAAGGGGAGTGCCTTCCTCAATAAAGTGTGGGATCTCTGAGAGGAGAGGATTTCCCTATATAAGTGTTCCAGCTCTGAAGGGAAAGGTGTCCTGCCCATCGGGAGCCAAGGAATACCACAGAGTCACACCTCCTGATAAACCTCAACAGGGCTTTACAGGGCAAGACACAGGAGGGTGGCTGCTTCTGCTCAGGGTGAGGAGCAGAAGGGCACCCAGCAGGAGACAGGTGTCTCTAGGGTTTTTTTTTTCCCCCTCAGAAGAAACTCTCCCAGGGTAGGGAAGGTGAGATTTCAAGTCCTGAGCTTAGGGCAAGCTTAGGAATTGTTGGAATTTTGAGCCCAGGGATTGGTGGGTTTTCAAACCTGACCGTGAGCTCAGATCTTTTATCCTACAGTTTGGGCTGGAGCAATAGTGCCCTTTTGAGGCTAAGGGCATACAAAGGAATGAGAAATGAATCCTAACACAGAAAATCAAGTGTGTTGTGCTCGATGCCCAGAGATGCTTCAAGAGGGAGATAGTGGTCAAAGATGTCCAGTAAGATTGCGTTTGTGAGTCAGTCCCTGGATTTGGCAGCATGGAGACTCTTGACCAAACCTCTATCAATAAAGCGGATGATGTGAGTGGAGCGGGTCCAGGGCAGACCAGCGAGAGAGCCGTGAGTGCTGGAAAACATTGACATTTTAGTCAAGCTTTGTTGTGAAGTGCAAATGATAAATGTATTAATGACAGAAGGGAAGTGCTGGGTATGCAGGAAGACAAGGAACCAGAGAATTTTTTTTCTTCCTTTTTTTTTTTTAAAAGTGACAAAGTAACTTACAGAATGCCAACTGAGAGTGAGAACATGGGGGATGTGTTAGAGGCACAGGCAGAATGGAGAGTGTAAACTGCCCAGTAGGACTTTAGTTACTCAAAGTGTGAATCGCGAGACTTCAGCATCATCCTGAGGGTTAGGTATGCGGAGCCCAAGGCCTCGGCCCTGAGCTGGTCAATCAGATCTTGTATTTTTTTTTTTTATATCAGCTTTCCTGTTTGATTGACATGTATCTGAGTATGAGAAGAACTGACACAGAAAATGGGAGATTGATGGGCCAGGGAGGCGTGGGAGAAAGCTACCACCATCTGCCTGAGCAAGGGTGGTGTTTAAGGATTAGAAAGTGGCCACTGTCGGTGTTTGCCCAAGCTTCTTACAGCCGTGTTGGTGTAAGCAGAGTACAGAGTGGTAGTTTGTCATGGTTCTTTGATCACGGGAGAAAGACCTGTGAGCTAAGGTCCATGCATGAGCTCAGTGAAGGGGCTATGGTTTAGAAGCCCCTTCTAAAGGGGTTTAGAAGAAACCCGGGGAGGGTGGATGAGATTGATTCATAGCTCTGCTTAAGAATTCCAAACGCAGTTCCTGAACGACATTGCAGATCGATGTCTTATACATCTTTATAAATCTTTTGAACTTGGGATTACTGTCAAGGACCCAGGGGATTCTAATGAGGTTTTCTTGGGCTATGCTTCGTGAAACATCAATCTAGAAGACCCTTGGGACCTGAGCTCTTTACCTGGTAAGAATGAAGATATGGTGCCCAGGTGATACTTACCATTTGGGGACTTTATGCTTCTTCTTACCCATACTACTCCTGATGTGATGAGAAAATTCATATATGCTAAATATTAAATATTTAGCATGGGTGTCTTTGATCTAGCTCTCAGACATGAGGCTGGTGGGGAGACATTTGCAGTCTTTTGCCTAGAATTTCCTTGGTGAAAGTCAGCCATGCTAATGACGTACTCCATCCTGAGTTGGTGTGACTACCAACATCCTTCGTTAGTGTGACTACCCTTTCACATGTGTTCCTGGCTTTGATGTTCTGTTTTCTGCAGCTAAGGATGGGGATTATTGGCGATTGCTTGCGCCTGGCAATTACAAACTTACAGCCTCAGCTCCTGGCTACCTGGCAATAACCAAGAAAGTGGCGGTTCCTTTCAGCCCTGCTGTTGGGGTAAGTTGTTATGAAAACAGCTGAGAATAATACCATAATCTAATAATAACTCAGCACTTGCCACCGTCAAACACATTTAAGAAATTTATATTTAATTTTTACTCATTATTTAATTCATTTAAGAATTTATATTTAATCTTTACTCTAGCCCTAAAGGTAGACGCCATTATTATCTCCATTTAACAGACAAGAAAACTAAGGTCTAATAAGGTTAGGTGACTTGATCATAGTCTCTTGATTCTCGAAGAGTTTCATAAGAACACAAAAGCAATACTTAAAATATTAATTTTAGTTTTCTAACTTTGATTGCAGTATAAATGGAATTCTGTGCTGGCTATCTCTCTATCTGTTGCATCCAGCATGGTTACTTGGGAAAAACATGCCAGTAAGATAACCTTAGGCATTAACTGACATCTGTTATGAACCCTTGATGAGGGCTAGGGAGATGACTCTCACAGAAAAGCACTTGCTCCCCACGTGTGAGGACCAGAGTTGGATCTCCAAATCCAAGAGGGTGTCCCACAGACATGTCAGCCACCTGGGACCCATGCCCCACAGACCTGGGTACCCTGTTGGGATCCAGTGCTTGGAAGGAAGAGATGAGGGAGCCTCAGCAAGCTGCCAGCTAGACTGGCATATCAGTTGCCTCTGGATCCTGCCCCAGAGAGTAAGGTGGAAGATGGTAGATGTCAGCCTCAGGACCATACGGTAGCTGCAGAGTTTCCAGTAATACGACTTGCTTGGGGAAAACGTCACTGTAATTGTGTTTTCATATGAGGAATTCAGAGCATAAATAACTATTTTGTGTGTGTGATGTGTGGTGCACTCGTGTGACTGTCCTTCAGACCTGCTGAGCAATGGCTCACACTAGTTTTTGCAAACAAAGAATATTGGGCTTTGAAAACAGTTTATTAAATTTGATTGTGTGTGTATGTACATGGGGCTGTGCACTGTGAAAGGCAAGAAACAGATTTAGGCACAGGTTGGGAAAGGTTCAACTCTTTTCCTCCCTAGTTTCTCAAATAGTGCAAGGATGTAGCGAGTGTAATCTTATATCTAAATAAGCAGGTACTGAAGTAGGCGTATCAGGGAACACTTAGTTCCATGTAGCATGGGAGGCAGAGGAAGAGTGGTCTCCCCCCCCCCCCCGACCACCACCATTCACAGTACTCTGTAGACAACTCGCCAGCACACTGAGCTGCATTCCATCAGTTCAAACCACAACCAGGACAGTATTCGAGGTTGACAGGCAGAGCTTATGAGATAAAGGGCCGTCCTAGAGGGGAGAAGATGGGTGTGGATCTCACAAAGCTGGAGCCCTTTTGAAGCTCTCACATTTAAGCACTTTCTGAGCAGAACTGACTTCTGAATTTTGTTCCTATAAAAGTACATTTTGTTTATTACAGATTAAAAAAAACCTTACATTTATTCTACTGTACTGTAAAAACCACGGCATTTGATGGCAATCTGTTATGTTTCCCCTCTTCAGGTTGACTTTGCACTGGAGTCTTTCTCTGAGAGGAAAGAGGAGGAGAAGGGAGAATTGATGGAATGGTGGAAGATGATGTCAGAAACTTTAAATTTTTAAGAAAGGCTTCCAACTGATTGCTTCAATCTATCTATCTAATGTAGTAAGATGCAATGCGGCTCTTTTATTTTAGATTGTGTGCAGTTAATATTTAACAGTGATTTATGTTTAATCATTTTAGTAGTAACTGATATTACTTGAGTATACTCAGATGAAAACATACTGTCTTGACCAACTTTGTTCTCCCATTAGCGCTCTCTTCCACATGTAGCTGAAAAATAGAGCTCTTATAATGTTACTGGTGACAACGTCCCAGGAGGATGCCGTGAAGAAGCCAACGGATATGGCGTGGCGTTGTGAGCACTGTGCTGCCAGAATCACGTAGTTACGTATAAGTTGTCGTTTGTCTCCATGCCGACGCGCTTGTATAAGCATGCTCCTGCTAATGTACCTCTGTTGGGAAGAAAATGGACGTGTTCCAAAGCAGTTTTGAACAGAATGAAAACCCACTTCCTGCTTGTATTTCGAAGAGTGGTGTCGTTTTATTAGTCAGCCTGTGAATGCCCCTTCAGAGTTTGGGGTTTTTGTCTTGATTGCAGATTGGCCCAGAATTGCATTGTGAATGAATAAAGGCTTAAAAAAAAATTCCGTGGTGTTTGTTTTCTCTATGATTTTTTTTTTTTTGGTCTAACACTATGGTTTCATGGTGAAAAAAGTATTTCCTTCACAGTGCCTCTTGTTTGTTTAGTTTTTACATTGGAAAAAATTTATGCGAAGCTGTGTGCAGGCTTTGAGTACATTATCGTGTTGAGCGAAAGGTTCTGATTCCATGGAGTTTACCAAAAAAGATTTTATTTTTATGTTTCATTATGTCTACATGTACGTGTCTGTGTGGGTCTGTAAACCTGAGTGGTTTACAAAGGCAAGAAAAGGGTTTCAGATTCCCTGGTGCTGGAGTTATAGGTGGTTGCTGATCTCCAAACACAGGTTCTGGGATATGGCTCTGCCTCTCTGGAGAGCAATAACTCTTAACTGCTGAGCCATTGCTCAAGCCCCCTGATTCTGTGGATCTTAGTGGATCACTTGTGGATGCAGACTTTAAAGAAACATATACACAGTTATTGTGTAAGTGTATGTTATTGTAACCCACTTCACGGTCAGTTAGGGTCCCGAAGAGTCACTATCTGAAAAAGACACGGGCGGGAGACAGGAAGGAGACCAAGCAGAGCCAGACAAGATTCTGTCCTCAATTTGTCAAGGTCTCCCTTTATTAGGGAAATGGCTGTGGCTTATATAGCCCTTGAATGAGGAATTTGGCTTGGGATGGGGACAGCCGCATGGCAAGGGCAGGAAGGGATCTTGCCGGGGCAGCAATGGTCACAAGTCGACACACCTAGTGTTCTCTATGCAAGAAGAATCATTCCTTTTGTGATTCCAACCACAAACAATTCTCTAGATAGTTGGAATGTGGGGCGGGTTCCGCTAACAGATAGCTCTCAAGATAGTTGGGTGTGGGGTGGGCTCTGCCAACAAAGAGTTCTCAATACAGTTGGGGTGTGGGGCTCTCCGCAAACATCCCCAGGACAATGGTCCCCGCCATCATCCCTGGAAAATGGCTCCCAACATGTTATCGTCAGGAAAATGAAAGGATGTGGCAAGAAGGACCATAGAGCATTCTAGCTGAGATTGGGTGAAAGGAGTTAGTGGTGGCCTCTTAATGCACACAAACCCAGACTTACACTATGTAGGAGCAATGTGGAGACTGAGTATAGAAATGCGTGTGTGTGTGTGTGTGTGTTCCACTGGCAACGGTTGTGGTGTGGTTGGTTAATGCTCCAGGTATAATAAGGGTTGTGTTAAAATAACAGCAACTACCAGCCTACCAGCCTGGTCTACAAAGTGAGTTCCAGGACAACCAGGACTATTACACAGAGAAACCTGTCTCGAAAAACCAAAAGCAAAACAACGACAGCAACAAAAACCCAGCAACTGCCATGATACCAAAACTCAAATACTTAGTGGCTCAAAACAAAACAAAAGTGTGTTTAATGCTTATTAAGCAGTTCTGAACTGAGCAGAAGACAAAAATGAGGTGGCCTTTCTCCACATTCTGTGAGACCAGAGTCCATGACCCTTTTTTTGTGAAAGATATGCCATCATCTTGTGCTGTCTATCAAAGTTGCATTGGCGATCTTCTTCAGCACAGCCACTGGGAAAGGGGGAAACACCCAGAAGGGTATATGAGTATAGTTTCACCAATAGGCCTGGGGATGCTATGCACTGATTAAATAACATGGCCTAGAATTGCATTCCTGATTGCATGGGAATCTGGGAAATGTAGTCTAGCAGTATAACTAGAGAGGCAAGAAAGCATATACTATTACACGTTGCTTAGAA
>JABTXL010004655.1:2342899-2356847 GCA_025134845.1 Neodon shergylaensis | reverse complement strand
CATCCTCACCACCATCACTGTGAGCATCTTCACCATCTCAACCATCCTCACCACCATCACTGTGAGCATCCTCACCATCTCAATCATCCTCACCACCATCACTGTGAACATCCTCACCATCTCACTCATCCTCACCACCATCATTGTGAGCATCTTCACTATCTCAACCATTCTCACCACCATCACTTTCTTCTTCCTCACTAGGAGAAGCCTCATGAGCATCCACTTCTGTCTGTTACTATCCTCCCCATCTTTCTCTTCTTCACCGCTACTGAGCAAGTATCTTGTACCACATTTCATGTAGAGCACTGACATGCACCATTTTCAGAGTGCCTTTTATGGTAAGAACTCTTTCAGTATTCTCATGTAACTAATAAACAAAATCTTTTCAAATGAAGTTCCTTACCTCAATAAGTTGGTAAACAGCGGTACAAGATTAAAAGTCCCATCAACCTGTCTTTGAGCCTACCCTGGCTTGCTTTTTTTGGCATGATTTTATTTTTCTATTTAATGCATTCAGCTGACATTTTCACAGATATCAATGGGTATACTCTGGTGTCAGGTAACTCCTTATTAGCTATTCAAAAAGAAGATGTTTTAAAAACAGCATTTAAATAGGTACAATGTCTTATATCATAGCTTCTTGCCATGAGAATTTCTGGGAATCTAATTAGCTCAACCAATTTCCACATGGAAATGGTGATGTTTGGCACAGATGTTACCCTTACTGAAGACAGACATGTTTCAGGATTTACAGGGCAAGCCAGGCACTTACATCATCCCAACAGAGGAAGACCCAGCTCGGCACTCTCCCACTGTCTCCCAGCTTCCAAGTGAGGGGAGAGATTTCCTGGGAAGCCACTCAGATGCTGGTCCTGGTCGAAATCTTGTCTTACAGTTTTAGTCAGGTTATGGTCAGGGGAAACCCACAGAGGTGGGCTGCCCAAAATGAAGAACAGGTGTCTTAAATCAGGTGGAACACTGGTGCCAACAAGATCTGAAGACAAAGACAGATACTCACAGCCGTGCACAGTAAAACTTCTGCTCAGTGAATAACTTAGAAAGAAGGCTGGCTGTGAGGGTCCTGTGTAGCACATGTTAAACATATCAGTATATGCAAAGCATTTAGGAATTGACTGCTTTTAACGTGCTCAAAATGAAATCAAGGTTAGTATTAGCACTTCTATCTCTCAGGATGTGGCTATTGTTTAAAGCTATGCTCTTATCTATTGGGTGTGTGTACCTGATGGTGTGTGTGTGTGCACGTGTGTGTGTGCGCCAGTGTGCATGCATCTCTGTGTGAGAATGAGTGGAGACTGGAGGGTGACTTCACTATCTTTCACCATCACTCCCCACCTCATATCTCTCATGGAATGTGGAGCTCCCTGGCTGAGCGAGGCTAGCTGAGCAGCAGTCCCGAGAGATTTGCCTGTGTGCCTTTAGCCCTGGGGTTGCAGACATGCACTTCCAGCTTTCTTCCTTTCCCCTCCCTCCCTCCCTCCCTCCCTCCCTCCCTCCCTCCCTCCCTCCCTCCCTCCCTCCCTCCTTCCTTCCTTCCTCCAATATGCATTCTTGGAATCTGAATTCAGATACAACTGCTTGTGTGCCAAGCACACTGTTGTCAGAGTCATTCTATTATTCCCTGAAACACTATCATTTTTTTAGTTAAAAAATAAATGAATGACTTGATATTAAGAAATTGGGGCCTGATCTAGGACGCTAAAGGCCCACAGTTGGGAGTACTTGCATATGAGGGAAATGCTTCCTTGTTGGAAAAGGGATGTGGTATAACTTGGTTCCACTTAGATATCCCCGCTATAGATCAACTTGAGTTCAGCGCCCTGCACTTGATGAGCCTGTCAAGAGCCTTGAAGGAACAGCAGTGAGGACAACATAAGGACACTGGTGGGATTTCATGCAGAACGATTTTAGCTTTCAGTCATAAACCCAAGTACCACTCACAGCAGTCCTTGGAAGCCTCTGGAAAATGAGATGTATATTTTCTATTTCCCATTCTTTAGTCATCTACTACTTAATATCAAGACAGAAACACGTTTAAAATAGAGAGAAGCTGGCTGTGGTGGCACATTCCTGTAATCCTAGCGCTTGGCAAGCTGAGACAGGCTGGTCACTGTGGATTTGTGGTCAGCCTGAACTACATACTGAGTTCTGAGTTTCAGGCCAGCCTGGGCTACAGAGTGAGCGTATTTAAAAACAAAAGAAAGCAATTTTCTCTCTTGCTTCCACTTAAATATCCCTGTCTGAGAGAGAGAGAGAGAGAGAGAGAGAGAGAGAGAGAGAGAGAGGTTAAATTGTTGGATAAGTCGGTGTTTCTGCAGATCAGTCACCCAAGCATCCACTAGAGATGAACCGGTATAAGACAAGGAAGTTTGTCCAGATGTTCCACGTGCCTGGAATGTGATGTCTACCTGCAGTTGCTGCTGAGAGAGTGAGTGCTGTGTTTGGCCGGCGATGAGCAGCACACATCTAAACAAAGACATACCAATGTGAACTTTAAATAAACCCAGTGCCTCATCACCAACAAATAATCGGACACGGATGCAGCCACGACTCTCCCTGTTTTACTTCACAAACTCCCGCGACACCTAACATGCGCCTGTCATCTTTGTTGTAAAACGGAGAGCTTTAGTCTTTTCCATGTGCTTTTTTTTTTTCAAAGTGAAAGCATGACAGACTCCCTCTCTTCAAATCAGCCAAGGACCAACAGACAAATTAACACTGTATTTAGTGAATCCCTGGGAAGCCACTAGTTTATTATCCTAAAACAACACACATCAGGGAAAATGATAGGACCTCTTATGGGTAGCTGAATCACTGGTTTGAGGGTCAAATTTCCCGAGTTTGAATAAAAATATGTTCCTTAGGCCAGGCGGTGGTGGCTCACGCCTTCAATCCCAGCACTCGGGAGGCAGAGGCAGGCGGATCTCTGTGAGTTCAAGACCAGCCTGGTCTACAAGAGCTAGTTCCAGGACAGGCTCCAAAACCACAGAGAAACCCTGTCTCAAAAAACAAAAAAACAAAACAAACGAACAAGCAAACAAACAAAAACAAAAACAAAAAAAAATGTTCTTTAGAATTTTCTGCTGGACTCTGACTACAGATGCTCCTTCTTCTTACATCAGTTTATAGCTATTCTAGAAATTTCTGAAAAGTCAGACCTACCCTGCCAGCCTCAATTCTGTTCCCTGCAGTGGGGCTATCTAGGGAGGGGACACAGTAGCCACCCCCATCAGTCACCCACTGCTGTCTTTTGCTATAGAAATCTCTTCAGCTTTTACCTTGGTTGGTTTTAAATCTTGACTTTAAAGAGCAAGATGGTGAGAAAATATCGCATTTTGTCAGGACTTCCTGTAACTGTTGCGATGGCTTCTCTGGGTCTCTTAAACTACTGCTGTGAGATTTGGGGTCTAATTAAAGCTGCAGGCTCTCTCTACGGCATTCTTTGCTTAAAACCCAAGATGCACTGCGGTGCGTATTAAACACACAGAACTACTGTGAAGCCAAGGCTGTCTGTCACGAAGGTAAGAAGGGGCCTCCAACTCCACACCGGACAGCTCTCGGTGAAGCCGCTGGAGGGGTTCAGGACACTGAGCTGACAAGCAGATACGAGGAGACAGATTAGTTGCTGGAGGTTTTGGTTCAGTCATCCTTAACTAGGTCCTGTAGGATTGTGCTCACACTGCCAGCTGCCCCCCATCCTCCTCCTTTTTCTTTTCTTGCTGTGCTGGGATTGAACACAGGGAGGGTTTCACCTACAAGACAAACACCGCACTTTGCCGCTGCATTCCATCCCAGCACCGCTAACTTGGTTTTCATGTTTCTTTCCCCTCAACAATATAGAAAGGAGGATCTGGTTCTGGAAATCACCTCACAGGAGTCTGCACTCTCAACTTCATACCAGGGCTGACAGAACTGACTTCCAGGGAGCTTCGTGTGACCTACTGAAGGTGAAGAGGTAGCATGACAGCTATTGATATAATTTGGATTCCTTGAGATTCACTGTCGGGGGCCATGAGGGAGGAACAACAAGCAGCTTTTGAATTCAGAACATGGCAAAATCTTGCCAAGGGAGTTGCAGAGAGGCAGAAGCACCGAGGACTCCTCTTGGGGACCTCTCCAAATGCTATTGACCATAGCTCTGCTTATTGCCCTAGTGGGTACCAAGTCCCTCCTAATATCTGAGTTGTATGGAAACTCTGAGGAAGTTTCTAGCCCCTCACTGGGCACTGCCACTGGTTCTTACAATAATAGTGGTTGACTATTTCCCAAGACTTACTGCTGGAGCAGATTAGTGATTCAACCACCACCCTTAGAAAGATTTTTGACATGTAGATTGTTAGTGAAGTTAAGATAAGATGTTTTTACTAATGGCTTTGATGTAGAAAATCTTGCAAAACAATTTAAAGTATAGAAGGGCACACTTTTAATACTTGAGTGAGGAACTCATTGAGGTCAAGGGACAAGAACAGTGGCAGCCAGGTTATTACCGGCTGACATACCTTTCTTGCTCAAGGTGGGTTGGTGAGCCAAGGCTGTGATTCATACCTTGTATCCAGTTTTGCCCTCAGCTTCCTGATATGATTTAATCAAAAACTGTTGAAGAGTGGGTGTGCTCCCTGAGAATTTAAAGTAGAAATCCCTGGCTGTTTTCTTAAATAAAAGTTTAGATTTGTGATTTAAGATTTTTTATAAGATTACCCTTTTTAGATAAATAATAAAATGATTGATCCTTTTTTTTTGTAACTGCATAATGCAGCTTGCCAGTAAAAGAACTGATTGAGAAACATATACTTGCTTAAACTTTGTTAATTTATAGCAAGTTACTTAGATGTGAATGTATGTGGGTTCTAGGGAATAATTTGCTATCCACCTGTACTATGTAAAATGTTTAATCATGTAAGGGAAATAAGAAACATCTGTTTTTTTTTACTTGTTTTCATTATAATCATTCACTCAAAGAAAAATAGAATGTAATCACATTGTAATTCTTATATGACTTAAATATTTTGCTGGGGCATGTAAGATGTAAGGGAAAAAATAAAATTAGAAAGGAAGACATCAGAAAAGAGGTAAGGGAAAAAATAAAGAAAAAAGAAAGACCCTAACATGTTGAAGATGTGTGTGTGAGTGTGTGTGTGTGTGTGTGTGTGTGTGAGAGAGAGAGAGAGAGAGAGAGAGAGAGAGGGAGAGAGAGAGAGAGAGAGAGACATTACCAATTTTTCTCGGTGTTCCCAGAAAATTAAGTTTTATCCCCTCACATAAAAAAGTCATTTGTGTGATTGCCAGCTCAGGCCTCCTCCCCAGTTTTTGAGTGGGTCTTAGAGCAGCAGCACACAAGTGAACAAACAGAAAACAAAAGAAAAAAAGAGGGGGAGGGAGAAGTCATTATTTTCCTATCCAGGAGTCACTTTCAAACCTAGTCTTATATTAGTCTTTCAACCGTTGCTATGATAAAATTCCTCATGCTAGGCACTTTATTGTAAAAATCAGATTTTTTATTAAGCCACTTGAGGGATTCAAGTGCAAGATGTTGAAATCTGTTGAGATTTGGCGAGGACCTGGTAGCAGAGGGCACCCTGGCAGCACTGCTTGTGTGTGTGGGGTGGGTCTAGGTGTCACCAGACCAACAGGAAGTCAGAGAGTGGGACGTGCATCATGATCTTCTATAACAAACTCCCTGTCAGGAACTAACTGGGCTCCCAAAAGAGTGTCCTTGTAAATTCCTCCTGAGGCACACTACTGATTGTTTAATTATGCTACCCATTTCCCCCTTCTTCATGGCTCTAGACTAGCACACTACCAATAATGTAGTTACCCTGCACCCTTCTCCACTTCCTTGAGGTTCTAGACTAGCACACTCCTGATGGTGTAACTACCCTGCACCTGTCTCCACTTCCTCAGGGTTCTAGACTAGCACACTCCCAATGGTGTAGTGACTCTGCACCTGTGTCCACTTCCTTGAGGTTCTAGGACTAGCACACTCCCGATGGTGTAACTACTTTGCACCTGTCTCCACTTCCTCAGGGTTCTAGACTAGCACACTCCCGATGGTCTTATTATGCTGCTTCATTCCCCACTTCTTTAAGGCTCTAGTACTAAGCTTCTAGCACAAAAAATCTCTGTGGTTTTCCCTAACCCACATCCAAATCTGAACACATTATTGTGAGTTTTTGTAGCATGTGAGATGGTAGTGATTTTGTTTGTGTATCCTACTCACCTAGCCCTTGGGTGTATATTTTTCCATCAGAAACGTCCATACCTTCCCTTCTTCATCTCTCCTTCCTTCTCTTCTGTCTTCTTTTCTCCTTGGTGTTCTCTCCCTCTGCTTCTCTAGACTTCTCTGTGTTAAAACTAAATTTACCTTGCAAATAGGCACAGGAACTCCACTGCTCCACCTCCAGACTCTCTCCGAGTAGCTTGATTGCTGGAGACAACCTTGATCTTATCCATAACCTTCAAAAAGCTACAACCCCATGCCCTGACCACAGGAGCTAACGTCCCGACTCCGAGTTCTGCCACGCCTAATTGAAATCTCCTAATGAAACAGAAATCTAAGAAAGAGTTAGGATGCTCCCTTCACTGTTGAAGAACATGCAAAACTGCAACTAACTTACTAATTAATTAGTTGACTAATTGACTAGAAGCTGGTGGGGAATAGCTCAGAATTTCAGTCAGCATAGGAGAGTTGATGGGGCTCAGACCAGTGATCTCAAGTTGTTCAGCTGTAAGTGCCTCTGCCAGAAGAATAAATGGAGGCTTGGGGTACTTTAGCATTGCATGGATAACTGGCAGTCTGGGGTACTTATGAAAGCTTTTTCCCTGTAGTCTCCTAAGTCATACAGGAAATTCCCCACGGAACGTAAGTGAAAGTGAAAATGGAAAGTGAACTCAATTTTATCTTTCTTGCTCTCCATGTTCATGTGTGTTGTGTTTGTGCATATGTTTGTATATTTGCCTGTGTGTGGCACATGTGTGGGTGACGTGAACATGCACATGCATGCATGTGGAGCCCTGAGGGAAATGCTGAGAATCATCTTTCATCTTGGTTTCATTTTATTCAGCAAGACAGGACCTGACAATCAAACCCAGAGGCAGATAGGGCTAGTGTTCCTAGCCAGTTTGCTCTGGGGACCCTCCTCTGCCTTCCAGGGCTGGACTCAGACAGGAAGTCACACCCACCTAGCACTTAGGTGGGTTCCAAGGGATCTGTGCTCTACTCCTCATATTTCCAAAGCAAGCTCTTCAACCATGGAACCATTGCTCCAGCCTTGGATCTAAAATCTTTACAGTAATGTTGAAAATGGAGGACAGGGCGACATGGAAATTCTTATAAGTGGTTGGAAGGGATGAAAATGAGTACAGCCATCATGGGAACTACTTGAAAAGTTCCTTAAAAAATTAAAAAAAGAACAATTATATTTGAGAAAGTAGTGCTATTTAGATCTGTATTAACATTTATAAATGAAACCATGTGCAACTATTTCTAGGGGCTGTTAGCATCTCTTCCTTGTCAATCATGGAGGTGGGGGTGAAATGGCCTGGATTGGAGCCCGGGGTGGACCATTCCCCGGAATCTCAGGTGGGAGAGGAAGGTGGGGTAGGCTGCCGTCTTTAAAATTTCTCAGTGCATTTTTAACAATCTCGGGTTAAATGTAGTGAAAACAGAAACAGCACTATTGTGAACTCCCCTGGCTGGAGGCATGTGAAACTGTATTACTACTTACTACTGGAAGACAAAGCAAACTCTGTGAAGATGCACCTGTGCCCTTGACAGGGTGATTATGTGCCAACATATTTTTGTATGTGCAAACAGTTAAGATCCTTGGGGAGGATTATGCTTAATTTCTTGGGGAAAAAGTTTTCTTACATTTAAAGAGAGGTTTCTCTCAGTTAGTTGCATTGCTCAGTGACAAAAGCAAGTGTAACAGTGTCTAAGTAGGTAAAGGACACTGTTTCTAGCTGCTTTGTGGGAACATGTGGCCACAAAGATTCCACATGGGTCAGGTACTTTGTAGAATTTAGAGCATGTGACCTTTTAGATTTAAAAGTATATTGCCATTTATGCAGACTTCTGAGGGCTGAAGAGATGGCTCAGCTGTTAAAGGCTAGGTTCATAACTAAAAAGATAATTTTTTAATGTCAGAATTTGCCTTGCCTCCTTGCATGGTTTCCCACTGTGTCCCAATGTAACTTGTGGCTAAGTACTGCAGGCTGCCGATGTAAACCTGTTAACAGCAGGTCTCTGCTGAGGGCTAGTAGCTCTTAGCTCTTTGCAGTTGCTATAGTCAGAATTCCGCTTTTCTCCCCTCTTACAGATGTGTTGTTGATGGTCTATGTATGGTGTTTAGCATGGTGACATGCTCAGCAAATACTATTGGGTCTGTGTCCGGTTGGTCTCAGAGCTTGACAATTATTTTAATAGTGAATTCAAATTATACCACACACAAAAGTGTTACAGAATCTGTCAGGAATATATTCAAAGCCTATGTAAATTAAGATGTGAGAAAATAAACTCATCTGAGAACATGAGGGAACAAAGACAGATATTCCCTTCTGCTGTCTCCCTTTGATTGGATTTTGTTTGACTGGCCTTTTTGAAATCTCCGTTCTGAGCAATGAGCCCATTCAACCAGTAGGGACTTCCTCCCTCTGATGTCTAAGACAAGCGGTACTTAGAGGGATGGATGAGTATGTGAAACAAGGAGCACATGAAAGACAAGGCCAGAGGAGTGGTAGGACCAGGACTGGGTGGGAGAGTTCAAGTGTGTGTGTGTGTGTGTGTGTGAATGACCAGAAAATATGTGTGCCTATGTGTTCATGCATGCACACATGAATTCTTGAGTGTAGAGGTTGCAGGTCACACTTTCCATCTTATTTTCTGAGACTTTTCCTTGGATCTTGCCACTTCTGTGAGCCAAGTTTTCCAATGAGCCCCTTGGATGCACCTGCCTCTGAAATGTTGGGACTACAGATATGCGACACAATGTTAGGTGCTTCTTCTTCCTCTTCCTCCTCTTCTTATTCCTCTACCTCTCCCTCTCTCTTTTTAAAAGGAGTTTCAATGTTAATTTTTTTTGAAAATTTAGTATGTGTGTATGATGTATCTTGATTGTGTGGCATACCTTACCACTTTCAGAATACTACCACCCCAACTTTGAGTTCCCCTTCTTTTAAAAATTTTAGGTTTTATACCCTACTGAGTCCAGTTAGTGTTACCTGAGTGTGCATGTACATTGGGCTCATCTTCCAGAGCATGGACAACTTACCAGTGGCTACAATCCAGAAGAAAAATAACCTTTCCCTCAGAAGCTAGCAATTGCTGATAGCTCTCAGCAAGGGTGAGGCCTCATGAGCCTTTTTCCAGTTCCTGATGGAATGTTGACTATGACAGCCTACTTACACCTGGGTTCTGGGGAACTGAATTCTGGGTTCCTGTTTGTATGACAAGCACTTTACTGACTGAGCCATCTTTTCTACACCTCATATTTGTTTTTAAGGTCACAGGAAGTGAAGATTCTGGTTAGAGAAGCAAATGCCTTTTTGAGTTTTAGTCACAGCAGGCTTGAGCAGAACCTCAGAGTCCATGAGAGTTACTCCAGCAAACTACAGTTTCCTAATTGGCTCCAGATGTCCTTTCTTAGCAAAGACCCAGGTGCCAAGATCAGACTGCTAACTGGCAGCATGGAGAGTCCTGGGAAGGACATTGGCTTTGGAGTGAGCCACACCTGGATTGAAATCCAGCTTTGACCACTTGCTTAGCCCTCAAAGATATCTGATGAACCAGAAGTTCTCTCAGACTTAGTTTCAAAAAACAAAATTAAAGACCCTGCCTTGCATTGTGGTTC
This sequence comes from Neodon shergylaensis, assembly GCA_025134845.1. NCBI lineage: Eukaryota > Metazoa > Chordata > Mammalia > Rodentia > Cricetidae > Neodon > Neodon shergylaensis. The sequence goes on along the minus strand of JABTXL010004655.1, from coordinate 2,346,981 downwards.
TGAAACTCCTTTGCGATCAGGCATACAAAATTGATGCATGATGTTCACACAGGACAAACAGGATACAAGAAAAAAGACTGCCAAATCTTGCTAAGATAGGGTAAGATGTTTTTGAAAAATTTCCTGCCTCTGAAAATTGTCTGTCAGTTACTCTAGAACTTAGCCAAAATTGGTGCTCCAACATGTGCTAGCTAAATCCATATAAAACTTGAGAGGGCTTGGAAAGGAATCCTAAACACTAAAAAAGTTAAGCTGCGTTTTTTTTCGATGGACTCTGCTTGCTGGTGGCATGCTGCATCTCATTTAAGAGACGTCTTCCTGATTAAGCGGCAGCAGAAAAAAAAAACCAAAATGTGTGGTTTCAAAATGGTGGTATCCTGGTTTGCCAGCACAAACAGCTCTGAGTCTTTTGAGATTTCTGACCAAGGAGCATTTAAACAGGCTTTGTAAGCAGCATGTTACGAATTGCTTAATGGCTCAACATAGACCTGACTCATACTTGGAACTGGGGTGGTGTGCACAGCTCACAGAGGCAGTAAACATGCCTCCACCTTGTTGGACTGGGCAAAGCCAAAAGGCAAAGCAGCCTTAGTCCTAGCCGTGCTGCAGCTTAGCATTTTAAGAAGCACTCCTGGATAGAAAAGGATTCAGATACACAATAGGACATAGTCAGACATAAAAGACCTCTAAACAAGACACAGTGTGTTTAAAAAAATGTACGTAGGCTTGGGAGAGAAAAGAAAAAGGGTAAAGAGATAGTAAATGTAATATAAAGAATACAGACAGTTATGGATTAAATATTAAACTTGTAGAAAAAGTAATACAGTAAGAAAAATAAGTCATGTAAAGATGGAATATAGACAGAGTCTAGATTATGTATATTATTGTGTTTTCTTTGATTTTTTTGACTACAGAGAGATATTTGATTCTGGGGTCTGCTAAGATAAACCAACATAAAGGTATCTTGACTTAATTTGGGTCTAAGGATTTGTTGTTTTAGAAAAGAGGTTCTGCTTTTGTTTCTGCAGAGGATGAGAACCTGTGGAATTCTTCAAGACTAATGTGGTTTGATGGACCAAGATCCCCTGAAAGGTTGTCGTGAACACCCCTAAAAATTATTTCACTCAACAAAAACAGGAAGCAGTTTGGGGAAAACTACGCCCAAATTTCCAAACTTTGTTTATAAATGTTTTTTATATTTAAAGGGGGATATGCTATAGAGATCAATACTTGCATTGGTATGGATCTTGGTGTATTGATACAAACTTAAGGTCAATTTTGTTGATATATATCTGCTCTTGATTAAGGTATTGTGTTTGTGCAACTGACACATTAAAAATGTAATATATAATTAAGAGATATAGGTTAATAGATAATCATCTATAGTAGTCAAGCTTCTAGTCATGTTAGGATTTCTAGATATATAGAGATATATTTCAGTTAGATATGTATTCTTTAAATCTTTTCTTTTTACACACATACCACAACCCAACACATATTTATAAAGATATGTGCCCATTAGTTTGGAAAACATGAGTGGCTAGTCACAAATAAAATATATATAAATATAAAATATATATTCACTAATAATGACAAACGACTATGAATTAAAAAATATGACTAACTCAGCACTCAAGTGTTTGTTTCTTTTCCAAGATGATCTTGTCCTATGACTTTAAGGCCAAAGTTCCCTTCTTTCCAGAGAATGGGAACATGGTGTGATTTGTGTCACACCCTACAGTCCTAAGGAGACTTCAGAAGCCAGAGCTAACTAGACCAGCACTAGTAAGTAATAAGTCACCTATAGTAAGATACGTTTTTTCTTCTTCCAGGACTGCTTCCTGTGTGCTTTGTCTCCTTAGTCATTGCCCACAGGACTCTGGAAAGTCATAGGAATGTGTAGGCATGGACTGATATAGAGATGAATACTTTACATTGGTATGGGTTTTGGTCTGTTGATACAAAGTTAGGGTCAATTTTTTTTTTTTGGTATGGATTTCTGCTCTCTTTTTTTTATTGAAAAAAAAAATCCCTGCCTCCTCCCAGCCTCCCATTTCCCTCCCCCTCCTCCCGCCCCTCTCCCCCTTCCCCCACTCCTCTCCCCCTCCATTTCCAGTCTGAAGAGCAGTCAGGGTTCCCTGCCCTGTGGAAAGTCCAGGGTCTTCTCCCCTCCATCCAGGTCTAGGAAGGTGAACATCCAAACTGGCTAGGCTCCCACAAAGCCACAGAGACCTTCAGAATATGGTATTTAAAACGTTATGAGAATTTAGGACTTATCATGTCAATGAGGCATATCTGCTTTTGGTAGCACCAAGCTACTTCAAGAGGATGATGGGCACTGAAGAGGCTCCTTCTGGTGTTGGTTAGCCATTTGGGTAAGAAACTGTGCCTGACTGCTTGATGCTATGCTGTATAATCTGGACAGAGAAATAACTGCTGAGCTTGCCTAAAGGGGATATGGTCCTTCAGTGTTCCTGCTACATTAAAGAGTCTTCCAGACATTCTGCAGGACATGGAAGAAAGCAACTGGTGGACTTTGCCATTATAAGACAGAACAGATCTTCAAATTTCCTGCTTCATGGGAAAGTCTGCTGGATACTACAGGCCTATAGGCTGAAGATGGATGCCTCAGTGGTACAGAAAAACTTTGTGTGACTGTCCAGGTAGCAAGATGTCTCGGTCAATTCTAGAGTTTTGGAAGTTGCTTACAATGCACTTTCTGTTTACTTAGGTAATATAACATCCTTCTGGAGTCGTTGATGGAGTTGAAAAATAGATAGTTATAGTTGTCCTTAGTTATGATAAAAGATAAAATAGATTAAATGTTGTAACTGTAATTTTTGCTTGAAACTTGTTTTTGATACATGTAATTTTACTATGTTAAAGTTAAAACTTTCCTTTTTATTTAAACAGAAAAGGGGAAATGGTGTGGGAAGTCCTTCTGTCTATGTGTTTCTTTTATTGATTAATGAATAAAGAAGCTACTTTTGGCCAATGGCTTAACAGAACATAGCCAGACTGGAATATATATATATATATATATATATATATATATATATATATATATATAGAGAGAGAGAGAGAGAGAGTAGACAGAGTCAATGAGATACCATGTATCCACTGGGAAGAGACAAATGGGTTTTATTCAGCAAGACAGGACCTGTCAATCAAACCCAGAGGCAGATAGGGCTAGGTTAAGATGTAAGAGCTAGCCAGTAAGAAGCTAGAGCTAATAAGTGAAATAGTGATTTAATTAATACAGTTTCTTTGTGGTTATTTCGGGAGTCTGGGCAGCTGGGAAATGAATAAGCAGTCCAACAGACTTGTGTCTTTTTCCTAGACAAAGTCACAGGTTAGGGACAGTAGACTTCAGTGCTTTTAAAAGTCTTAGGATAAAGTAAACATACTTAAGTATGTTTATACAATCCTGAAAACAGCTTATTTTATATAAAATAATAGAAGTACTTCTTAGACACATGGCTGGGTAGTGAGAAATTCAAACTTATTCTGGCCAAATGAAGAGGAAACCAATAAAGGGGTAGAGAGCCCCCATCTCCTTTTTTTAAAAAAAATAATATATTATATCATCTATCTATCTATATATGTATCTGTGTATGTATCTATGTATGTATCTATCATCTATCTATCATCTATCTATCTATCTATCTATCTATCTATCTATCTATCTAATCTTAATTAAGGTTTCTATTGTTGTGAAAAAACACAACGAAGACAAAAACTCTTATAAAGGAAAACTTTTAATTGGTGATGGCTTATGTTTCAGAGGTTTACTCCATTATTGTCATGAAGGAAAACATGGTGGCATGCAGGCAAAAATGATGCTGGAGTGATAGCTGAGAGTCCTATATCAGAATCTGCAGGAAGCAGAAAGAGAAAGACAGTGGTCCAGGCTTTATCATTGAAATCTCAAATTCTACCTCCAGTGATACAAGTCTCTAATCCAGTGATACAAGACCACACAACCTAATAGTGCCATTCCCTATGGGACTAAGGGAACAATTTTTATTCAAACTAACACACACACACACACACACACACACACACACACACACACACACACA
>JABTXL010004655.1:2329376-2342889 GCA_025134845.1 Neodon shergylaensis | reverse complement strand
ACACACACACACACACACACACACACACACACACACACACACACACATATGTATACAGGGAGACAGCGAGAAAGAGAGAGGGGGAATGCAAGTCTCCTGTCTTGGTAATCATATTTGGCAATACAAGGAGAGTGTTTCCATTCTGTTTCTAGTTTCATTTTCATATATTTTATGAAAATAGTTTTTCTGTTGTTTTTTAGGTTATGTTACCTAAAACAAGAAATTTGTCTTCCTAGAGATCTCATTGAATCAAGTAACGTCAATGCAGAAAGGATACGAGTTATTTGGAGGCAAAGGAGAGGTGGGGTGAATGGGACTAATCCAAGACTCAGTTGGCAGCAGTCCAAATAACAGTATGATGGTAGCAGTTAACTTTACTGCCGAGCCACTGTGGGTAGGGATGTGCAAGTCCCCTCTCTATGTTGTTAGTATGTTTTATTACCATTGGTTACAAAACAATAGAACAATGAGCTGTTTTGGCCAATGGCTTAGCAGAAAGCCAGGCAGGAAATCTGAAGAGAGATATATATAGAGAGTAGATGGAGTCAAGGAGATGCCATGCAGCTACCTAAGAAGACAGATGCTGGATCCTTACCAGTAAGCCACAACCTCATGCTGATACACAGATTAATAGAAATGGGTTATTTTAAGATGTAAGAGTTAGTTAATAAGAAGCCTGAGCTAATAGGCCAGGCAGTGTTGTAATTAATATAGTTTCTGTGTGATTATTCGGGTCTGGACATCTGGGAATGAACAAGCAGTCTCTGCTTAGAGGCAGAAATTGTGGTGAGCTCACATGCTAGGTTTTTTTTCTTTTCCTGTCTTCAGTGCTATTTCACATTCTTAATTCAAAGACAAAGGGACTTTATTACTTGTGTGTGTGTGTGTGTGTGTGTGGTGTGGTGTATGGTGTGTATATGGTATGTGTATGTGTGTGTGGTGTGTGTGATGTGGTGTGTGTGTGTGTGTGTGTGTGTGTAGATACCAGAAGAAGGAATTGAATTCCCTGGAACTGTAAGGTAAACCACCTGAATGAGGTGCTGAGAAGCAAACTTGTGTTATCTGGAAGAGATGCCAGCACTCATGACCTCTGAGCCATCTCTCCAGCTTCAACACTGGTAGATCTTAGTGTTATTGTCTTTTGTCACTTTTAAAAGGCAAATCATCCCTATAGAAATTACAGTACCTGGAGGGACTTTTTTTTTTCCATGTGTGATGTTTGTTTTATAGGATGATGCGACGGTTCATCTTTATTATCAATTTGAAAGGATTTGAAGTCACCTAGGAGACATACTCTGGTGGCATCACTGAGGGTGTTTCCAGAAAAGCTTACCTGAGATGACTCACTGAATGTGGTAGGGACCATCTCACTGGCTGAATTGCAAATCCAGTAATCTGGAAAAATGAGAGAGCCAGCTGAGCACAGGAAACCATCCCTTGCTTCCTATGTGTGGGCACAATTAGGCCAGTGTTCACAATAACCCACCTATGCCTTCCCTGCTGTGTGGTAGACTTGACTCTACAAACCCTTCATCTTCTAAGCTGCTTTTTGTCTGAGTGAAGGGAAAAGTAACACACATGGTAACATCTGTGTGTCGATGCTGACACAGGTTCTAGGTATATTATATACACAATCTTTAGTTTTCTAGCATGCCTGTAACAAACTGATACAGATGCAGAAATTTTGAAATAACAGAAATCTATCCTCTTACATTTTTGGGGACTAGAAGTCTGAAGTCAAGGTACTGGTCAGGCTGTGAATCCTTCAAAGATTATAAGGAAAGACCCTAACTTCTGGTGTTGGAAATACCCAGGTCTTCCTTGTCTTATAGACACATGGTTCCAACCTCCCCTTTTGTAGGAACATGGAATTCTCTCTGGCTGTGTCCGTTCAGATCTCCCTCTCTCTTTTCTTTTTATAAGGATCCCAGTCCTTATAAGGAATAGGTTAGGACACACTAATGAAATATGACATCACTCTAAATTGACGATATCTATAAAATCCCTATTTCCAAATAGGGTCACAGTTTAGGCTTTAGAGATTGGCACTTGGATATTTCTTCCTTTGGGATGCATTCTATTATCATGGAGTAAATGCTGCAAGAATTTGTGGATGTAACTGAAGCTGTATTCTTATTTCCTATGGCCATCTCTCTATGTCGGTACCTTCTCTTTTCCTATCTCTACAAGGACCTTCATCACTGGATTTAGGGCCCCCTTGGACAATCCAGTATAATCTCTTCATATCTAGGTTCCAAATTTTAATATGTCTGCAAAGACACTTTTTTTTCAAATAAGGTAACAGCCATCAGTCCCAGAGAATAGAACAGAGCACATCTTCTTAGAAGATCCCCATTTAATACACTACAGAGGTGATGTGATTTAAAAATAGGTAAGTGTTTATATCTTTGTAGTGCTTTGGGGACAGTAGTTTTGAAATAGAGCAGGTCAAAATTGTTTTGTTAAATTTAATTCTATAATTGTTTTATTAATTAAATCTGTTCTTTGACGATTTTATATATGTATGCAATACATTCTTAATATTTTCATCCCACCCTCTCTTATCTCCCTTTCACTGTTGTCCACCCTCATCCTCACAGGTCCTTTTCTATGTGTTGTTTTGCTTTATGACTCACTGAGTTTTACCAGGGCTCTCTTCACATAATCGAGTTAATGGAGCTAGCTAATGGAGCCTGATCTTATCAGTGTTGTCAAAATGTCTGTTAAAGAGAAGAAGAAAAAAAAAAACCTCTCAGAAAATCACACATGAGTAAGTCAGATATAAGAGATTCCAGTCTTAGTAGATTTAAATTCACAAAATGATTTTTTATACAAACTTTTGAACAAAGAAGATTTAAAAAATATCCAGCAACTCAAAGATGACCCAGTTTGTATCCACAATGGATAGTCACGAGGCACAAGGTACTGCTGTCTGAGGGGCCAGCCTCCAGTAGCACAGGCTTTGAAAAGAATCCAGCAGAGTCCGTGTAAACTATTCTATCTGGGGGGGGGGGTGTTAGGAAAGAAACACTCACTCTCTGGATGGCTTCCTTCTTTGTTCTCTCGTGTTCTTTCTATGTTCTTTCTCTATGTTTCACTACCGTGTGCTTCTTTTCTACAGCTTACACACTCCAACAAAGTTTTTCAGGGAATGTAGGAATTACAATGTGGTTACATTTTGTTTTTCTAGTGAATGATTACAATGAATACAAAACAAACAATAAAAATCAACATGTTTTCCATATCCCTTACATGATTAAACATTTTACATACTATAGGTGAAAAACAAATTATCCCAAGAATCCACATGCATTCATACCCAAGCAACTTGTTATAGATTAACTGTGTGGGCAAGGAAGGAGTTCTTGTCAATTCTTTTATTGGCGGGCTACATTTTGCAGTTACAAAGAATGGGCTAATTACTTTATTACTTTTCTTGAAAGTTATTCTTATAAGAAATCTTAAAGGAATCATAATCCTAAACTTTTATATACAAAAAAGAATCAGTCAGTTCTACTTAAATCTTTAGGGTACACACCCACTCATCAATAATTTTTTATACCACAAGACTGAGGGCAGAAATGGGTATACGGAATTAATCATCACCTTTGGTCATCAACCAGACCTAGTAGGGGGAGCTAGCAACAATCAGGCCATTTGTATTTTCGACCCTAGCTTAATGAGTCAGACAGTTCAGCTAAGTGTCCTTGTGAACTTTTGCTTGTTTTCTGGGGTTATTTATCTTAAAACTATTATCAAGGCATGTGATCTAACCTGAAGTTATTTTGAAGCTTTATGTTAGTTAATGGCCATGACTATCTCTTTTCAACATTAAGAGAATCAGAACCGGCCTGGCTCTGGGACTCGGGTGCTTTCCTTTTAACCGTTAACCTGAGTAGCCCCTACGGTGGAACTCATAGGCCCCAACTGTGAAACATATCCTTGTATTTATTTTTATTCATCAAAACTCTGTATAGGCTATCATTATTATCATCGAATTAGACAGTACTTTTTAGGGAGGGGTCTTCTTGACAATCCACTGGTAAAAGTTTCCAAGAGATAAACACATTATACTACAGGCAGTGGAGATCTCCCCAAATCCACTCACACCAAGCTAGACACCAGAGAAAGAGAGCCGCAGCAAACATGTAAAGGCATAGCAGAAGCAGAAGACTTTCCGGAGTCTGCAGTCCTGTGGCATTGCCAAAACGAGACTGACCCATCAGAGAGTTTCCTTCTGGTGGGCTGACACCCAGAACTTAAGTTGCTACTTGCTGTTCCTCTGGCCTGGCCAATGGCAATAACGATTCTCAATTCCCTGTGCCAGGTAGGTCAGGCCTGGGTGGTTAGTAGTACAGGCGAGGGCCAGCACCAACACAGTGTTCATTCCCACAAAATGCTGAATAAGGATGGTCTGTGCTAACTTGTCTCCTTTTTACATGCTCTGCTCTGGGCTGTGTCCATGCCTCCCCTGTCTTCAGACTTCCGTGTGTGAGGCCATGGAGGGCATAGGTTAGAGGCCGAGGTGAGGGGGGAAGCTGAGACCACAGTGTTCCTTTCCTATGTTCTAACCTGCCAGCTACTGCGAATCAGCTGTGTTCCTCCATCGGAGCCTACAGCGGTTGTCAGCCGGGCACAGGCTCTGTTGTGGCTCCCAGCCAGGCATGCGCTCTGCTACCGTGGCACAGCACTACACCCTCCTCACTGTTTCTCTGAGCTTCATCTGCCTCTTTGTGTCAGTCTCTCTGCCAGTTGCTCTCTCCTCTTTGCTAGGCCTTGATGGATACGATGCTGAAACACAGATATCCTTTGTTTAGGAACGGAGTCTGTTTGTCTCTTTAAATTGCATTAAAATAAAACCCTGTATTTCAAATTCATGCTTCCCCTTTCTTAAATGAGCAGATGAGGTTTCTGACAGGTTGGCACCGGGCCACACCCGTGAAGACACACAGCTGCCTTCTGCTTAGTGTTTGGGTTTCTTTTCAGGGAAACAGCAACGGCCTTGGAGATTGGCTTTTCTTGCAAGAATTATTTTATGCTTTATCCGTCCTCTCCTTGAAAACTCACCGACTCTCCTCTGCAGTGGCCCTGGTGAGGACACTGACCTCTGTGCAATTTAGAATCACAGCACTCAAAATTTATTGATTAAAATGAAAAAAAAAATTGCATTTCTGGGTTGGCTCAAAACAGCCACTTCAGTGCTCTGCGGTGGGTAACATTTTCTCAGATCAGAGGTTCTGGGGCTCTGAGAATGGATGGGATAGTGCCTCCCTGATCCCATGCACCCAAGCCTTCTCATACGTCCTAAGTTTACCCACCTGCTAACGGCAAAACCTGCAGCAAAACATACTCACTTTCTTCTTGCCTTGTTCATCCTCTCTGAAGGTAAAGAACAGGGTTGGGGGAAAAGGCATGTCAGCAGACCGTGGGCATTGAGGACGGAGTGCAGTGGTTGTACAGGATGGCTTCTGTGGCTTTACTGCCTGTGAAATTTGGCTTGTACAAACAGACGTCTTTAAAAACACGTTTTATTTAGTGTATGTGAGTGTGTGTGTCAGTGTGTGTGTGTGTGTGTGTCAGTGTGTGTCTGCATGTGTGTGTTTCTCTGTTTGTGTCTGTTTGTGTGTGTTTTTGTGTATGTGTTCTGTGAGTGTGTCTCTGCATGTGTGTCTGTGCATGTGACTGTGCGTGTGTCAGTGTGTGTGTCTGCATGTGTGTGTCTGCAAGTGTGTGTGCCTGTGCATGTGTCTGTGTCTGCGTGTGTCTGTGCATGTCTATGTAGCTTTGTTGGTCTCATGGAGTCCAGAAGACAACTTTCAAGAGTCACTTCTCTCTTTCCACCATGTTTTCTGGGTTCTGGGAATTAAACTCAGGTATGCAGGCTTATCCCACAAGGACTTTTCCCCAATGAACCATCTTGGTGGCCCTGAAATATTTTGATTGAATAAAGACTTGGGAGTTCTGGGGGGGACTTCAAATGTACCCTCCCCCTTCCTTCTTGTGTTAAAGACTTTGCTTTGGCCTTGGTTCTGAGCGTACAGCACATGAGCTGAGCCTGGTCCACGGGGGGGGGGGGGGGGGGGGGCGCAAACCACTCATGCGCAGTGAACACTGTCTGAGACACCTCTGCTCAGCTTAGAAATTATGGTAAATTATAAATTGCAATGGTTTTGCTGTTCATACAAGGTTTTCTTCTCTTATAGAAGCATAATTTTGGTTTAATTATGAAAAACAAGGGTTTTAAATATTTTCCTACCCTCTTTTCTCAGCATGTAAGAGTTGTTTGTATTCATTCATCTTTGGAGGATTGTATTGTATTAGAATATTTGATTTTAAAAATGACAAAGTTGCTGATTTAGCTTCATAAAAATTGTTAAATTTTGGCTTGGGATTAGAAACTGATGTGTTTATATGAAACATATATTAATAATTATATAGCTAAATATAATTATAATATAAATATAAACATAATATAGTAATTATAGAACTAAAATATTAATTAAGTCTGAAAAACACTGAAGGTACTCTATATTCTATATTTTTCCATATCAACCAATATTTAACTCTTTTTGCAAAAATAAACAAGCACAGCATTTGTTAGTATGCAAATTTTCTATAATCTCTAAGAAGTTGTAAAATTAAATGTGTACCAAAGAATTATTTTCAAATAAATTTCGTTATGACTAATTTTATCAGTAAATGTTTAATTTGTATACTTATATGCCAAGGTTGAATAAAGATTATGTTTGGAAGAAAGGTACTGTAAGTGGGGAGACCTCAAGAAGCCTTGATCTATACTATACATGGTGAGACCGTCTGTGCTTGGGGAGGGGCCTGGCTATGGCCCACAGCTTTGGATGGGATCAAGTCACACGAGAAAGATCAACCATGTGGTCTGAGGACTGAACTTTTGTCATGGATTAGCCAACCTGAAGGTTGAGCTTCTACTGTGTAGCTAATCAATCAATAAATCATTCAAGCCTAACAAATAAGTCCTCAATAGAATTCTCTCTGTGGAGACACAGGTCAGCTTGACTTGCTGGTGGTACGCTGTGTGTTCTGTCATATATCAAGGCTGAGAAGGGGACAAAGTGAAGACAATGGAAGCTTCACAGTTGGAGCCTCAACTTAACATTGTGAAATAAAGGACTTTCAAAAAATGCCCTGGAGTGGTTGGAGAGATGGCTCAGAGGTTAAGAGCATTGCCTGCTCTTCCAAAGGTCCTGAGTTCAATTCCCAGCAACCACATGGTGGCTCACAACCATCTGTAATGAGATCTGTGCCCTCTTCTGGCCTGCAGGCATACATGCAGACAGAATATTGTATACATAATAAATAAATAAATACTTTAAAAAAATGCCCTGGAATTAGTTTTCTGTTGGCCACCAGTGCTGGCCATGGGGGCTTACCCTTAAGAGTTTGTTTCCCCAGTGAGACTTCCTTGTAGAAAGCTAATCTTTCATTTGCAAATGGCTACCGATTGGCCATAGCTTATGAGTTAGGCTCTGAGGCGTGTGTCCACATCTCCCTTCAGATCTAGGACATTATATGGTGCAGGCCCTGTATTTTATGCTGCAGTCTGTGAGGTCACCTATGTTCCAGCCCTGGTATGTGCAGACCTTAATTCCTTGGTGTCCTCCATCCTCTCTGGCTCCTACACTCTTTCTGCATTCTCTTTTCCAGAGTTCCCTGAGCCCTAAGGGGAAGGATCTGATGGAGACATCCTTTTTAGTGCTGAGTGTTCCAAGGTTTCTCAGTCTCTGCATGTCTGGCTGCAGGAAGAAGCTTCGGTGATGGTGGCTGAGCGAGACATTGATCTTTTAGTAGAGCAGACTGCTTTTTAGGGGTGGTTTTATTCCTATGTTCCTTTAGAAGAACAGTTGTATTTGGTCTTCCCCAAGTTTCCTAGCCTATCTAGTCTCAGGTTCTTGGACACCCAAGGAACATTGGGTATGAGTTCCATCTCATGGAATGTGCCTTTAGTCAGATATTGGCTGGTTATTCCTACAAGCTTTAGTCCATTACTGAGCCAGCAATAGGGCCTTACTGTCAGTTTGTGGAGAGCAACCTGTAACTGTAACAACAGCCTGGGTTGTTTGGGGATTCTCATGGGACCCCTTTGGTCAAGAACTTGATTTTGACACTTGGTCCATTCCCAGTACTGAAGCTCCATTTGGTGATGAGAGATGTCCAACTGGGTCTGTGTCTCCTCCGTTATATGCTGATTTTATTTCAATTGCCTTCATATATGTACGTATTATAAAATGCTTTACTGTGTTAGGTTCCCCCAACTCCTCAAATGGCCCTCGGTTTTAGCAGTCTCTCCCCTTACTCCCTTTCTGACATCCCTCTTTTCCCTCCCTATTTAATCCTTCCATTTCAGCGCACCCCCATCCTTCCATAACTATCTGTTCTATTTCCTCTTCCTGGGAGGTCAATTCCCTCCTCCCCCAGTCCCTTGCTTTCTGTCTATCCTTTGCGGTGATATGGATTGTAGCTTGCTTATAAATGATTTAATAGCTAGCGTCTATTTAGAAGTGAACACACTCCATATATGTCTTTCTGAGTCTCAGTTACTTCACTCAGGATGTTTTTTCCCCCTAGTTCCATCCATTTGCCTGTGAATTTCATTTTCTTTGTGGTTGAGTAATATTCCATGTGTAAATGTATTACATTTTCTTTACCCAGAAATCTATTGGTGGACATCTACTTTGTTTCCAATTTCTGGCTATTACGAACAAGGCAGCAGTGAACATGGTTAGCCAATTTATCTGTGGTAAGATGAAGCATCTTTGTGTGTACATGTAGGGCAGAAATTTTGGAAACGTCTTTTAGAAGAGACGATGCTCAGAGCGGTCACTTTCACACATCTGCATCCACACCCCAGTTGTATTCCCACTCAATGAAAACTCTCATCAGTGTTGAGTCCAAGAGTTCCTCCTGGGCTCAGATAGCAACACCAAGAGATGCCAGTATTGGGTGAAGCCCCACATACCTTGGTCTTCAGGCTGTGACAACCCGGCCCAGCAGGATGAGCTATGAGGTTAAAATGCCAATCACACCTTTCCCCCACAGGTACTAAATTATTACTGTTTTTCCCATGAAGTGTCAAAACTCCAGAAAAAAGGGTAAGTCTTTGATAACAGGGTGATCACTGTGAAGCCATGCTACGCACAAAGCCACCATCCTCAACCAGTTTCAGATGCCCTGGAGCACCGTGATGATTTGTGCTTAGCCACAGCACAGTTTCTTGTTCAAAGAAAACATCAGAAGCAAACTTTAATCCTCCGTAAACTCTGCTCTGACTTTAAAGCTTTTTCACGAGCTGTCAGTTTAACCATTTAACTTGAGCAGTCAACTTAGCCTGGAATTTGTGTCAGGGCATATGGAAACCTAATACAAATAATATCTGAATTATTTGACCATATTATCAGGTCAAATTATCAGGCACTGGAGAACCATCATGTTTGAGTAGGTGGGTGGGTGGGGGAAGGATGGGGGAAAGGGGATCACTGGTGCCCATCGGACACTGGCATTTTGCTTATTTCATGGGCTTCTCACAACAACCTCTGTATTATCTTTATGTGTAATGATCCATGCTTTCCAGTTGCCTCTGCCACCCAGAGAGATGAAAGAATTTGCCCAAAGTTATGAAAAATACAGTGAAAATGAGGCTTTTCTGTTGTGAAGTCTTGTCTTCCTGGTATTTCACACTACCTGCCTGTTACAGATTACAATTCAGAGGTGTGTTGTACTATCAAATTATCCAAGGAAACCATCAATTCAGGAGTCTAAATTAGGAATTCTGAGATATGGTCTACTCTACCTATGGTTTATGAAAGTTTATGTATATGAATATATATATACACACACGTCAGCTAATTTCTCCTTGATTGTTGTAGTACTCAAGTTCAATGTTCTCTAAACATTTCTCTTCACTGGAAATATTGATCTTATATATAGCATTTGATTGATTGCCTTTGTAATATGTTTTATAATCAATATATTATATTTCATAAGAAATATATCAATGTATAATTTCCAACAGTCTACTTAATTGTCCATTCTAGAGTACATACCTAGGTTCTTTTTTTCAAGACAGGGTTTCTCTGTAGCTTTGGAGCCTGTCCCGGAACCGGCTCTTGTAGACCAGGCTGGACTCAAACTCACAGAAGACCCACTGCCTCTGCCTCCCGAGTGCTGGGATTTAAAGTGTGTACCACCATTGCCTGATTGAGTATATGCCTAGTTTTGCTTATATGATCTTTGAAGTGGTTTCTGTTGTGGGTGTAAAAGCAGACCAAATCTATTAAAATTTTTTAAAATTTATACTTAGGCTATCTATATTTCACCTCTTGTATTTCTTTAAGGTGCAAATAATAAATAATTGAAGGAAAATGAAGGTGGGCCTTTAAGAGGTAATGAGGGAGAAGGGGGTGTGGCCCTCTGAAATGTCTGTGCCTCTTGAGTGATGGTAACTGTTTCCTCTGCTACCATCGTGTTACTGTAAATATGGTTTATAGGTGTAGCTGCCTCCTAGAGATGTGTGTAGTGATAGTTCTTTTTTATGAACTACCCCCACCTCTGATTAATGATGTTCAGCCCATCAAAAGAATGCTTCATCTGTGGATGGTGTTTTCAATTGCTGCATTTTCTTTGGCTGTTGTTTTTCTCCCTCCCCTCCCCTCCCCTCTTCTCCCCTCCCCTCCCCTCCCCTCCCCTCCCCTCCCCTCCCCTCCCCATTTCTCTCCTCTCCTCCCCTCCCCTCTCCTCTCCTCTTTTCTTCTCTTCCTCCCTCCCTCCTCTTTCTTCTGTTTCAATACCATGCTGGCATTCCCATTTATGTACACCTACTTGACTCCTATGTTAGATAATTTAGCGCATTAATTATATCTTGACTAGGTGTTGCTGTCTTATGATTGACAGTGGGTGCTTTTTTTTTAAATCTTATTCTTTTGGATGTTGTATCATTTTTCTCACTGAATGCAGCTCTTATGTATAAAAGAAGAGTGAGGATGAAGATTATTCATATGACCAGATGGAGCACACTTCTTATTCTCTGAAGTCATTAATTAATACATTTGTGTATTTTGGTGAGGAGCGTAGTACTTCTTTGGAGCTTTACTATGAAAACATCTCCTCATTCCTCAAAAGTATTGCTTGGCCTGTGTTTAGTATGACAGAGGGAGAGCCAGGCTCCTCTCCATATTTTCGCTCCACCCTCTGAATTGCATAGCTGCTGCAAGAGCCTTCCATGAAGCAAGTCTTTCTCTATGGACTAATGGCAATCATTTATAGTTGTTCTTTGGTGTTTGCCCTAAGATTTGTTGTGAAGACAGGAAGAATTCTTGGTTCTCCTGTTCTAACTTCATTCTTCGAAGGATCTGATAGGATTGAATGTCAGGGATAGAAACTTAAAAGATAGCCTGATACTTCCCAACAGTAGAAACCGTCTGAGTCCTATGTGGTGTAGGATCTGGAATGCAGCTGGGTGTCCATGCCACCTCGGGAGCAGGAGCGCCCTGCTCTGCATCGCTGCAGGGTCCTGGGGTGGTGAATGTCTTTCCTCTCTCCCTTCTTCACCATCAGCAGATGGCTACTGTCCAGGAACTGGAGAGGACAGGTGTGTTCCTTCCCTTCTTCCACTGATAAACAACTTCTGATGGTGATAACAAGGGTGATTTGCATGAACAAATTCTCATTCTCTTTTTGTGAGAAATTTGTGTGCATGATTTTAAGACTTCTCCCAAGAGAAATACTAAGATATTGGGGTCTGTGATGCTTAATTTTAATTGTTGACTCAACATGACCTAGAATTACCTGTGAAGGGTATCTCAATGGGGGATTGTCTAGGTCAGCTTGGCTTGTGGGTATGTCTGTGGTGACTATGTTGATCATGTTAGTTGATTTGGGAAGAGCTAGCCTAAAAGTGGGTGGTACGATTATCCGGGTTCTGACCCTGAATTGTACCAGAGTAGAGAAGATGAGCTGAGCAGAAGGTGTGGATGTCTTCGTTCCTCTCTGATTTTGACTGTGGATGTGATTAGTAATGTCCCTGCAATGATGGATTGGAACCTAGGCATCAGTAAATGGGAGAAACCCTTTCTCCTCTAGGTTGTGTTAAGTCAGAGTACTTTACTGGGTAGGGAACCCAGGAAGGGCCTGATTTTGTTCTTCTGGAAAAGCAAATAATTTTTTGAGTCCTCTCTGGAGTTTCTGAAAACTAGGTTTTCCTCATGGATGAATTATAGTTTATTTCCTCCTTAGTTTTCAGGTGTTCTTTATCACTTTTTCTCTCATGCTGCCTTATAGAAGGAGTATTAACCAAGATTTTAGTCAAAAGGAATGAAAGCTACCAAAAACCCAGGAACTGACTATGCTACCTAAACTTGGACTATATAATGGACACATTCTAATTGAGTTGTGTGAATAGTAATTGATCCAATGCTATGCAGCTTTAAAATTTGAATCAGGTAAGAGAAAGATGCAGGGAAGACAGAGATTGGAAGTTTAATACCTAGTTCTCCTGAGGAAAGAAATAAGGCTCAGGTGATAAATATGAGTTGGAGCTTCGATTTTAGAAATATGTTTCTATTATTTCATTGAGATTTTAGATAATATTTTAATCATATTCACCCCCACTCCCACTCCTTCCCTTAGCTTTGCCCAGATCCACTTTCACTTCCCTAACTACCCCATATGTGCGTTTCATGTCCTTTAAAAAATAACCTATTGTGTCCAGTTCGTGCTGCCGATGGAGTCCTGGGCATAGGGCCGTCTGCTGGAGCATGATCAACCTACCAGGAGCCACACTCACCCTGACACCCGACTTCTCCATCCTAGAAGCCTTGGACTGTCAGTAACTCCCTAGCTAGGAGTGGGGTCTTCTGAACCTCTCCCCCCTGATCTGGAGCTCTGACTGGTTTATATTGGATGCATCTTCCTTAGGCAAACCCTGCTGCTGTGAGCTCCTGTGCATGCTGGCCCTGTCACCTCCTCCACCTCTGGGTCTTAGACTCTCCCCACCCCCTCGTTCACAGAGGTCCTTGAACTTTGGGGAGGGGGCGATAGAGATGTCCATCTGGTGTTCAGCACTCTGCAAACGCTTGTTCTCTACACCTTGACCAGTTGTGCACGTAGAGCCACCATCTGCTGCACAATGAAGCTTCTTTGATGAGACCTGAGGGCTGCACCGATCTGCAGGTATAGAAAGGAATCTCGAAGACAGCTGCTGTTGTGTGCATTTACAGCTTGTGTATTTATTTCATTAATCTGTCTGTGTGTGTGTGTCCAAATGTTTGTGGGTATACAAAGAGGCAATAAGAGGGAGTTGGATCATCTGAGGCTCAATTTACAGGTGGTTGTGAGTTCCCTGGCAGGGGTGCTAGGAGTAGAACCCAGATCCGCTGCCAGAGAAAGTGATTCAACTGCTGTGCCATCTCTCTAGACCCTCATTAGAATTTTCTTTCCTTCCTTCCTTCCTTCCTTCCTTCCTTCCTTCCTTCCTTCCTTC
>JABTXL010004655.1:2299702-2329366 GCA_025134845.1 Neodon shergylaensis | reverse complement strand
TTCCTTCCTTCCTTCCTTCCTTCCTTCCTTCCTTCCTTCCTTCCTTCCTTCCTTCCTTCCTTCCTTCCTTCTTTCCTTCTTTCCTTTCTTCCTTCTTCTCCCTCCCTCCCTCCTTCCCTCCCTCTTTCCTTCCCTTCCTTCCTTTCTCTGTCTGTCTGTGTGTCTGTCTTGTTATGGAGTTTGTGAACCCTGGGGAAAGACCACAGGCTCAATCCAAATATAACTACAAGATTTGTTGATTAGCTGCTAGCAGGACAAACAATCTCTGAGCCAAATTGGAGATTGGTGTGAAGGAGGGGTGTAGGGAAAGACTTTTAAAGGGAAAACCACATGAAGACATTCCATATGCAAGCAAGTAAAAACTGTTATGTTCTGCCAAGTTCAGTGATTAAGGCAACTCTAAACAATCTTTGGGTATCTGGGTAATCAAGTTACAAAAGAAAAAAAAAGGAGTTAGTCATATCATAAAAGTAGATAGTCATGTCTGTAGATCTCTGGGTGGGGGTCACTGAGTCAGAGTTACTGAGAACTTTTCTTCCAGGGACTGGAGTCAGAGACAAATGGCTGGTGGGTAGTAAGGTGGATGCCTAGCATAAAATTGAGCTTTTTTAGCCATGACATTCCCCACTGCTCTAGATCGTTTGAGTCGAACCATCAATTCACATTTATGTAAAGGTAAAGGGTGATATTTTAATTACATGCCCCCATCTCAAGTAACCCTTTTTGTAACTCTCTGATTTTAACAGGTATTTGTAATACTGAGAGAAAGCCTGAATGCCAGCATGAGCTTAGGTATGCTAATGAGCACACAGAAAGTCACTTGTCCTTTTTGACAATGATAGGAAAATGGCTCCTTTGGCAGAGGGGAACTGTTTTTCTTTGAATCTAACATTCCAGACTTTAGCTAATGATAAGGGGTGATGTAGTCTCTTCTGTAATCATTTCTCAGCTGAATAGGATGTTGCTGTCAGGCCCAGGAATGCTGGATTGCTAGGCAAAGGCTTGGAGGGGAAGGGTACTTCTAGTGTGCTGTCTGAGTTTTTTTTTTTAACAATTTTTTTTATTAAAAATTTCTGCCTCCTCCCCGCCTCCCTCCCCCCCACTCCCCTCCCCCTCCCTCTCCAGTCCAAAGAGCAGTCAGGGTTTCCTGCCCTGAGGGAAGTCCAAGGTCCTCCCCGCCTCCATCCAGGTCTAGGAAGGTGAGCATCCAAACAGGCTAGGCTCCCACAAAGCCCGTCCATGCAGTAGAATCAAAACCCAGTGCCATTGTCCTTGGCTTCTCAGCAGCCCTCATTGTCTGCCATGTTCAGAGAGTCCAGTTTTATCCCATACTTTTTCAGTCTCAGTCCAGCTGGCCTTGGTGAGCTCCCAATAGATTAGCCCCACTGTCTCAGTGGGTGGGTGCACTCCTCACGGTCCTGACTTCCTTGCTCATGTTCTCCCTCCTTCTGCTCCTCATTTGGACCTTGGGAGCTCAGTCCAGTGCTCCAGTGTGGGTCTCTGTTTCTATCTCCATCCATCACCAGATGAAGATTCTATGGTGATATGCAAGATATTTATTAGTATGGCTATGGGATAGGGCCATTTCAGGCTCTCTCTCTCCTCAGCTGCCCAAGGACCTAGCTGGGGACATCTCTCTGGACCCCTGGGAACCCCTCTAGAGTCAAGACTCTTGCCAACCCTAAAATGGCTCCCTTAATTAAGATATATACTTCCCTGCTCCCATATCCACCCTTTCTTTATCCCACCCGTCCCATTCCCCCAAGCTCTCCCCATCCTCCCCTTCTCACTTTTCTCTCCCCATCTCCCCTTTCCCCCATCCCACCCCACCCCCCAGTTTCCAGTTTTTGCCTAGCAATCTTGTCTACTTCCAATATCCAGGAGGATAACTATATTTTTTCTTTGGGTTCACCTTCTTATTTAGCTTCTCTAGCATCACAAATTATAGGCTCAATGTCCTTTATTTATGGCTAGAAGCCAATTATGAGTGAGTATATCCATCTGAGTTTTATTGGACCATCTGAGGCTTGAGAATTGCAGGTAGCTTTGGAGCACTCTGGAATGCCCATCCAAAGCTGGGGCTGGAGGTGGTAGGATATTTTGTCAGAAGCATGGAGTTTTCACTGGCTTCAAGTACAGGGTTTGCTAGTGTCGAAGGATCACCTGAGTATGGTGTGTTTGGAGCAGTTTCCAGTCTTTAGCTGTTTGGAAATCTGCTGGGACAATTCCTATATAGACTAGGAATATAAATTAAAATTTAAGAACTTAAAGGACCTTACTTATAATCTACACTGATGTGGGAGTGTCATATATCAATCTGTTGATTTCATTGGTTAAGTAAAAAAGAAACTGCTTGGGCTCATAGCTTAGAACATAGGTGGGTGGAGTAAACAGAACAGAATGCTGGGAGGAAGAGGAAGTGAGCTCAGACTCGACAGCTCTGCTCTCTGGAGCAGAGATGCCATGCTCCCCTCTCCCGGGCAGACGCGATAGCTCTGCTCTCTGAGGCAGACACACGCGATGAAGCAAGCCGCCAGGTCAGACATGCTGAATCTTTCCCGGTAAGACCGGTGCTACACAGTTTATTAGAGATGGGTTGATCGGGATACCAGAATTAGCTAGTAAGGGCTAGAGCTAATGGGCCAAGCAGTGTTTAAAAGAATATAGTTTGTGTGTTGTTATTTAGGGGCATAAGCTAGCAGGCGGCCGGGGTGCTGGGGACGTAGCCCCGCCGCTCATATTACAACACTACACTAAACACCATATTGCAGGAAAAGCAGCTAACTGGTGTGTGTAAAACAGCTGTGGCAGATTCATGCCTTAAAGTCACATCAGAAGCTATGCCTATCAGTTAAAAAGTCTGAACATTTTTTCCTCTGTCCAGAGAGCTGAATAAGTATAGATTGAACAAGAATTCTTTCAGTGTGATGAGAAGTACCTTCAAGTCTATACTTAGAAGATAATCAAAAGAAATTTGAGTTTGTGATTGAAAAAGTAAGTAGTCAGTTCTCTACCAGATTATCATAACTCCTTTTATCAATGTTAAAAGCTGAACCTTTTAAATTGTGTTTTGAGACAGGGTTTCTCTGTGTAGTCTAGGCTGTCCTGGAACTAGCTCTATGGACTATGCTGGCCTGGAAGTCACAGAGACCTGCCTGCCTATGCTTTCTGAGTGCTTGGAAAAACTGATTTTTTGACATCTTAGTATAAGAACAGCACAAAAGGGGGAAAGAAATCTGAAATATTTCTCATTTTTCATATACCTTAAATCATTTTCTCATATTGCCACAATTGCATTTATATACCTTAAATCATTTTGTTATATATTCACTATTTACTTAAGCTTTTACATCCCAGAATTTTATAAATTTTAGAATACTTTCTTAGACCATTAGAACTTGCAACAACATTAGATCTTTTTCTTTTCATCTAAACATTTATTAGAGAGAGGAGTACTTATTATTGAGAAAAGTCAGGAATAGAGTCAATAACAGAACAAAGGAAATTCTTTTAAATAAAGGAATAGTAAAAAGTTACATCTAAAACCTGTTTATCCTTTAATATGAAGCCTGTTAGAAGGGCAATCTTGTCTGCCTGTTCGCAACAGGATACCTAGTAGCTCTATAAAGCGCAAGACCTCATTTTTACATATGGAATGAACTAACAAGTAGCTTCATCCTTGGGAGAAGGAGCTAGTCTTGCTGCTGCAAAACTGACAAAGTTAGTTAGTCTATTCATCTCAGAGATCTGAGAAGGATAAATTATAACAAAAGTATAATTCAAATGGCCTATGTATCAGTTGAAGTGAGCAAGTCTTGCCATTACCTAGTGTCCATCCCACCAGGCTCCTTTGGTTTTGATGGCCTCAGTAGGGACAGAGGTCCCAGGGCAGCATCGGTCTTCAGCCACTAGGCCCAGAAGCTCTGAGAAGTTTTCCTCTGGATGAGGAATTTTGGGAACTGACCTTTCTTTGTCTAGGCAAAGTGGGGCAATGAACTCTCCAGTGTCCTGCTTGTCCAGAGTTTGGGCCAGGTCCTGGTGACAAGCAAGGCATTTGGGGTGGTTTTACCCAGTGGTTAGCATCACCAAAATCCAGGTGGAGTCACTGTACCCCATTATCTTCTTTGGAGATGGGATTACTGCTAGGAGTTGGGGTTCTATCTTGTTATGGTAAACTTTTTCCATTAATCATTTCGAATGTCACATTCAGCAGATCTCTAACAAGTTTTAGGACCAATATCTGTTAAATATAACTGAACTAAAGAAACGTTGTTGGTTTTCGGTTATTTGCTTTAGGCTTAACCTTGAAAACATACACAGGAGGCTAAATAGAGCTTGTTATTGATCATGAATTACATTTGTACTTAGCATGATGATAAGCATAGTTTTGAACACATTAAGGAATTTGATCATGTATAAGATGACTGAACATTAACTTACATGTCCTAATTATCCTTAATAGTTAACTATGTACAGACATTTAATTATTAATAGTTTATAAGATGCTAGCAGCTTTAATATCATTAGGAATTTACCATTTCATCACTATTGTCTTTTATCCTTTAAAATTGTAATTTTTGCATTGAGGCACTCTTAGTATCAAAATAAAACTTTAAATCATAAATATAGCACATAAAAAGACTGGCAATTTTATAAAATCATAAATATAGCCCATAGAGAGATTGAAAACCTTATTTTATTTATTTTTTGATTCTTTTATAGTACACCATTACAGAATGTTATAGCTTCTTTTATGACTCAGTTTATCCAAATAGTTAAAGTTTAATGAAGTTAACAAAGACAAAGAGGCTAGACATAAATCTTTAAGTCAGTTATTGTTAATCCAAGTAGACCTTAGGAATTTATAAACCTCATGTATCAAATATGCTTTATTAAACATATGTTGTTTTTATTTAAAAAATTTCAGGACAAAAATCATTATTAAACAATCTGTTCTAATTCAAAATATCTTGGGGACCCATCATTGTCTCCTTAGCCTAATTCAGATTACCTCTGTATAGAGTTTTAATTATTAATCTTTTCATTACAAGTTCTAAGCTGATTCTTTTGCTTGGAATTTTATAGCTTTCCCCTTATCCATCCCCAATGGCCTTCAGATCCTGAGAGAAAGAACATTTTCACAAGAGTCTTGAATATCCATGACCTTGCATGAGGGAACAATTTTTGTAAACAAGAACCAAGGGGGGAGAAGTCAAAGAGCTAGACATCTGTAAGTACATTTGGCCATCTTAATTTTCATGTAAATCCATTTAAAAATTGAAATGACATGAGACATAACAGTAACAAATAAATTTACCCTTTGCTGTAAGAATTTTTTTCCCAAGGGGTGTTAGACAATATCTGGAGCTTTTACCCAGTGTATGTAACAGCTTTTCCATTGCTGCATAGGCAGATCCCATCCACATTCTTGGTGTTTAAGCCTGTACAGTCTAGTTTGTTCCGAAAGCCTTGAGGCTTCGTGCAAATCGGGTGTAATTGCCTACAACTGGCTCTCAGGAGGGACTGAATGCTTAGGTGAGGGTCCAATGACCTTGCTCATCTCCTTCTTCTGAAGGAATACTAACTTTTCACAAGCTGAGCTCTGATTATTTTAAGCAAGCATATCTAGAACTATTATTGAGAGATTTCAGACAGAAGATTTTATTTTATTTTATGACCAGTTTGTGTCTGTCTGCAAATGGAGACAGAAAACCTGAAAAGTTTAATAAGTATTCTTTATCTTATAAAGTCATTAACTTGTAGAATAACATAAGTATTTGTAACTTAGAGGCTATTAAGCAGAAAACTATGAAAGTCAAAACTTCAAGTATTATATTGAATAGATATGGAAAGAGTGAACAACCTTGTCTTGTTCCTGATTTTAGTGGAATCACACTGAGTTTCTCTCCATTTAATTTTATGTTAGCTCTTGGCTTGCTATAAATTATCTTTATTACGTTCCTTGTATTGTTAATCTCTCCAAGACCTTTATCATGAAGTGGTGTTGGATTTTGTCTAAGGCTTTTTTCAGCATCTAATGAGATGATCATGTGTTTTTTTTCTTTCAGTTTGTTTATATGATGGATTAAATTGACAGATTTTCATATGTTGAACCATCCTTGCGTCTCTGGGATGAATCATGGTGGATGACTTTTTGTATGTGTTGTAGGAGGGAGCAGGGAGCTGTGTCCCGCCACCCGGCTAGCTCATACTCTGAAATAACCACACAGAAATTGTATTAATTAAATCACTGTCTGGTTATTAGCTCTAGTCTCTTATTAGCTAACTCTCACATCTTGATTTAACCCATTTTTTAATAATTTGTATGTCACCACGAGGTTGTGGCTTATAGGGAGAGATTTTAACCTACGTCCATCTTAGGCCGGAGATTCATGGTGTCTGCCTGTCTCTGCTTTCTTCCTCCCAGAATTCTGTTTCATCTACTCTGCCCACTTAAGGACTACCCTATCAAAAGGCCAAGGCAGTCTCTTTATTCAACCAATGAAAGTAGCACACAAACAGAAGAACTTCCTACACCATGTATGTGTGTGTGTGTTTGGATTCTGTTTGCCAGTATTTTACTAAGTACCTTTGCATCAATGTTCATGAGAGAAACTAGTCTGTAACTCTTTGTTTGTATCTTTTTGTGGTTTGGGGCCATAACGGGATTAGGGAGAAACCTGGTGCTAGGGCAATTCCCAGGCATCCACAAGGATGTTCCCAGCTAAGACTCCTTGCAATTGTGCATACAGTACCTGAATTTGCCTTGCCCTGTAGTCAGACTGATGACTACCTTAACTGTCATCATAGAACCTTCATCCAGTAACTGATGGAAGCAGATCCAGAGATCCACAGTCAAGCACCAGGCCGAGCTCCAGGAGTCCAGTTGAAGAGAGGAAAGACGGATTCTATGAGCAAGAGCATGACAGGGAAATCCACAGACAGTTGACCCGGACTTGTGGGAGCTCACTGACTCTGGACTGACAGCTGAGAAGCCACAGGGACAAAACTAGGCTCTCTGCATGTGGATAACAGTTGAGTAGTTTGGTCTGTTTGAGGGGCCCCTGTCAGTGGGACCAGGACCTATCCCTGGTACATGAGCCCATGAGCCCTGGTACACTGGAGTCCATTCAATATGGTGAGATGCCTTACTCAGCCTCAGTGCAGTGTGGGAGGATCTTGGTCCTGCCTCAACTGAACTGCCAGGCTTTGTTGACTCCTCATGGGAGGCTTTACCCTTTCTGAGGAGTGGATGGCGGCGGGTTAGGGAAAGGTTGGGAGAGGGGAGGGAAGGGAGGGGAAACTGTGGTTGTATGTGTAATGAATAAAAAATTTAAAAACAATATTTCAATAAATTACACTAAAATGAAACAAAAAGAAAACTATAAACTATAGGAACTCAGAAAAAATTGGCATCAGTTTTTTAATGGAATTTTGTTTTTGCAGGTTTTTAATCATATCTAATAAACTTACAAATCTTAAGGCACAGAAAGTTTATATTTTAGCTGTTTTATAGCACTTACAGCAGATAGTGTTTTTTCTTGGGCTGTTTTGTTTCTCTCTTTGTCCTTGAGTCAGTAAGCATTCTGTCCTAGGACAGAGATTTAGGAGGGAAAATTTAAACAACCATGCATGGACTGGAAGAGGGAGGCCATACCTCAACTCCAGAGTCAACTTTTTATAAGGTGGAACAGCATAAACCAATATTTTAATATTAATCATACTCCAAAGACAACCTAATCCCTGAAAAACAGAATCCAGAGAGAGAGACAGGGCAAGCAGAGAAGAAAGAAGGCCAAGAGGTAAGAAGTTCTGAGCTCAGGCAGCTGCAGCAGCACAGTGAGCAGCAGGAGGCAGAACAGGGGCTGATGGTGTCAGGGAGGGTTTCAGTGTTAGGGGTGCCCACATTGCCCTAGCCCAGAGTGGGGGAGTGGCTTCAGCCAGAGCTCCATGGCCAGAGGCAGGAGCCAGATGGAAGATAGAATGAGTAGGAAAAAGAAAGAGAGAGAGGCATTCTTCAGAAGCAGTGACAGGGAAAAGAATTGTAAACAGGAGGGCATGGAGAAGCACTTGGTGTACCTGTGGGGCTTAAACAGCAGGCTTCAGTGAACCTTGAGAGGGACAGAGATGAAGCTAGCAAGCTCCATGGGGGAGCTAGTAGAGAGGCAGCCAGGAGCAGCACTCTGAAAAATCCTGAAAATGTAGCACACAGCTCAGGGGTAATTTGACTGTGCTCTGTTCAAATCCCCAACCCAACTCTGCAACAAAACTTGATAACATAAATCCAACAGACAATAGAGAACAGAAAAAGACAATACAGTGACACAATCAGAAAACAAACAAACAAACAAACAAACAAACAAACAAACACCAAACAAAAAGCCAGATGAACTCAGACATATGGTGCCCACCTTCACCCATACACCAAAGCCAGAAGGACAGTAGTGTCCCCTCTGTCCTAGAGACTGTATCTATGATGTCATCAGTTCTCTCCTTTTGTCTGTTCAAATGTCCAAAACAGAAGAGAACAACTCACCAATTGGTCCAAACTTCAGAAACACATTTGCTGGCACTTCTGGCTTCTAATTTGTAAATGTGGGGCCATTGCAGTGTGGGCTTCCCAGGGCCTATCAATTCTGCTTTGGGCTTTATCCCTCTGGGCCTATCCTAGACCCCTGAACCTTGAGGTCTAGAGTTTCCTAGGGGTCTCACTGGGGTTTCCAAATGTTATGGAGTTTGTGACTTTTAGGAAAACACCATAGACTCAAGCCAATTATTATTCAATGGTTTATTGATTAGCTGCTAGCAATGAGCAATCTCTGAGCCAAACAAGATTGCTGTGAAGGAGGAGCATGGGGAAGGATTTTAAAAATTGTTTTCATTGAGCTATATATTTTTCTCTGCTTCCCTCCCTTCTTCCCCTTTCCCCTTCTACCTTATTTATGATCCCTATGCTCAATTACTC
This sequence comes from Neodon shergylaensis, assembly GCA_025134845.1. Classification (NCBI taxonomy): domain Eukaryota; kingdom Metazoa; phylum Chordata; class Mammalia; order Rodentia; family Cricetidae; genus Neodon; species Neodon shergylaensis. Next base: position 2,320,401 of record JABTXL010004655.1, on the reverse strand, counting down.
AGGAGATCTTTTTTTCTACTTCCCATGTAGATTAGATCCATATATGTCTTTCTTAGGGTCTTCTTGGTTGTCTAGGTTCTCTGGGATTGTGAATTGTAGCCTTTATGTCTAAAAGCCACTTATGAATGAATACATATTATATTTGTCTTTCTGGGTCTGGGTTACCTCATTCAATATGATGTTTTTTAGCTCCATCCATTTGTCCACAAATTTCAAGATGTCATAATTTTTTTCTGCTGTGTAGTACTCCATTGTGTAAATGTACCACATTTTCCTTATCCATTCTTTGGTCGAGAGGCATTTAGGTTGTTTCCAGGTTCTGGCTATGACAAATAATGCTGCTATGAACATAGTTGAGCACATGTCCTTGTAGTATGATTGAACATTCTCTGAGTATATACCCTAAAGTGGTATTGCTGGGTCTTGAGGTAGATTGTTTCCTAATTTTCTGAGAAACCACCATACTGATTTCTAAAGAAGAGAAAACCACATGAAGACATTTCATATTTATGCTATCAAGTAAAAACTGTTCTTTCATGCCAAATTAAGTGTTGAGTCAGTTGAGTGAAAGAATATACAAATTTATTAGAAATGAAGCAGAAGTACTCGGGCTCACACACTCCTATATGGAAAATACTGTGTTAAGTTTGCCCCACCCCCTTGTCTCCCAGTTTCCCTTCACAGTGGTGAGGAGAAAGTGCTCGAGGCCCACTTGACCTGGAGTCTGTGTTCGCTGTGAAACCGGAGCCGAGGAGAATCAATGGACACCATCCCCTAATTAGAGAAATTCCTTTCTAAGTCCAATTATAGTGATTTATTACAAAATATAGGCTCAAAATGTTGACAATTTGGTATATAAAACATAGAAATTAAAAATTGTTGGAATTTTGCTAGCCTTCTCTCCACTAAAGGGGAAAAAAAAAATCTAGATCAGTTTTTTAGGGATTTTGCCTTGGGAAGTGATATTCAGTTGTTCAGGTGAGTAATACATCCTAAAACCACTAGATGGCAGGATAGCATCAGTGGAAAAAGCGTTTCTCCCAGCAACAAAGCAAGCAAACTCAAAGACTGTTAGGAGAAAAACTATATGAACCTATTTTTAAAAATGCATACTGCTGGATTACTCTCAAGAGGGAAAATATATCTTAGCTCTTCAGTGTTTTGGCTCCCAAACAATTTAGTTTTATAAACTGAAATAAGCTGAAACAATCTTATAAAACTTCATTTTTTTTCTAATTTTTTTTTATTTCCTGGAGAACTTCTGCTGCCTCCCAGATGTAAGCAACTCCGTAAAGAGAGACTGGAAGGATTTAAAAATAGAGAACTCCATCCAAACCCAAACACACAGGCCTTCTGCTTAAACATCTGTGTCTTGTTGTGCGCAGTCATAACCAACTCCTTGTGACCTTGCCCTCACAGGCAGGTAGGAAACTGGCTACTGTCTCATTGGGATGCTCTTATATAGAGCTTGTGTGAGAGTCCAATCCCATTGCCTTGTGGTCCAGTTCTTCAGTCAACAGACATCAGCTAGCCTCTGCTTTGTAACGTATACTGTTACTGTGTACTGTTACAGTATACTGTTACTGTATACTATGGTAGTTGTTGGGGACTCAGTGATATGAGGACTGTCACCAGCATGGTGCTATTGATCATCTGACAAAGGCAGATAGGGACATTAAATAAATAATCACACCCTTAACGAAACCCAATCAGTTAAAATATGAGAATGGCCACAAAAAGAGGAAGGCAGCTAAGTTTTGTCGGGGAGTTTGACTTGATTTATTCAGCAAACACTGACGGTTTGTACAAATCATTCACCCAACAAACATTTGTAACAGGTCCTTGTTTGGGTGCCAGGGGGTTCGATAGTGAAGCAAACAGACACTGACTCTTGGCAGCATGGGGTGTTTTTCAGTTGAAGCATCTAGACAATGTATGAGTTGATTTCATTGCAAATGAGAAGGCAAGGAGTATGGCGAAGAATAGAGCAGGAGAGGAGAGGGCTAGTATGGTGCGGGGATGGAGGCACTACCTGAGCATCGGGAAATAGGAATTGCAGCATCAAATAAGTCAAGGGAAGAGCTGGATGGACACTGAGCCTGTTCATTTTGGTCAGAGATGGGGTGGGGGCTCTCAAGGACCTGGAGCAGAAACTGTGATGAGCTCAGGCATCTGGATAAGGGGCAAGAGCTGCTGTAACGGAAGGAGCAGAGGCTGAGGGTGTCATGGAGGCAGTTGGCCATACGAGACACTTGCAGTCTACTGAAACATCGAGACAGAGCTGGTGAGCCACTGAACACTCTGAGGAGAGGCTGATTTGTAGGGTGTTGGCATGAAAAGGGCTTTAGGGACCAAGCAGGGAGGAGCAGTGATCCAGGAGAAGGATAATAGGTGGTCCTGGATAGTCCAGGTGGATAGGACTCAGGATGGGTTTTAAAGCCAGGAAGATATCCTCATGGCTTACGTGGAACATATTGCCTAAAGATGGAAATTGAGTGTGACTGCAGAAATTCTTCTTGACCAGCCGAAGGATGGAGAAGCTCTTAAGTGAGGGTGGAAGACCAAGGTACACAAGGTATGTTGGGCAAAGTACAGTTCTATAACAGACATAGTAAGAGTCCAGTGTCATTTGCCCATTCAAAGAAAAATATTCTGTATCATTTCGAGTGCAAGAAAGAGATTGAGGTTGGAGGTACAAATTTGACAATTGACAGCATTTAGATGGCAATGAAAGTTGGAAACTGTGTGTATGGATTGTGAAGGGGTATGTTAGTTTGAAAGGAAATGGCCCCCAAAGGAAGTGACACTATTAGGAGGTGTGGCCTTATTGGAGTAGGTGTGACATTATTGGAGGTAGTGTGTCACTGTGGGGGTGGGCTTTGAGGTCTCCTATGTCTCACGCTACACCCAGTGAGACACACCAGTCTTTGCTGCCTGCATATCAAGATATAGGACACTCAGCTACTTCTCCAGCACCGTGTCTGCCTGCACGCCACCATGTTACACCGTGACGATAATGGACTAAACCCTTGACCTGTAAGTGAGCCAGCCCAACTAAATGTTTTCCTTTGTACAAGTTGCCTTGGTCATGGTGTCTCTTCACAGGAATGGAAACCCTAGCTAAGGCAGGGGGTGTATGTGAGGAACTGGGGATGCTCTTTGAATGAGTGTGACTCCAGAGAGACGGTGAGGAAACCAGTAAGGACTCCTTAGTGGCACGAAGAAGAAGAACCCTCATGGAGGTTGTGGATACTGGACGCGATTCTTTAGGTAAGAAGGAAGTTTTATTGGCTCTTCCATTCATAGGGACAGCCTAGAATGTGTCTTGTGCGTTCCTATGGAATTTTAATAGAAATAAGGTGTATTGTTTATGACTGACAATAGCTTCGTGACACCTATCTGTAATAGAGGGCTTCGAACAGTTGCCATCGACTGCTTGCATATCTTCCTCTGTTTGAGCTAAAGGATTTTTTTTTTCTGCTGTTGGTTGGTGGTTGTGAAAGCAATAGCTAGCAATAGCTGGTAAGAACAGTGAGGCTTGGATTTGAATCCAGGCCACCACTTGTTAGCTTCAGAACCTCAGGAAGGCCGTTTTTACACTTTTTTTTCCTGTTTGTGGTGCTGCGGTATGAACCCAGGGTCTTGTGTTGTTATGCATGCCACGACTGAACTATATCCTAAGCCTACATCTCAACATTTTGTGCTCAGCATCTCTCTTAGTAAGACAAACATAAGGCTAGTTTTGCCATAAAAAATCAACGAGGCTATGATTACTCAATGTATCTACAAACATAATAAGGCTTGCATGAATAGTTTCAGTTTGTAGTTTCATTGCTGTGAACCACTGTAGGTTTACTATTTGTTATTTATTTATTTATTTATTTATTTATTTATTTATTTATTTATATTTATTGTTGACAGAGTCTTTCTATATCCCATCTTGATCTCAGTTTATGATGTGGCTGAGAATAACCTTGTGTTTCTGACACCCCGTTCCCTGTGCCTCTACCTTCCAAGTGCTTGGATTGCAAGCATGTCCTGTCACCTCTGGTTTATATGGTGTCAGCGACGGGACCCAGAACTTTGCACACTTTAAGTGAGCGCTCTACCTGCTGAGCTACACCTCCATCCCACACAGGTTTAATTTTTAAGGTAGAGGATATAGAAACAGTCAGATATATTTGTGATTGAGGAAACTAGACCGGAATCGACGAGAAAACATCTATTTGCTACTTTCCATGGTTTTGTTTAGCCTCTAAAAGACAAGCTGACGTTGGGTCTCATGTCCTCACAATGCCCGCAGCACATAAAGCTGTTGTTGATAGATCACTTTCCTGTCCCAGTGAGAAGATACCAACCACTTCTGAGCAGGAGGTTAAAAATCTCAGTAGATACGTGGGGGTTCGCTTTGCGTTCCCAGACAGCTTTCCAAGAAATAGATCTGGGGCAAAGGGGAGAAACACTCTGTTCACATTTTTCTTCTAGAATTACATGTTTTTCGGTCCAAAAGGCCACACTTTGGAGTGCATCCAAGTCGTCGTGTGCATGTCCCTTCTTGACCACAATTCTTGCGACACAAATCACATTTAGAAGCCTCCTATAGTTCCAGATGGTCAGAATTGGGATGTGTCTATTTACCGTTTCCCACCGGAGTTAATGCCAGCTAGCGAGTGGGCTTGTGCTAAATGACAGCTACATTCTCCCCTTGTGCATCTAATTAAAATGTGTAGCTTGCTCCCAGCATCCCTGGCTTTATTCAAAGAGGAAAGTTATCATGTTTCTTTTAATTTAAACTGTATAAAGGTGAAGCATTTTAAAAAAGAGCAGATAGGCCTATAAAGGATCTTGTACAATTTCACCTCTTTTCATTCCGTTCTGAATCAGGCTTGCTGTGTGCGAGGGTTTGCAGAACTCGTCAACCCTCCCTCTATACATTTAGTATCTGCTATGTCTACTGACCTCGGTTAACTATTGTGAAAGGCTAAATAAAATGGATGAGCTTGTATTCGCTCCTGTAGGAACTTATAATCCAATTTTGAAATAGATATGCCCTGAACAACATAACCCTATCTGCTCCATCAGAATGAAACAATGCTTTGGGAAAGGCATGGCCATCATTGGACAGAGGTCTGAGTTCTGAAAGTGTTGTCCCGTCTTCGTAATTATAAACAATCTAGGTAATCTTCCTCCCTCCCTCCCTCCCTCCCTCCCTCCCTCCCTCCCTCCCTCCCTCCCTCCCTCCCTCCCTCCTTCCCTCCCTCCCTCCTTCCCTCCCTCTTTCCCCTCTGCCCTTTCTCATTCTTCTTCCAGCCAAGGCTGTTCTCGAATTGACTACATAGCTTAGGATGATTTGAACTTCCCATCTTGCTGTCTCCACCTCTTGAGTGCTCGGATTACTGCTGTGCACCACGGCATTTATGCAGTGTTAGGGATGACCCTGTGGTCTCATGCATGCAAGCACTGTACAAACTGAGTTCTATCCCTAGCCCCCAAATAAGCAATGTTATAAAACTAGAAACAAAAAAAAAAAAACTCCATAAGACAGAATGTCAGGTGTTTTCAGAGAATTGAAAATAAATACCCAAAGGGAGGAGTCATGGACAGAACTAATTCTCTGGGACCTGAGCGGTGTTTTGTGGAGCTATTCAGATGGACTGAGGTAGGTCAGAGGACCTGGGTGGCTGAGGTGGGAGCACCTGGGTTACCGAGGTGGGAGGACTTAGGCAGCTGAGGTGGGAGGTGTTTCCATAGGCAGAGAGCACAGCACCACACATCAGGAGGCAGAGACTCAAAGTTTAGCTCAAAAAGCTAAGAGGGTGTTATGATAAGAGCGGCGGGCTGTGTCCCACCACCCGGCCGCCCGCACGGCTAGCTTTGTACCCGAAATAATTACATGGAAACTGTATTCTTTTAAACACTGCTTGGCCCATTATATCTAGCCTCTTCTCGACTAACTCTCGCACCTGGACTAGCCCATTTCTAATAATGTGTGTAGCCCACGAGGTGGCTTACCAGAGAAGATCTTAACCTGCGTCTGTCTGGAGTGGGAGAATCATGGCGACTCACTGACTCAGCTTCTTTCTCCCAGAATCCTGTTCTGTTTACTCCACCCACCTAAGGGTTGGCCTATCAAGGGGCCTAGGCCGTTTCTTTATTAATAAGAAATCACTCCCACATCAAGAGGGAAAGCAACAGACCAAATAGTTTATAGCAAATGGGAAAATTCTTTAGAATCATGCAAAAGAGTTTTAAAAGTTTCTTTAAAAATAACTCTGTGGAAAGAAATGTGGTGTTTTTCCACAGAGTGAGAAGTGATATGTTGTAAGTACATCTAGGTGTTGATCCATGTGTGCTGCATAGATTTGCTCATTTCATTATGACATTTGCAAAATAGGTATTACCATTACTCTCATTTACATGTAGGAAAACTGAGGTACCAGGATGTTGAGAAGCATAGCCAGGGCTGTGGGCTCACAAGCACGGTAGTTCCTCTTTATGTATATGGTGTAAAATTCCAGAAATAACATGCAATCCGTAAGTAGTGTACCTCCTCAGTGGGGCAGGAGATCCTGCATATCATGCCTGGCATGTGAATCACTGCACTGTCTAACGCATTCACGTTGTGTACACGATCTGCTTACTTAACAATCCAAGGTCTGAGATCAGCTCTTGATGTCTTGAGGAATCTCATCACTTCCATTCAGGCAATCCTTCCTATTCTCAGTATTGGCTCTATGCACCAAAAGTAGTGATGCCGACAATTCAGGTGTACTACAGGAGCCTCAAAGGGCTTCCCCGACTGAGAACTGAAAGTCCCTGGTATACATAGTTCATTCCACATTGCTTGCTCTTTCAGGTGCCCACGGGGGTCTTGAAATGTATCCTGGGAATAAAGGATAATGGCTGTAGAAACGTTGACATGAACCAGCAATCTGGTTGCATGGTCCATCTTTTCAGTCACTGTAGGTTGTAGCCCCTTGGCACTGTGAGGTAATGGGAAGTGAGGGAAGGTCAAAAGAGTGACTAGATCAGAGCCCCTTCTTCTCAATACCTTACCTATGGTGCTACGATGCCATCATGTGCAATTTGGGAAGATACAGACATTCAGATGTCTATCCCTGTGTAGAGACATGGTACTACAGAGGTAGGATGCTCATAGTCGATGCATGAAGCAGAAGGCACACCACAGTTCATTGCACTACTCTTGACTTTTGTGTGGGTCTGAACTTTTTCAAAATTAGAAAATGAACCACGGGAGTCACTGGGAGGAAACACTCTTTTCTATCTACTTTTCGAGTCCCCTTCCTTCCACTCCTGTGGTAATTCCATGAAGAGAAAGTTTGCTTTGTTGTCTGTTTTTCCCATTGTGTAGCATTTAGCTTTAAGCACTCCAACTCATTGTACTTCCCAGTGGGTGAACTACATGTCACAGTGAGGACTTTGCATTTTAGGCTCTATTTTCTTTTGGCTCTAAACTTTGATTCCTATATGAACTGACAGCAAGGGACCTCAAGACCTTTTTGGTTCTTGTTATTCCCCGCAACTGTAAGAGTGGGTTCTGGAGGAGCAATAAAGAAATGTGGCAAAGGCATGGTACATTCTTCATGGTTCAGAGGAAGGCTAGAAACATCTCTGGAATGAGTAGGGGAGAAATACCTTTAGACCTCTCCATGCATGTCTGCTGAAACCATCATGTCATAGTGTTTTATAGGGTTTGGTCTTTCTCCTTTGGTTGACAGATTTTGTCAGCTCTAGCACTGTAGCTATGCATTTTGAACAACTTTCAAGGAAGGATGCCTTCTTGGGTCATTTCACACAAAAGAGAATGGTAGAGGGAGAATAGGAGTATTATTTATTTTATTTCTCCACAGAGGAGTAGAACTATATTTGCAACTTATGGTCGTCTCAGATCATTTGAAAACCCAACTGATTGGTAAATATAATTTTATTAAACAATCATCCAGTGAAGGAGGAGAAAATGTGGCACTGTGAAATTCTCTGCTAAATGGCTGCTTTAAATAAAAATTAAAGATATTTGTAATGGTGATTTTATTGAGTACCCTCTGTGTGCTCCCATTGAATAACATAACTTGATATCACTAACATTTCTTCCAAGAACACCTTGTGGTGGTTTAAATTGCTTGGGTCCCAGTTGGTGGAATTGTTTGGGAACTATTTATTGGAGTAGGTGTATCACTGTGGGTGGGATTTGAGGTTTCAAATGTCCATGTTGGGCCTTGTCTGTCTGCCTTCCTACATGTCTACCCATCTGTCTGTCTGTCTGTCTCTGCCTGTGGATCAGGATATAAAACACTCAGCTACTGCTCCGGCACCAAGCTTGTCTGCTTCCTGCCATTATGATCACCGACTAACCCTCTAAACATGGCAACTACCCAGTGAAATGATTTCTTTTATAAGAACTGCCTTGGTCATGATGCATCGTCATAGCAAGAGAACAGTAACTAACACATACCTTAATGACCTCGTGGTGATGCACAGATTAATAGAAATGGGTTAAATTAATATAAGAGTTAGCTAATTAGAAGCTAGAGCTAATGGGCCAAGCAGTGATTTAATTAATATAGCTTCTGTGTGATTATTTTGGGGCTGAGCAGCCGGGAACAAAACAAGCGGCCACCTCCAACGACCTTCTTTGTTTTATTTGTGTACATATGTATTGTGTTGTGTATGTAATGTATATATTTTGATGTGTGTGTAGTGTATGTTTTTTGTGTATTTTGTGTGTTGTGTTGTATATGTGTGTTGCATACTATGGAATATTCCTTTACACTGTGTGAATATATGTAGCGGTGATTGGCTTAATAAACGAGATGACTGGCCAATAGCTAAGCAGGATAAAGTATAGGTAGGACAGTCAGACACAAAGGACACTGGGAGGAAGAATGGTGGAGTCAGAGAGGAGATGCCAGCGAGTCACAAAGGAAGCAAGATACATAGAAAATTAGGTAACAAACCACAAATTATGTGATAAAGCATATATAAGAAATACGGGCTAAGTTAAATGTAAGAGCTAGCTAGTAATAATCCTGAGTCATTGGTCAAGCGCTTATAAGTAGTATTAAGCCTCAGAGTGGTTATTCAGGGAGATAAATCACCTATTACACTTGCTTGCCTCCACATGTATTGGAGGCCAGAGGAGGATATTGGGAATATTTTTGTATTGTGCTCTGGTGTATCACAGGGTCTCTCACTGAACCAGAAACTCACCATTTAGGCTAGATTGGTTGGCCAGATAGTTCCTGGGATCTGCCTGTGTCCACTCCCCAGTGGTGGGGTTTCAGGCATATGCAGCCATTCCAGTCTCTTTTCTGAGTTCCAGAGACTTGAACTCAAGTCCTCACGCTTACACTCTTACCTGCTGAACCATCTCTCCAGTTCCATCATTTTTATGTGAGGCTGAATGCCTCACTTTATATTTTTATTAAGTTTAAGAACTGTTTTGGGAATTGCAGTCTGATAGAGGTCTTTGGCTTTCGTTCCTCATCTCCCTAAGCGCATTGACACAGCGCACCAAAGATTAATGACAGCTTAGAGAGAGCTAGGATGTGCAGATTGTCTTTGATATCATCGAGTAACTGTGTGGAGCAGCACCATGTCCTGGGCACTATGCTAAGAGATGGCATTCCAAAGAATCTATTTGGTGACTGTCAAGGACACAAAGACATGCATTTGGAGGAATGTCCCGCTGTGACCGCCTTCCTGGATAGATGTTACTGCTCTCTTTGTACATTAAGTCTATAGACAGAAAGCTCCATCCAACTCTTTCTTGCATTGCTTCAATGTTGTCATATACAATTTATTGGGGGAAATGAGTTCCAGATGCTTAGTAAAATTGTTGCAGAGCTACCTTCTTTTCTGGCTCATATTTTGTATGTTGGAATTTGGTGGCTGTATTTATGGTCAACAAATGCTTGCTCTTCATGACTTTTATGTCTTCTTCAGTGTACACACACACACATGTACACACATACACATACCTTGATCTATTGAAAATAACTATGAAAATCTTTGTCTTCTTTTTCTAATTAATTTTTTCCTTATTTTATTTTAGTTTTCCATTCAAAATTTTATACTTCCTCCCCTCCTCCCATTCCTCTCCACTCCCCCACTCCCCCTCCTCCCTCCCTTCCCTCCTTAAGAGAGGGCAGGGAATCCTGTCCTGTGGAAAGTCCAAGGCCCTTCCCCCTACATCCAGGCATAGGAAGCTATGCATCCAAATAGGCCAGGGTCCCCAAAAGCCAGTACATGCAGTAGAAACAAGTCCCAGCCTTTATCAATGTAGAAACAAGCCTTTATCAATGGCTTCTCAGTCAGCCCCCATTGTCAGCCACATTCAGAGAGTCCGGTTTGATCACATGCTCGATCAGTCCCAGTCCAGCTGGAGTTGGTAAGCTCCCATTAGCTCAGGCACACTGCCTCAGTAGGTGGACCAACCCCTCATGGTCCTGACTTCTTTGCTCATCTTTTCCCTCCTTCTGCTCGTCAACTGGACCTTGGGAGCTCAGTCCATTGCTCTGATGAGGGTCTCTGTCTCTATCTCCATCTGTCGCCGGATGAAGATTCTATGGTGATATTCGAGATAATCATCAGTGTGATAGTGGGGCAAGGCCAGTTCAGGCACCCTCTCCTCTGCTGCCCAAGGACCTAGCTGGGGACATTCCCGTGGACACCTGGGATCCCCTCTAGAGCCAAGTCTTTTGTCAACCCTAAAATGGCTCCCTTAATGTAGATACCTTCTTCCCTGCTCCTATATCTGTCCTTCCTCCATCTCTACCCTCCCACTTCCCCAAGCTCTCCCCAGTCTTTGCCTTCTCTCTTCTTTCTCCCCACTCCCCTTCTCCCAACCCCACCCCCATCCCTAACTCCACTCCAACTTTTGCCTGGCGATCTTGTTTGCTTCCAATATCCAGGAGGATCTATATATGTTTTTCTTTGGGTTCACCTTGTTATTTGGCTTCTCTAGGCTTGTAAACTATAGGCTTAATGTCCTTTGTCTATGGCTAGATTCCACTAATGAGTGAGTACATACCATATTCATCTTTTTGGGTGCACACAGAGTATTTGGTCACACTTACATACACTCTTTATTTTTGTAGATTTGTCATTCTCTTTCCCTCCTATTGCTCTTTCCCTGCCTCTTGTAGCCCCCGCCCGTCTTCAGTGGCTCCCTTTCTACTTTCATGTTTCATGTATTCTGTTACCCTTTTCCACCTCCACTTTTCCATAATCCCTCATTTTTTTCTTCTTTTCAACTTCATGACTTGTACTCCACATATAATATAGCACTCGTAGTCCATCATAATTTTCCCTTCAAACTTGTGTGGCCGGCATTCGCAGCCCTGGGTACTCTGCTTTCCACCTAGTCCTGCTTGCTATGGAAGAAAACTGTGAACTTAGTCATTCGAAGGTAAGCAACTGTTTTCCTGTAACCTCTAAATGGAGTTCTATTATCACCACCAAATAAAACTCTAGCACACGTACATAACATACCCGGCATATCTATTTTAATATTTAATATTTATCTATATTGAAGATAGATAGACAACTGGGATAATCCAGATCTTGGCTATTATGAATATTACTGATGAAAATATTTCTATAAATCATGATGACCAAACATATATGTGTTTACCCCTGCAAAGCTCTATGTCAGTCTTCACGGTTGATTGAAAGCTTGTGGAGTTGGTGAGTGGCATTCTAACGTCACAGAGATCTGGCTATGCTGCTATTTTCCTTTCCTCCAGGATTTGAAATCACTGATATTTTAAATTTTAGTAACTTTATTTTATTTCTTTTATTGCCCATGCAATGAAGTACTGATGTAAATTGCATTTTCATTAAATTTATTCATCAACAGACCAAGGTAGCTTCATGATTCTCAATTATTTCTTCCTTAACTAGGTGCCCTTTATAGGAACATGGCCTATTTCTTGTTAAGGAAAACTTCCATAACTGGTTTGCAAAACAATTTTCATTTGGGCCATTTGGACTAGCCTAGATGCAGGCAATTCTTATGAGTTTTGCAACCCACTCTCTTATTTTATATTCTTTTCTCCCCTTCTTCATGCCTTCAAAGTTTTATTTCAAGACAATAACCTCACAATACAGTTGTATCATTTGAAAAATTATTTTTTGCATGCTAATTTTTACATTAACTCTTATGTTCCATTTCATTGAAATTACATTATCCTATTTAATAATGTGCCATTATTTAACCCTATGTTGGACATTTCTTTCCCTTATTTATTGTAGAAACGAAAAATTGGCATAGAAATGAGAGTCTCTGGGTCTAAAAATTTTACACCTATTTGTCATCCTTTCTTCAGATTAGATTTTTTCTGGGATTACATTACATAAGGATAACAATTATGTAGGGCTTGATAACAGTAAATAATTTATGTATTAATTAGTACATCATTAATAATGATTATTGATATTATCATCATCACCATCATCACATTCTTCAGTGATTCAGTACCTCTTTGTATGTTAAGGCAAATCACTATGTCTTAATTTCACTGCCATATTCAATTCTTGCATATAATTGACAAATTATATGAATACTGTTGATAAAAAACATTTCTGGACTTGTCTCATTGCACAAAGATAGATTTTGTCTTAGTCTCCAGGTATCTTCCTAATGTCAAATTTCAGGACATTTCAGGGCCAGACTGATCCAATATCAGGCTCTACGCTCATTCCAGTTATCTAGTACCTAGAATGCCAGATAATTTTGGACAACAATGACACGAGTTGATCTCCTCACTAGGATGTGTATTTGTTGCTCCATATCCAACCCGTGACATTATTTCAGCAAATTTGTGGTAGGAAATACTATCTCTTTCTGGTTTTAATTTCATTTCTTTGATTAAGAGTGAGGTTGATTCATGGGAATTGTTTACATATGCTGGATATTAATCCTCACTTGGTCACTGTTATGCTCTGCATGTTTATGTTCTCCTAAAATTCACATGTTGAAACTCTAACCCCAATACAGTGGTAGGAGGAGATCTTGCTGTAATTTGGTTAGGCAGGGTCAGGACTGTGGGGTTCCCATGGTAAAAAACCTTTAGAGAGAGTTGTTTTCTCAACCAAAAAACAAGAAGGCAATTGTATACTAATGAGAAAGGGAGGAGGGGAGAGGGAGAGAGAGAAAGAGAGAGATAGGGAGAGAGAGAGAAAGGGAGGGAGGGAGGAAGAGAGGGAGAGAGAGAGAGAGAGAGAGAGAGAGAGAGAGAGAGAGAGAGAGAGACTGTTGCAAACCCAAAATCTGACAGGGCCTTGATGGTGGATCCCCCAACCTCTATGACTGTGAAACATGAATGTTTGCCATTTGCCCAGTCCCTGACATTCTGTCACAGCAGCCCAAGATGACTAAGAGAGTTGCTTACGTTACAATTGTCCTTTGGCAGTTTGTGGCTTGTTTTCATACTGCTTGGGGATGTTGTTTTTGGATGAGGAGTTCTTAATTTTAATGTGGTTAACTCTATCAGACTTTTCCTTTATGGTTAATGTCGTGGTTGGTCATTGTGAGTAGATCTATCCAAGCTTCTGGTCAACCATTACTGTGGATGTGTCTGTGAGAATGTTTCTGGGGGATAATAACATTTGAATTCATAGAACATAAACGGGCCCCCTGAAGCCAATTGGTGGTCAGATGAAATTGACAGGCTGACCTTCCTGACAGTAGCCAGGGACTTCTACTATCTGACTGCAAGGATCAGAGACACTAGCAATTCTGGCTGAACTTTGGACTGAACTGAGGCATGGTAGGTTATCCAAGCCTTTGTAGATGTAGCTCTGTTAGGACATTGGCTCCATAATCACAGAAGGTGAAAGTTCCTCTGCTCTACAGAACCAGCAGCCATGACGACTCAGTCTAAGAAGTCAGAGCCCTTAGTTCAAAGCTCAGAATGCACAAACATCAGAGGGCATCGTAGTCAGGGTGACTATGACTGTGATGAATACCATGACCAAACCTACTTGGGGAGGGAAGGGTTTATAGGACTTCCACATCCATGTCAGTGTTTATCATTAAATGGAGTGAGGACAGGAACTCAAACAAGGCAGGAACCTGGGGCAGGAGCTGATGAAGAGGCCATGCCGGGACTCTGTTTACTGGCTTGCTCTTCATGGCTTCCTCAACTTGCTTTCTTATAGAACCTAGGATCACCAGCCCAAGGATAACACAATGCCCAACTGGGTGGCCCTCTCATATCAGTCACTAATTAAGAAAATGACCCACCGGCAGGCCTGCAGCCCAATCTTACAGAGGCATTTTCTTTTCAATTCTGCTCTGTGGTTTCCTCTTTATTGATGTGCCTTCTACTCCCACAACGCCAATCCCTTTGGTCTATCTCTCCAAAGAAAGAAGTGAAAGGAAGGGATTGTTGGGTTCTGAGCCCACTGAGCAGTTAGAAAGGAAATAAAAACCAAAACAATCGTTGGATGTGACAGAAACTGACAATCAAGACATCTATAGCAGAGTGGGAAACGAGGGAAAAAAGGGGAAGAGAAGTCCAGAGGCTGTGTCTACCAGAACCCCTCTTGCTAAGAGGGACTGGAGAGATATCCTCAAACATGTCAAGAAGAAAAAAGGTATTTTCACCTGAAGGAGAAAGTGGATGATAAGGAAGGATCGCCACCTCTCTTTGTACATGGACCCCGCCCCCACTTCGGAGACAGCTATTTCGCACTGAAGGCAATGTGTAGCAAGAAGTCTTCTTCATGATGCTTCTGGTATAGCTGACCCATTGTGGCACTGTTGGGTGGACTGACACTGTTGACAAAAACAAGGCATCCTCAGCACGGAGACGGATTCACTTCCTGATGGAGAAGTAGAATCAACCAATTGTAAGATCAGAAGGTACCAGATAGTTCTTTTCATCTTCTATCCGAGCTTTAAGGGATTTTTCCACTATCACCAGACTCAGTGTGGGCATTTCTTACAGATTTTCTTGCCCTCTGAGATTTTCCTCCTTGTATACCACCTTCATTCTCTCGAGAAAACTGGCTGGAGCAAGCTTGACTGAACGTTCACACCCCACCCCCGCAGGTTCGACGAACCTGGAGGTATTTTCTTAAATGAGGTTGCTTCCTCTCAAATTTAGTTTATGTCAAGTTGACATAAAACTATCCAGCACAGAGAGTCCCTGGGCGAGTCCCAGAAACTCATCAGTAAAACCTAAAATCCAGGGGAATTTGAAATTTAGGATAAGCAGTATCAGAAATCACATTTACTCATGGAAGAAGAACTGGGAGTGGGAAAAGAGGAGAAAAAAGAAGAGGCGAGGAGGAGAAGGAAGAGAAAAAAGACAGAAGACAGATAGAGAGATACCTGTTCTTTTACTGCGTTCAACTCCATCTGTTGCCACCAGAGCATGCAAACCCACACCCTAGGGTCCTCGGGTCCCCTACTCTGTTTACCATACACAAGCCTTATCTGGAAACAGTCTCAGTGACACTCTGTACCTGTGCATCTTCACACAATCTTCAGGCATTCTTCAATCCAGTCAGCATGATGACCCAAACTGTCCACCACTCGTGTCCTCTTTCTAGTGTTGAGCTGGTTTGAATTCACAGAGCCAGAGGGCCACCTTCTGTTCTCAGGCCTTTGGACTGGGGTTCAACAGCGTTCTGAGCTCTCGTGGGTCCATGGGTGGTAGACCGTAGACCTAGGAGTTGAGAGTTCATAACCACTTGAGCCAAAACTTTGTTAAATCCCTTCTCACATCTCCATGGATCGTCCTTGAAGGATCATCTTCTTGTTAGCCCTGGCTTTGTTTTAGAAGTCTTTCACTCTCAAGTCCTGTGGTTCTTTTCAGCATTGTGCTCTCAAAGTTTCCTAGCGTTGTCTTCTAAGCACAATTTTCTTCTTCTAACCTGAATGAGATTTTGCATATGTTATATAGACTAGACAAAATTTTATTGCTCTCCACTTGGTGACTGAGAATGTTTATTGGGCAGTCCAATACACATCCTTTCTGGAACCAGCTGCAGTGAGTAGACATTTATAAATTCAATTTCAAATTCTGGGATGGTTAGCAGTTATTGTCATCTTACCTGGATTTAGAGTAACCATGGAAACATACCTCTGGCTGCATCTGTGAGGATCATTCTAGAAAGATTTAATTGACCAGGGAAGCCCCACGCTGTCTGTGGGAGACAGTATTGAGCTGTGTCTCAGACTAAGTACAAAGGTGGACATGATCAGAACACCAGTATCCATTGCTCTCTGCTTCCTGACTGCAGATGCATCGAGACCAGCTGCCTCTAGCTCCTGTCACCAATCCTGCCTGCCTGACAGGAGGGACGCACCTTCAAACTGTGAGCCATGATAAACCCTCTAACTTGCTTTTATCAAGTATCTTTTTTTACAGCAATGAGAGACACTCAGTAATAGCTATTCCTTTAATTTGTTCAGTGTCTTAGTTAGGGTTTTTTTTTTTTTGGTTTTTCGAGACAGGGTTTCTCTGTAGCTTTGGTGCCTGTCCTGGAACTAGCTGTTGTAGACCAGGCTGGCCTCGAACTCCCAGAGATCCGCCTGCCTCTGCCTCCTGAGTGTTGGGATTAAAGGCATGCGCCATCACTGCCCGGCTTTAGTTAGGGTTTTGATTGTGGTGAAAAGAACACCATGCCCACAGCAACTCGTATAAAGTAAAACATTTGATTGGGGTGGCTCCCTTACAGTTTCAGAAGTCCAGTCCGTTATCATCATGACGGGGAGCATGGTGGTATGCACACAGATGTGGTGCTGGAGCTGAGAGTGCTGTATCTTGCAGGCTACAGAAAGTCACCTGATACAGTGTATGGTATTCTAAGCATAGGAAACATCAAAGCCCATACCCATGACACACTTCCTCCAACAAGGCCATACCTACTCCAACAAAGCTGCACTTCCTAGTAGTGCCACTCCCTACATGATTATGGGGGTCAAGTAGAAACTACAACATTCAGCTTGCCTGCCTTGCACTTCCGAGCAAACATAGTTTAGCATAGTTTAGTACTAGAGCTTCACATTTGGCTGAGCCATGCTCTCTGTTTTCAAAGTGCTTTGGCTCTTCTTGGTCTCTTACTGTCTTAAGTGACTTTTAGTTAATTTTTTCTTCATTTCTCTCCTGGGAATAAAACCCAGTGAGTGGCACATGTTAGAAAGGTGCTGTAAATTATAGAGTGCTCAGTTTCATGAAAAAAATGTAACTAATAGAGTTGACTCCTTCTTCACTGTGGCTCTCTTTCTATTTTCATGATCCCATTATATATACCCATACACAGAAATTTAAAATCTAGAATCCAAACAGCACAAAAAACATGCAGTTGTTTTTTTCTGATTCTGGATTATTTCACTTAATATAATATTTCCACTTCCACCCTCTACCTTTCAAATTTCACTTTTCTTTATGGCTGACTAAAATTCCTTGTGCTATATACCTTATTTTCTTTGTCCATCTGTTGGCAGAAACACAGATTGATTCTGCGTATTAGCTTTTGTGAACAGTGAAAAAATAAACATGGATATGTGAATATCTGTATCAGATTTCATCACTAACCAGTGGGATAATGACAATCGTGGCCCTAGAGAGATGGACACAGGAAGGTCTAGAATACGGGGCTAGCCTTGGCTAGATAGTGAGTTGTACACCAATGAGAACTACAAAAAAAGACTGTTTCATAAAATAAGAAAATAAAATATTGTGAATTACATTTAAAAGGAGTCTCACACTGGGGTGAAGGTAGAGACAAATATGTCTGAAATCAGATTGTATTTATTACTCAAACTGTTAGGAGAAATCTCAGTGAAATTCAGAAGGAAGCCTTGAACTGCTGTCTATATTTCATATGCTCAAAATTTACTCTTGCTCTTTGATTTTTGTGTCTGGTTATTTGTTGCTCACTTGATTTTAATATGATCAGAATTTATTTCCTTGGTTATAAATTGTGTCTTGTATCAAACTGAAGGAATTTTCACTTATTTTTTTCTTTAAAATGTTTTTTCTCATTCTGTCTCATTTTCTTCTGAGAATCTAGTCACATGTGTGCTAAATGTTTTACTAATGTTTCATGAACCCCAGAGACTGTTCAGTGTGTTTTTCAACACTGCCCCAATTATGTGTTGGTACTGTAATTTCAATGGCTTTATCTTAGGCTCACCTGCTCCCTGTTTTCATTATTCTCTTGAAAC
Organism: Neodon shergylaensis; assembly: GCA_025134845.1. Lineage (NCBI taxonomy): Eukaryota > Metazoa > Chordata > Mammalia > Rodentia > Cricetidae > Neodon > Neodon shergylaensis. Next base: position 2,302,199 of record JABTXL010004655.1, on the reverse strand, counting down.
CATTCTGTCCAAGATTTAGTCCAGTCTTGGTTTTTACAATTTCCATTTGTGCTTTTCTGTATTCTTTAGTTTCCCAGTGAAATTTCCATTTTTTTTGTTTTGTTTAGCTTTAATTTTTTGAGAACAGGGTTTCTCTGTGTTGCTTTGGAGCTTGTCCTGGAACTAGCTCTTGAAGATCAGGCTGACCTGGAACTCAACAGAGATGCATAAGATTTCTATACTTTTAATTTTTTTATTATGAGTTTGATTTCCTTTGTCTCATGAGACAGTGGCAGCAGCTACCTGAAGATCTTATTCACTGAATCTCATGTCTGGATTTTGTGTCTCCATTGACTGGTTTTTCCTATTTGAATAATTTTGTATCATATCCTGGAACTTGTGGATATTACGAACTGTTTGTTGATTTTCCTACATTTCATCAAAGAATGCTGGTGTTTTTCTTTGAGTAAGCAATACATCTTGCATGCAAAAGTTGTGTTCGTGTTTTCAGAAGCTGATAAAGTATCATTTCAGACTTTCCTGCCTGGTTGGAATGTGTACATTTTTTCTCTTGTAGATACATGGAAAAGCTGTATGTTTGGATAGAATTTGGAGCTCCTTGTCTCTTTCTTCTTAGCTTTTACGTTTTATTTTCCAGAACCTCTTCTTGTCCTTGGTTCTTTGTTTCCTGCTTTCATGTTGTGTTATGCAGGTTTTCACAGCTGTTGAAAGCCACTGTAGCCTACCCACAGGCTTAGAGCAAGCTGAGTGTAAGAAGTTTGTGATCTTCTTTCTCTCTCTCCCTCCCTCCCTCCCTCCCTCCCCCTCCTCTAGATTATGTACAAGCAAAAGAGGGATATAAAGAGAACTTTACCCATCTAGTTTCAACTCTGTCTTGGTTTATTTTTTTGTTTTCTTTGTTTTGGGTTGTGCTTGTGAGTTCAATTTCCTATGTACTGAAGTAGCAAGAACCATCTTTGCATTCCAGAAGAAGCCAGCATGTCTTAACTCCTCTGAGGCAGTGACTGTCCCAGTGATCATTAGGGCAATCAAAACCATATTCTCTTCCTTTTGTCTAGGATGTCTAAATATTATCAATAGAGTCAATTGATTAATGACTTACATGGAAGTATAACTTCCTAAAACCCTACCTTCTGGCTGTCTCTAATTGATCAATCTAGCTGCCAGCTTCAGTTGCAGTTACCACCTGTAATGGTTAGTGTGACTGTCAACTTGAATCATCGAGACAGCAGCCTCCATGCACATCTAAAGATTATTTAGATGTTTGGATTCTGTCAGTCTCTGGGTATTGCCATGAGGGATGTTGTAACTGGCTTGACTGAGGTAGGAAGAATAACCCTGAAGGAGAGTGGCATGCTTCTCTGGGCCTGGGCTTGGGTCTTGGACTAGATAAAGAGGGAGGAGACAAAGGACTAAGAATGAGAACTCACCTTCTCTTTTTCCTTTTTTTTCCCCTAAAAAATAGGATCTAACTATGTAGTTGGCTAGCCACCAAATCACAATGTAGAGTGGACTGACCTTGAACTCACAAAGATTCCCCTGTCTCTGCCTCCCGAGTGCTGGGATTAATGGTGTATGCTGCCGTGCCAGCCTTGCCTTGGTTGTAATGTGACCTGTTGTTTCATACCTATGTTGCCTTGACTTCCTAGCCATGATGGACTTTACTCTTGAGTTGTGAATGGAAATGCATCCCTTTCCCTTAAGTTGCTCTGTCAGGGTTTTTTTATTGTAGTGGCATAGAAATTCCATTTGGTTCAACATTGAAATCTGTTTTTCTTCTTTGCTATTATTTTTAAAGCTTTAATTTTGTTTTGCTTTTGACCAAATATTTTATGATTTTTTAAAAACTATTTAAAGGAAGAAAAACATGAAGAATAACTTATAGAAACTTGAATATCAAGTATGAACCAAATTATGGGGAAAGGTAATATTTTCAACATTAAATAAAAAGTACCCAAAGATATTTGAATAGAATGAATTCTAATATTATCAACTGTCTTTAGTTTCTTCAAGAATTTGTAAAAAATATTTTCTGGGGAAATCAATGGACAAGGCACTGGGAATATGGTCTAACGAAAATTGGAGCATTTGTTGGAGATGTGGTATGAGTCAGGGGTCTTGGCCTTCTACAGGAATATACTCAAGGAATTGGCTTCTCTGGTTTTTTCCTTTACAATTGCATTGGCTAGACTTCAGTTCTTAGAGGTACCTCAAAGTAGAACTATTTTTTAAAATGGAATAAAGATGAGTGTTGTCAGCTGAATCACCGTCTCAGCATGCAGGACATCATAAAGCTTTCATCAGGACAATGTCCAGACAAGCCAAAGACAGACAAAAACTGGGCAGGCTCACTTGGTTACTGTCAGTTTAGAGTCTTCACTAAGAAAGTAATATTTATCTATCATCTATCTATCTATCTATCTATCTATCTATCTATCTATCTATGTATCATCTATCTATCTATCTATCTATCTATCTATCTATCTATCTATCTATC
>JABTXL010004655.1:2262624-2299692 GCA_025134845.1 Neodon shergylaensis | reverse complement strand
ATCTATCTATCTATCTATCTATCTATCTATCTATCTATCTATCTATCATCTGTCACCTATCATCTTATAGACAGGGTTTTTCCGTGTAACAATCTTGAATGCCTGGCTATCCTGGAACTCCCTGTGTAGAACAGACTGACCTTGAACTCGGAGATCCACTTGCCCCTGCCTCCCAAGTCCTGGGATCAAAGGTGTGTGCTACCACAGCCCGGGGAAAGCCACCTTTTGTTGGTTATGTTCAATATCTTTTTCTCTTAAATCTCATGTGGTCAGGTTTCTTGTAAAGCAGTGTCTAGCTTTGATCCTAGGGAATACCTACCATTCTCATTCTCTTCTTCTTTAGTTTGTAGAGGCTGCTTCTATTTTACCTGCCAAAACTTCTACCAGTTTAAAATAAACATTTCCTGTCATGTATCTCTATTCTAAAACCGTTGAACTCTCACCCAGTTAAAAACAATATCTTTTTTAAATAATCTCACATGTATGGGTATTTTTTGTATAGTTATGTCTGTGTATCATGTGTGTGCAGTTTGCTCAGAAGCCAGAGGGTACTGTATCCTCTGGGACTGGAGTTACAGATGGTTGCAAGTTGCCATGTAGGTGCTAGGATTCAAATCTGGGTCCTCTGGAAGAGCAGACAGCAGTCTTTTCTGTTGAGCCGTCTCTCAAACTATTCTGGTTTTGTCTTTAAGGTTAATTTTGTTATTTTTTTTTACTTCTGTGTATATGTGTGTATGCATTGTATGTATGTGTGTTCATATGCTGGTATGAGCCAGAAGAGGGTGTCAGATTGCCTATAGTTGGAGTTATGCACAGCTGTGAACTGCCTTATATTGGTTATGGGAATTGCACGAGGGCCCCTGCGAGGGTGGATGGCCTTAAGCACTGAACCATCTTTCCAGCCCAATCTTTTCTCCTGTCTTCGTTTTAGATATTGTTAGTGCTAAGCCTTTAATTTTTGAAATTTTATTCTCCTTGTACAGTCTCGACTTTTTTTTTCTTTTTCCTGCCTGGTGTTTTATTTCCTTAATTGTTGTGGTCTCTATCATCTGCATCAGAAGATAAGCAAGTGTTCCTCTCAATGCCCCTACCAGGATTTCCTGCTCTCTGATTCTCGCAGATTTCTGCTCCCATGTGTGTCCTTTGAGTTAGGCAAGTATCGATAACTACCTGGGCCTACACCTTGCTTCTGCTCACTGAACTTCCCAGTTCCCCATCCTCTTTCTTTCTGCTCTTTTTCTCCACCTCCATGTTTTACCCCATCAAACATATTGCATATCTTATGAGTTCTTTGTTAAAAGTTCATTTTTCTCTTCTTAAAATTTATGTCTAACGAAGGGAGCGTTTCCAGGCATCATTGAATTTTATATTCTCACACCCTCAAGTCAAAGACTGCCTTTCAACAGATATTTGTTGGTTCTGTGACACATTATAGCAGAGTCTGGATGCCTACCTTATGACTTAATTTCCTTAATGGTGTTTAGTTCACACAGTCACTGTGACGTATGTATTGTTGCTCTAGCCATCTTCTAAGTAGGAATTTGAGCATTCATGCTATTAATTTATGTAGTCATAAAACTAAGTACCAAAACTATATTTGAATATAAGCACATTTTACCACCCAAGGCTTATTGCTGAGCACTTGATTTTTCACTGTCATCAATGGAAATGACCAAGTGCTGTACGGTTAATTTGTAAACCTGTGAACCTTTTAGTTTTACAGGTACTCATTCTAAGTCATCCAGTGAATCCAGCTTACCACTGCAGGGTCTGAAGTTTGACCAGAGAAATGTGAAGTATAAACACTGGAAGAAATCCCGAGGGACTTCGATCATATTTGTGAACATCTAGCTTGGTCCTAAGAAGGAAATGGGCTCCTTTACAGTGTTATTTTGCTAAGAGAATGTATCCTCATTCAGAGCATAAGAGAGAGTAAAAATGTGTCACATGTAAGCCTGTGGGAAAAATAATACTGTGATTAATAATGAAAAGAAACAGAGCAGTGTTCCCACAATAGGCAGTGCACTAAAGCAAATGGGAAATGACACCAAAAATAAAGCATGGAAAGTTCCAGATGCAGAGGAGCAAAGCCATAGTTTCCTGCTGGCATAGTTAGCAAAGTCACAGTGGCACCCGACAAACGAGTAAAGAAGAGAACATACCAAGCACTCATAGAGACAGTCTGACTGGCCGTGAGGTGTTAAAATGAGATGGCGCTTTCCACGTGCCCAAATATTAACTATTGTAGCAGACAAAGCAATGCACCCATGAGAACATAGACGAAGAGACACTCACTCATGGGTGATAGAATTTAATTTTAAAAACAAGCGTTCAAAATGGAAATTTGATCTAAAAATTTTAAAAATTTTAACCTTAATTTTATCATTTTATGTTTATGGATGTGTCTACATGTATCTACATGAATTATATGCATGCAGTGGCCATGGAGGCAGGAAGGGGGCACTGGATCCCCGGAACTGGAGTTACAGATGATTGTGAGCCACTATGTGGATGTTGGGAATTGATCCCAGGTTTTCTGGAAGAGCAGCCTGTACTGTACTCTCAACCACTGGGTCTTCTATTTAGCCCCTGATCTCAATGTTTAAAAAATATATTGCTGGCCTGTCTTTCTTTTACTAACAGTCATTCTAAGAAAAGCTGAAATGCAAGCAAACATTTCTATCCATGAATGTTCATTGAGAGTTTACACATAGTAACAAAGTATTTAAAGTTGCTGAGTAAGATGAGGGACCAAATAAATTATGATACAAAGGAGGAGGCTGCTTGTTCGTCCAGGCTGCCCAGAACTGAAAAAAAGATCACACAGAAACTGTATCAGTTAAATGATCGCTTAGCCCATTAGCTCTAGCTTCTTCTTGGCTAACTCTTACATCTTAATTTAGCCCATTTCTGTTAATCTGTGTATCACCATGAGGTTGTGGCCTTCCCTCAGAGTTTCAACAAGTCAGATCTAGCGGCAGATCCATGGCATCCCCTGACTGCACTCTTCCTTCTCCCAGCATTCAGTCCAGTCCTCCCGCCTACCTAAGTTCTGCTCTATCAACAGGTCAAGGCAGTTTATTCATTAATGGTAATTACAGCACACAGAGGGAACTCCCACATCAATGGTAGATATATATAGAAGACAACCGAGTCATTAAAATGCAGATTACAGACATTTGTAGTACAAAAACCTAGTGCCTGCACTTCTGAAAACCTTTGTGATCTGCACTATAATTCACTAAAATAATAGTGTTAGCTGGGTGTGATTACATGTCCCTTTAATTTCAGCACTCTGGAGGCAAAGGCAGGCTTGATCTACGTAACCAGTTTCAGGTCACCTAGGGCCGTGCAGTGCAGCTGGTTTCTCCCCTCCTCCTCTCTCTCAAAAATAGAATTTAGAAGAAAAGATAGCAAGAAAGCAAACTGTTTGCAACTGGTTGCACCACAGGAGTTATCATAAATATGAAGCCTGTAGTATTTTCTTCCCTCTCTCCCTCCCTTCTTCCCTCCCTCCCTCCCTTCTTCCCTCCCTCCCTCCTTTTTCCTTCCTTCCTTCCTTCCTTCCTTCCTTCCTTCCTTTCTTCCTTTCTTTTTTTTTTTGTTTTCAAGACAGGGTTTCTCTGTTCTGGAACCAGCTCCATAGACCAGGCTGACCTCGAACTCATAAAGATCCGCCTGTCTCTGCTTTCTGAGTACTGGGATTAAAGGCCACCACAGTCCAGCCCATAGTATTTCTTTAAAGGAAGAATCAGCATAATAACTTTCAAAAACTATTGGAGAACTGAGAAGTTAAAACTTAACAACCAAAGGCAATGTTGTTAGAGTGACGGAAGGACCTTTCTCCCCATTCAGAGTTAGGAGGGAAAAAAGGAAAGAAGACTAGGAAGAAGCTAATGGATCTGGTACCTGAACCTACGAGTCTGGTACCACTTCCCTGAATCTCTGAAGAGTGGTGCATGCACAGACTTTTCAGGGCTTGGATAGAGCTGCTCCTGGGATTAGCACATAATTGAAGATTGAGCCACTGTGCTATCAAAGTAAAGGGCTGTTGGTGAGGCAATGCTGGGAGGAACATGAGCACAAACAGGATAATATCTTCTTCAGCATCTCTCTCCTGTTCAGACCATCCTAGGAAGATCATAAAAGGGACCACAAGTACACATGGTGACACTGAAGAACGGTTAGTGGAATCTCAGCTCCAACATTGTCAAGTCCACCTGAGGAGGGAAGGGCAGCAGTCAGAATTCTAAGATGGTCTCCTAGATTCTCTCTTCCTGTTTCACATGTCTTGTATAGAACACCTACCCTTAACTGTAAGTAGGAACTGTGAGTTCAATGGGATTGCAGTTTCCTTGGTTAGGTTATGCTAGGTATCAAGCAATACTGGATAATCACTCCAGGGATTGCAGTACACCTCTGCAAGACTCACTCAGAGCCAATAGGAGAGGGGCGTGGGCTAGAGATGCATTCCCTCTTTGGCCTAGAAGAAAGCAAGAATTTAGATGGCGAGCAGCCCATGCAGCCACATTTTGAAGACCTGTAAATCAGTAGCAGTAGCTGAGAATTTTCTTTTATTAACTGCAAGTGAGAAAGCTACAGTCTTCCAACTGCTGCCTGTTCACAACTTGAGTGGACTTGGAAGACAAATCTCAGCTTGAAGTGATAACTGTGGTGCTGTTGGCCGCAAGACTGCAGCCTTGCCAGTCATTAAGAAAACAAATTAAAAAGCCGTGGTGAGGATGTGAGCAAAAGGCCAACACCGCACACTTCAACTGGGAATATAAACTAATTCAGCCCAGCAGTTCCTAGAATCGGTATGGCGATTTCTTAAAAATACTTGAAAATATACCTTTCTTATGACTGAGCTATACCATACCTGAATGCTTACGCAAAGACTCCAAGGCATCGCAGCGTCACTTGCATAGCGATATTTATTATATCACTGTTTACAGTTGCCAAACTGTGGGAACCAGTGTCCAACACCAGAGGGGTGGGTGAGGAAATGGGCATTATGTACACAATGACATTGTTTTTATAAGAAGAAATAAGTCATGTTACTGGTAGGAAAATTGATGCAACTGGAGGAAATCATATTAAGTAGATTAAGCCAGTTCAGAGAGATGAATAACATACGCTTCCTCTTATTTGTTGCTGCTAGATTTTATATAGATCTGTAGAATCATGTATGTACTTGGGACATGAACATGGAAGTGAAACTGTGTCTAGGGAGGGGACAGAGGCAACTAATGGGACAGAGGACGAGTGAGAAAAGAGAGGGAAGGAGGCCATGTGAGGGAACAACTTTCAAAATATACATGCATTAGAAATCAACAAAATTTCCTCTACCAAATTAAAGAAAAGAAAGAAAAAAAAGATAGGAAGACAGAAAGGAAAAAAAAAAAACAATGTAGCCTTGTGTCACCCTTGTCAGAGAACTATTCTGAGCTGTGTACAGTCTTCTGACCCTAGAAAATTTGAAACAATAAACGACTAATGTTTAGGTTGCAATATTGTGGTCATTTGTTTTACAACATTAGGAAATGAATACAGGCAGGCTCAGAGTGGAAAGCCAATAATTATAACTTGCACCAATAGCAAACAGAACTCACAAACAACTATTGGTATGTCAGACAAAACTTTGAACATAGCAGGGTAATTCAGTGTGGTCGGAAGCTACTTAGTGGGTATTTAAAATATGAAAACCAATGGAGTATAAATGCAGACTGTGGATGCCAATGTATTAGATGCCAGTGTATTAGAGTTGGGAGTGGGGCTTGTAGAAACGGCATTGCTGTAAAGGGGCACCCAAGAAGAGAAGTGTGTCTACAAGTATGGATGGCAAAGGTGTGTCAGATCCAGGAGACAGAAGCTTTGCAGTCTTGCCTGCAGCAATTAATTTTTCATCTTCTTATAGAGCAGGAAATAAACCCTTTGGTCACTAGTACAGCAGAGGTTGATGTGGGATTCTCCTCTGTACGCTATGAATATGTTTTATTACCATTGGTTACTAAAGAAGCTATTTCAGTCAATAGTTTTGTAGAGAAAAGACAGGCAGGAATTCCAAACATAGATAAAGAGAGAATGTAGGCAGAGTCGAGAATATGCCATGTAGCTGCCAAAGGAGAAAAACATCAGCCACCAGCCAGAACTTTACTGGTAGGCCACTGCCTTGTGGTGATATACAGATGAATAGAAATGGGTTAATTTAAGATGCAAGAGTTAACTAAAAATATGCCTAAGCTATTGGCCAAACAGTGTTGTAATTAATATAGTTTTGTGTGATTATTCGGGTCTGGGTGGCCAGGAGCGAACGAACCATCTCTGCCTACAAATGGTGTGCCAACACGAGACCACTACATCTACATAAAATTGAGAGAGCTTGGAAAGGAATTCTAGACAGAAAAGAACAGAGTTTAGCACAGCTTCTTGGTAGGCACTTTTTTTTCAGATAGCCTAAGCTATTGGCCAAACAGTATTGTAATTAATATAGTTTTTGTGTGATCATTCAGGTCTGGGAAGCCAGAAAATAAACAAGCAGTGTCTGTCTGCAAGGCAGATAGTCCTTGACTGAAAAGCTCCAGTCCACCACAGAATGCATAGTAATAAAAACATTGTGCATAAACAATATTCAGGTGTGGCAGCCTCACTGCCCAATTTACCAGATTTTGAGAACCAATTCATGCTGTAGAAAAAAAATGGGTGGGGAGGAGCAGGAGGAGACTTCAACCATGATGCTGATCTGATGCTTGTAGCAAGAGAGAAAAAAATGAAAGAATTTGAGCAGGTAGCATTTCAGGCTGCAGCTTGCGTTCTTTTCTCCTTTTCCCAATAGCTCCCTGAGCCACGAAGAGAGGGGTTTGATAGAGACATCCTGCTTAGGGATGAATGTTGCAAAGTCTCTCACTCTCTGCACATTGCCCAGTTGTTGGTTTTTGTATTTGTTTTCACCTGTTGCAGAAGGACGCTTCTCTGATGATGGCTGAGTGTTGTAATAAGAAGCGGCAGGGCTGCGTCCCCAACACCCCAGCCGCCTGCTCGGCTAGCTTATGCCCCGAAATAACAACACACAAATTGTATTCATTTAAACACTGCTTGCCCATTATATCTAGCCTCTTCTCGGCTAACTCTCGCACCTGGACTAGCCCATTTCTAATAAGGTGTGTAAGCACACCCCAAGGTGCACTTACCGGGAAGATTCTAGCCTACGTCCATCCTGGGTTAGAGCTTCATTGCGTGTCTCCCTGAGAGCTGAGCTATGGCGTCTCTCCGGGAGAGCGGAGCATGGCTTCTCTGCTCCAGAGAGCAGAGATTGTCGAGTCTGAGCTCACTTCCTCTTCCTCCCGACATTCATTCTGTCTACTCCTCCCACCTATGTTTTAACCTATGAGGGCCAAGCAGTTCCTTTATTACTTAACCAATGAAATCAACAGATTGATATATGACACTCCCACATCAGGCTGAGTGAGATGCTTATCTCAGAATCCAGCCGACTATCATTATAATCTCTTTATTGACATATTGCTTTAGGAGAACAATAGTATTTGGCTTTCCCCCAAATCCCTGACCTATCAACTCTCAGGTTCTTGGCCATCCAAGCAGTGTCACACATGGGTTCCATCTCCCAGAGTGGTCCTTTGGACCATGGTGCTTTATCATAGCAATGGAAAAGCAAATTATAACACTAGCAAGTAGCTCAAATTGTCAATATGGAACCTACCATGGTCCTTCCAGAAAATTTCATTAATGAAAGTTAGTGCTTTGTTTTCTTTCATGTGATTTTGAATTCTCAAATCTGAGGCATTTACTTCACTGGGCACTGAGTTACCCATAGAAAATTATTTTCACAAATACACAAATGGTGTCTGTGTTAGCCATGGAGGTCACCTACTCAGATCTCCTTTCAAGAGAATGTGCTGCACAGAAGTAGCTGGGCAGACAGCTTCCAAGTGTTCCTCCTCACAGTTGGCTAGAATGTTCACATGAGACCAGGTCCCTGAAGGTGCCTACTATCCAGTAATCAAGCTATGACAAAGCTAGAGTTGAGGGCACTGATAATCTTATGAGGACCTAGAGAAAATTTAGAATTATGATCAAGTCCTGACTGGAGTATCCTGTGAGGCTTGGTTATCTCAGGCAGCAGTCTTGAATCTGTTCTGGATGTAGAACTCAGACATCTGGGCCATCTGTTTCTACCAGAGATTTCTCAGGTGGTCTTCCTTGATCAAACCTGATTTTTCTTAACTCAGAATGAATCCACAGCCTCTCATTTCCTGTGGATACAAAAGCAAAACCTCTTCTCCAAAGTAACATATATTTTGGCTTCAATTTTTTTTAAGGAATAAGTCTCTTTTTTATTTTTTATTGAAAAAAAATTTCTGCCTCCTCCCAGCGTCCCATTTCCCTCCCCCTCCTCCCACTCCTCTCCCCCTCCCCCCACTCCTCACCCCCTCCCTCTCCAGTCCGAAGAGCTGTCAGGGTTCCCTGCCCTGTGGAAAGTCCAAGGTCCTCCCCCCTCCATCTAGGTCTAGGAAGGTGAGCATTCAAACTGGCTAGGCTCCCACAAAGCCAGAACACGAAGTAGGATCAAAACCCAGTGCCATTGTCCTTGGCTTCTCATCAGCCCTCATTGTCCACCATGTTCAGAGAGTCTGGTTTTATCCAATGCTAGGAATAAGTCTCAAAGAGATGATCCAAGTATCTTCCATGGATCAACACTGAATGACGCTGAGATAACAATTCATAATATAATAATTGTACAATGATGTGGCATTGGCTTCAATTTTGAAGTCAAGGTATTTTCAAAATACTTATCTTGGATTAATTCAGCAGCATTTATAAGTAAATACCTTTTAGCAGCTGTTGATCCTTCCTCAGCATTCAAACAATTCAAAGAGACCATAATAACATACAGTATCCAGACTATCTGTGTATTTTTCATCTTTACATGGCTTTATTTTAACTTCTATTTCTTTTATTTTTACTTTTAATTTTTGGCTTTTTGAGACAGGCTCTCTGTGTATCTTTGGCTGCCCTGGAACTCCCTCTGTACACCAGGCTGTCCTTCAACTCACAGAGATCTGCCTGTCTCTGCCTCCCAAGTACTGGGATTAAAGGTGTATACCACCACACCCTCAATTCATATCTGCCTGCATCTGTCTGCAAAGTGTTGGGATTAAAGGTGTGTACTATCATACCCAACTACTTTCTTTCTTTCTTTCTTTCTTTCTTTCTTTCTTTCTTTCTTTCTTTCTTTCTTTCTTATTTTAAGGGCTTTAACCTTTTTCTTTTCTCTCCCAAGCCTGCATATAATTTTAACACAGTATAAACCATTTAGAAGTTTTCTTCATCTTTGAATCTCTACTGTATCTCTCTCTCTTTTGACCACATGAGTCTTTAATTTGCTAAGTAATATGAGTAGGATTAAAACCTTGACTTTGACTGCTAGATCCAGCCCATTTTTTAACTTTCTGAGATTCCAGCCTTATGGTAGAAGTACTGACTGTAGCCATGTTTATTGCCACAACTCTGCGGCGTTTCAAGGTCTTTGTCAGCAAGCAAGCTGCAGCAGTCTGCTCACAAACCACACTCAAATGCTCAGTAGCTGGACCTCCTGCCTGAAAGAGTCAGAGTTTGCACTGGCAGGACAGCCCAGAAAGCTGGCATTTTAAAACAGTGTGGCTGGGTTTTTCCTGCTATGGCTGAAAACCAAAAAGCATGTGGTCAGCTTTTCATCAACACCATTTAAATGTTTCGTGGCAGGGCCTCTTAAAAGAGCTGCAAAGCTCTTTACAGCTAAAGCTGAGTCAGGAAACCTCTCTTAAATGAGATGCATTTGCCTCTAGCAAACAGAGCCGACTTGAGAAAATTCTGCTGTCAATAAGCCATGCTTAAATCTATTCTTTTTGTCTAGAATTACTTCCCAAGCTCTCTCAGGCTTTATGTGGATGCAGTTGTCCACATGGTTGCCATAAACTGATTGGCCTAGTATCTCAGGCTTCTTATTAACTCTTAAAACTTATATTAGCTCATTATTCTTATCTATGTTAGCTACATGGCTCAGTACATTTTTCAGCGAGGCAGTCACATTTTGCTTCATCTGTGGCTGGGCCAGAAAGGTGTCCTCTTCCCAGAATCCTCCTGTTCTCATTGACCTGCTCTACTTCCTGTTTGGTTGTCTCACCTATACTTCCTGCCTGGCTACTGACCAATCAGTGTTTATTTAAAATATAATTGACAGAATACAGACAATTGTCCCACACCAGCCAATAACAAAACAAATAAATAAAATGATGCATTTTTTTCAGATGAGCCACACAGATTTGCATCAGGGGAAGCCCCAAACACAGTCCATGTTATCTATGGATAGTCAGATTAAATTTATATTATAATTGAACACTCACATATTCTCCTCTTACCCTCATATATTTGGTCATGAGATTTACTGGGCTGGTTTTGACCCTATTTTAAAAACTTGGAGTCATCTAGGCTCAAAATCCTATATTTCTTAGCTCTAGGCATGGAGGCTTACCTTGAACTTTTACCCCTATGCTCCTCCTTATTTTCAAATTAAAATTGCATGCTTTCCTTTAAATAGGATTTGCCAACATCCCAGCTGTGACTCCTGTCGCCCCTTCTCTTTGACAAGAAGAGGGAACTTAATGCACCTTGCTTCACTCTTCTCCACCTTCTCTGTGTGTGCACTCCAGGCTCACTGAGGTCAGATACCATCAAGGTGAGCTAAGTTTAAACATTTTGGATATGACCTTCTTTCTAAGTAACAAAGGACTCATCTACTCCATGGCAGTTCACACAGTAGGCTGAATAATTTCCACTTAAGAAAATCATTGTCAGAAGGTTTATATGACAATTTAAATTTATAAATTGTGTCTGCTTTCCAATTGATAGAACACTCCCATTTTCTTCTTTCTTTATTCCATATCTCAGGCATCATCATGGAGACCTTTTGGTATCTACTCTCATCTTTGTAGAGGACACACAGCTGTGGCCTGAAACTCTGAGATGACAAGAAATAAGTTGGAAGCTTTGTGATGTTAAAGACAGATTTAGCAACAATAAAGCATGGATCAATAAGATTTAGATGTTATTTGGACTGTGATGTTCAACATATTTGAACAGGCGATTCTGGTGAAATGGTTCAACAGTGAAGAGCATGGCTCTTGAAGAGAATCTGGGTTTGGTTTCCAGTACCTAAATGGCAGTTCACACAACTGTGATTCCAGTTCCAGGGGATCCAATGATATCTTTTGGCTTCTGTGGACACTAGGCATGCATGTAGTGCACATACATATAAATAGGAAAACACTCATATATATATATATATATATATGTATATGTATATGTATATATACTAAAAAACTAAATCTTTATAAATCTGAATAGGTATGATGAACATGCAGAATCAAGGTTGATAAGGTAGAATCAGGGTATGTATGCACATGTACATGTGTTGCTGCGGATCAAACAACCCATGGTCACATACATACTATTAACACACTCTGCCGTGGGATTACTCATTCATATCTAAGACTAGAAATTGAATGAATTTAATGGGCTGGTTGCAAACCTAGCCCCAAGTTTTAAAAGGCTCTACATCCAGCAGACTAAGCTGTTTCTGCTCCCTGGATCCTGACTTGCACAATACAGTCTTGTTTGCATCTGGCAAAATGGCCCTGTAACTGACTCCCTCAGTTCCTATAGCTTGTTTAGAAACGACACGTTAGAAAAAGATAAAAACAGCTCACTAGGGTCCTTGGTGAGCTCTCTATGAATGTGCCTGGACATTTCCAGCCTCTGACTCATGTCTACCAATTCAGAAATGTCTGGATGCAGTGTCCGTATAGCAAGAAGTAAACACAGCAATTTACCAGTTCAGCTGTATAAGCCAGCTGACTAACCTACTGTGTTTCCTAGAACAGTCAGTCTGCCATGCATGTTTTAACAAGTCAGTGATTAAAAATATTACTAATTGAGTTTTGGTAGAAAATGCTCATAACGTTCTGTTCAGGAAACGACATGACTCAATGCTGACTTTTTGGCATTGATAAAAGCAGTGACATTGCCCTAATAATGTGCAGCCACAGCTTTATCAGGCTGTTGAGCATGGTTGCCTAAGTCTCACAGCAGTGGGAATTTTGATTCATGTCAGGATGATGTGTTTTCAAACCCAAGTTCCAAGACAAGGTGACATTATTCCTGGGTATTTGTAATGGTGGAGTTTTAAGAGTGCAGGAAAGGCAATCAACAGCTATTGTCCAAGCTGATTAAATGTAAACCAATTTCACACCAAACTACCTTTCCCAAGCTGAGCCACTCAGGTTTAATAAAGGCAGTGCAAGCTATGACTGTAGAGTGAGATAGTGCCGTGTTTGCTTATGGAATACATAGTTTTGAAGAAATGTGGCAAAACGCAATTATTGACTTTCCTTTGGATTTCCTGTTAAGAATAAAATTATTCAAAAAATTTTATTGCATTAAAATGTGTTTTGAAAGATGACTGTTGACATTCAAATAACTGGTCATCCCCCACTTCATTACAACATATTAGAAATAGGAAGCTTTCGAAGGGAAAGAGGTAGCACCTTTCCCTTTGTTCTGTCCTCTTCTGTTTTCAGCATTAATCACAAAATCTAATAGGATATAAGCAGTATACATTGTTCAGCAAGCAGTTATTGAAGTACATGTCAGCATCATGGAGGTTCAGTGACCAAGGAGACCTGATGAGGTGAATCTGGAAGGAGCGTATAGATGAGGTGAAGGGGCAGTGAAATATGCATGATGTCCTCATAGCGACAGGGTGTGCTCTGCGCTGTGACAGAGATTAACAAAAAGCTCTTTTGATAAAACTAAGCCAAAGGACCAGAAAGGTAAGAAGACTGTGAAACTGAAGTGGACTTCATGTGAACGGGGCAGCCACACATTGCTAGGAGCCCAAGAGACTCTTGAACCTGGTGAGGACTACATGGATAAGTATAAATGACTCTCAGAAATAATTTGTTGGCTCTCTTTTCACTGATCTTCACTATCATTTCATATGTAAAGAAATGATGTAAAAGAGAATCGTTCCATGTACTCATTTGATATGATAATGCTTAGCTTTAAATTGCCTGAATGTTTTTTAATGTATAGTTAAATATGCAATGATTTTGATTTTAATTGGGGAGAATCGACTTTTTGGTGATGCTGAAATAATTTTCTATTGATTAGAAGCATTCATTTTCTGTTTCAACTTTAAAACAAGCCATTGAAATAGTCTCATCACCTCCCTTTTCTGGTGTGTGTGCATGTGCACGTGTGCACACGTGCGCACTTGTCTATATGTATACATATGGAGGCCAAAGACTGATGCTTGGTGCTTTACTCGGTCTCACTACACCCTTTCTAAGAACCAGTGTCCCCTTGAAGCTAGTGTCTCCTAAGAAGCAGTATCACCATTGTCACTAGGCTGACTGACAGCAAGCCTTCCTGGATCTACTTGTCTCCATTTGCCTCCATAACATCAGGGTTATGGTGTGAGTCACCAGCCAAGATTTTATGTTGGTGCTGGGGATTCACACTCAGGTCCTCATGTTCAGATAACAAGCTCTTTATCCACTGAGCCATCTCTCCACCTCCAATCCCATCATTCTGGACAGATGCATTACAGCTAATACATATGACACTAGCTTTGAGTAATTAACTTGGGAGACTGGACAACAGTTACAAATTGAAATTCTCTTCTTGACAAGTTCAAACTTTACCTTGGGGAATGTGACACAAAGAATTGGTAGATTGTGTTATTGTCTTAGGATCACCCTCTTAGAAGTTGAAGACTAGAAAGAGGGGAACATATTGGTAAAGGGTGAAGGACTAGGAGATTATTATATGTGAGAGACAAGAAGAATCCAAAATAAGGGCATAGAAAGGTGATGGGAGCATAGGAAGAATAGGAAACATAAGAAGAAGCATTGGACATGTGAGGTTAAAAGGAAGGTGTCATGGAAAGTTCAGGTGTTTGGCTTGAGGAACACGGTAAATGGAAAAGTTGTTAAATTTTGGAATAAGGAGAATCAGAATTGGGAAATATATATGAACTCAGTTCTGTACCATGTTGAACAGATCAGTCACAGATATGGCTTGCAGGAAAATTATTGGCTGGGAAATAATTTTGATGAGATGAGTCAAGCAGGTAGAAGAAAGGAAAGACTTTGTGTGCAAGCTAGTGCTGAGGTTCTAGAAGGTCAAGGTATCACACAGTCTTCCAGCAGAGTTTGGATCCAGTGAGGAACTAGATACAGCAGTCTTGGAAACTGGACTTGGAAACTCTAACACTGGTTGAAAACAAGGCTTGAGTTTTTATTTAAGACAATATTTCTAACATTTTATTCAGTAAGTGGTTGTATTAATGCATTTGAAAGGGGAAGTGAATGGAAGCATTAGCTGTCTGCATAAAGATAGAAGAGAAAGGTTCTCTTTTTTAGACTTGCCAAAGAAATAAACTTTTCTTCTTTCAATGGGAAAGAGTGAGGAGGGGATGAGAGAAATGAACATTATTGTGCTACCTGCAGTTCTTACACTGCAAAAAGGCCAGTAGAGATGGATTCCCAACAGCATGCATTTGAGAGGGTGGCAAAGGAAGAGAATATGGAGCAGTAAATGCTGGTGTTGCAAACTACTACAATTTCTTGAATTCACTGGGCACCCACTGCATCCCAGGAGCAGTCTTGAGACCTTTATAACCATCAGCTACTTTGATTCTTCTATGAAGTGTTGATAGGGAAAAAAGATTGAGAAATGAAGACAAAGCTGAGTGGTGGAATCCAAATCTGAATTGAGACAGGTGGTTCAAAATCTGAGCTCTGGAGAAATAACATTGTAGGAAGGAATATGTGGAAGATAACACGCACATATGCATACCTATCTATGTATATATATACACACACACATATAACTAGTTGTTTACTACAACAGTGAAGGAAAAGCTAATTAGTATTTAGTTATTGTAAGTGCCTAATCATAGAAGTTTCATATTTGTTTCAATATTAAATTACTTTTGCTTGGGAATGTTTAATAACTTGGCAAAGAGTTAATGAATTGTGCATCCCAGATGGCTTGCTTGAGCTTGTACAATCAATGTGGATTGTGCTTTAGCTATGAAGATACTGAGAACTGGATCTTGCTGTTATGTTAAGGAGCTAAACTGTGCTCCCTGAACCCACTTCTTCCCTTAGGGGGGCAGCTATATATTATCTTCACATGTATTCCACAGTCATATTTGGAAGGTGCTGTCAATCCTGACTGAGACTTTACAGTTTGCTGGAGGCTCTCTAAGTCTCCTCCCTGTCATACAAGGATGCCAGGAAATGCATCATCTCATGAACCAGGTTTCTTAGATATTTCTGCAGGGAAAAAGTGGGAAGTAGATCAGACATTCCATTTACTTTATGGAATATCTCTTTTAAAGGACCCTGTGGCTCAAATTACATGTCTTCCACATGAAATCTAGACATTTTCACACTGAACCATGTGCCAGACAAACATGTCTAAACCTTTTGACTTGTTGAAAGTATAGCAAGACTGTAATCAGTGTGGTGTAATATTTTCCTAAACGGCAATGCAGTGAGTACCGCGTACCATGCTTCAGCATGCTGCCCCAGGACTATCATCTGCAGTTTCTTTTATTAGTCTCAGTTGGGAATTTCAAGACGATGTATATCTCTTTGTTTCTTTTTCTTTATTCTTCTCTCATATATTACATCCTGACTGCACTTTTCCCTCCCTCCTCTCTTCCCAGTCCTCCACCACCTCACCTCTCCCCTAGACCCACTTTTTCCTCCAGAAAAGTCATCCCAGTGATATCAAGCATACATAGCTTAACTAGATACAATAAGGCTAAACACGAACCCTCATATCAAGGCTGGATGAGGGAAAGTTTTCCAGTAGGAGGGAAAGTTCCCAAGAGTAGGGAAAAGAGTCAGAGACAGCCCACTCCCACTGTCAGGAGTCCTACAAGACCACCAAGCTACATACCCATAACCTATATGCAGGGGACCTAGGTCAGTCCCATGCAGATTTCCTGATTGTCGCTTCAGTATCTGTGCACTCCTGTGAGCCCTGGGCAGCTGATTCTGTGGTGGTGTTCTTACAGCATCCTAAGCAAGCTAGAGTCCTCATCAGTTGTTGTCCCTCAGAATAAACAAAATGGTTTTGAAATCGTCTGTGATTTATAGCATCTTGTTTCTCTGAAGATCTTGGACATAAATATATGAAAAATTTAAATTTCATTTCCACTGCCTGTCAGATGCTATTTCTCAGACCGGGCTGCTTCTGACCATGGGAAAATGAGTAATAGGGTACAAGAGCAGCTTTCAGACGGGCACAGGAAAGAGTTCTTATGCTGTGGTGAGAACGTCAGGATTAAAAACTTCTTTCTCACTCTTTTTATATGCACTTTATCACTGAGCTGACAAGAAAACCACACTTGGCCTTTATTAGACACCATTTGATTGGTCATTAAACATATAGTGTCATTGAGTAGTCACTCAGCTAGTCAATGTAATCTAATCGACTTCTTCAACACATAAGAATGTACTTATATTTACAAAACCAGTTTGTTTCTGAATATAAAGACCTTTAAGAGATATCAGTGTCAAAGTTTAAATGATACAATGTAAACAAAATGCTAATTATCATCACAAAATAATGGACTTGCTTCTGTCTCTTACTCTCTAAGGCGAACACTGATATGTAATCATATATCTCCTACCTTCCATTACCACAGAGTCTCCTATGTTGCCACAGTGGCAGAGATTCTGGAGAGAAGCCAGAAGCACAGAACACTGTCCCATTCATCAGTTCAATAGCCAAATAAGCCACCCTTCTTTCCACGGGGAAGGAGGATGAGGTGGAAAAAAAAAGGAAATGTCAAATTAGGTTAACTATCTTTAGATAGAAACACCAGTACAGAAGAAGTGGTTTATCAGGACCAGTATTTCAGAGTAGGGTGGAGGAGGAGAAGGTAGGCCAAGATGATGATGATGATTATGATGATGATGACGACAACCACCGACCTGTGCAGAAAGTAAGATCCAAACAGAGGATGTGGCTTGTTTCCCTTCTGTGCCTATCCCTAACTTTGTTAGACAGTGCAGGGTGTTCTCAGATTTTCTGGCATGACAGTCACAGAGCTAGTTATGCATCTCTATCCTTTGAAATCTCACCTGGAGGAAGGGAATAATAGGTCCCGTACTAACATCTCAACCTATTCTATCTCCTCCACAGTAGCAATTCTGAATCCAAGGCAGGTTATTTCTTCTCCTAGTGGGGTGGTAAATGATAGCTTGTCTTATTCAGCTTTCTTAGGCATATTATGGTAATCTTTCACAATCTCTTTATTCTAATCCTTCACCACGGCTTTTTAGGCTAGAGGAATTCTTCTTCAGAGCTTGGGTCTTGCTCTGAAATGAAAGCTGGGGCTATTTTCATAACTCTAAAGATGACAGTTCTCTTTGGTACTGGGTTCTGCTTCTTTCTAAATGACGAATACCTCAGTCCTATCAAGGGACTACGTATTAGCAAGAATTATCAGACAGGAAATGATTAGATGACACTTCATAGTATGTGACTGATGGAACTCTGTGAAAAACAATATACCTTCCTTCTTACTCCCTGAATAGAAACCAGTGACAGTCACTTCCTGATGTACATTACATCAGTGTCTCTGCCAAACACTAACCCTACTCTAGTGCCTTTAGTGCAGTCCTTGATGGTACACACTATATCCATATATAAACATAATGATGATCTGTTTATCATGGTGATGATAACATATATATGAATACATTATATATATACCACATACATGTATATATATAATTATATACCTAGAATAATAAAATTGGCATTGGACCTAGGGTCCTGAAAATGCTAAGCTAGCATTGTAACACTGAGCTGGACCCCAAACCCCTAGTTTGTGTTCATTTATCTTAATCACATCATGTTTATATAAGGCTCTTGATTCATTTCCAGAAAGATACAGGAACATTCTTTATTATGTAGGATTATGTAGGCCTAACTCACTCAATGCCTATTATGACTAAATAGAAGAGATCAGAGGCCTATTTAGCAAAAACAACAAATGCCTATTAGGAAAATTATTGAACCTAAGACTGTGTAGTGGCTCAAAGAGGGCTGTAGAGAATCTATTTTGATTTTCAGAGCCTTTGAGGTAACTTCCTGGCCATGTGACTAACATTTGCCAGCATAATTAATTCTCCTGGCAAGGAGTTAGTTCAGGCACTGACCGCACATCTGAGAACCACATTAAGAGTAGGGTTTTAGGAGCGAAGCGTGTGAAATCTCACATGGAACTGGCCTTCCTTTTGCCCTTCTGGATACACACCTGTCAGCTGGAAGCCT
This sequence comes from Neodon shergylaensis, assembly GCA_025134845.1. Lineage (NCBI taxonomy): Eukaryota > Metazoa > Chordata > Mammalia > Rodentia > Cricetidae > Neodon > Neodon shergylaensis. The sequence continues at coordinate 2,281,275 of JABTXL010004655.1, read as the reverse complement.
GGGCTCTGTGCCAATTTCAGATGTGGCTACAGGTATGCCGGGGCCAGGCCGGGTCACTGTACTCCCCTCATCTCACACAACCTCTTCTGAAGAGCTGGAGAGGCAAATTCTATTTCTGTTTATTTGGGAAAAGTTTTGATTTTCCCTTATTGGAGTTTTTTTTTCTGTGTGTGTGTGCTCTTAGTTGGAGTGGAGTTACACACATTGTGTTACATTCCTTAGTTCTGGTCCTTCACAATCATGCCCTGATGCCCCTGTAATTAGAAACTTTAGCTTTCTGCTCTTTGTCCATCATGGTCCTGTCTTCATAGGATGTGACTAATCATCAGTGTTCTTTTATGCTTACTCTCTTCCCTGGCTCATGATCCCCACGAGGAACTATCTTGAAACTCCCACTTCTCCTTCCCCAGCGTTGAAATTGGCAACATTTACAGATGGGCCAGGAAGAATGGGCTCTCCTCCATCTACCTTCAGGACAAAGCCTTTATTAAATCTCACAACGTTTGGATATGGAAATTTCATTTCTCTACCAGATAGGATGTGAATTTTTATCGTCATTTAACTTTTTGTTAGCTTGTAAGAATATGATATCTTCTGCCAAAGTTTAAATGATTAATAACCCAGGTAGGTATTGTGGCTGATGTCCCAGAGCTTAAGATGCTGAGGTGGGAATACAATGAGTTTAAGGCCAACCTGAGTTACATAATGAATTCAAGGCAAGCCTGAACTACATGGGGAAAAAAAAAAGGTCTTAAGTAATTTGAAACCAAACCAAACCACCATCACTGGCAAAGGTTAATAGTCTAAGCATACCCTGGGCTATTGGCTAGTTGGAATTTGTTCTCTGGTAAGTTTAACGAGCAGAAACTAAACCAAAGCAACCATTTCTGTTCATATTCCTTTAAGAAGAAATAACTACAAATCTTCCTAAGTACATGTGCCCTTAAGAAACCAAAGAAGTAATGACTTTATCCTGTGGGTACAGCACTTCATAATTACCAGTAAGGTAAATGACTCCTGGAAGAACCCTCTGAAAAGCCATCAGTAAGCGTTTCCACTAGCGTCCCATCAGCTGGCATTTCAGCGAGCCCCATCTGCAGAGTCCCTACTCTACGTTGTTGAATCCCTTTCTTGATGGTCATTCCTCGCAGTTCTCCATCTTCCTTTCCCACTTCCTCTCATCCCCTCCTATTCTTTCTCTCCTCTCGACTCCCGTTCTTGCCATCAGCTAACAAGAGTCCTTCTTGACCCCATTCCTTGTAGACTGGCACTTCAGTTGTTTGGTGGCACACCTGTGCCTTGCCCCGACAGACTGCTTGCAGTTTTGCTAATATTCCCTTCTTTCCTCTGTAAGCGATATTGTGCCCCGCCCTTCACAGGCAGCTTCGTTATTTGCAGAAACCTCATCTTGGTAACTCTAGTAGGCTTTTACTTCCCTGGATATTTCTGAGCTGACTTTTGGCCAACTGTGTCTTACAAAGTCAGCAGGTTTCTCCCAAATATTATCATTAAGTGTTTCCTGTGTGAAATCCTGTCCTTTTCAATGTACTTGGATGAAGGAAACAAAAAAAAAAAACAACATGGGTATTTATATAGGATCTTTTCTCTTTACAGCCAATTGCCCTTAGACAGTTTCGGTGAGCACAGAGAGCAGATAGGAGCTGGGCAATAACAGAGAATGTGGTTGAAGTCTTTCCCAAATGTTCCACAGGGGCCGATCTGGTTTGTGTGACCTCCATAAAACTGAGGCAATTCCCTTGGTGTCATTGATCCAGATGAAGTTTTTAGAATTCAAGGCACTGACTGCCCTGTGTATAGAGAAGGACTAGACTCTAGCCCCCACCCCCACCCCAGCTCTCTTGGCAAATGGCAGGTGGTTATGTAAAAGCTGAGTCCTGGGAAGGGTTGAGGTTGTGGCAAGAAAACTGATACACAGCATCTACTATTCAGGAGTTAGGTATCTGAAGTGGAGTGGGCTGGGTAGTTCTTAGAAACTTAAAAGTAGGATTCACATACGAGAGAGACCGTGGGATTTAGTTTTCTTGAGCTTGCATTCCTTCACTTACTATAATTTTTTTTTTTTTTGGTTTTTCGAGACAGGGTTTCTCTGGCTTTGGAGCCTGTCCTGGAGCTAGCTCTGTAGACCAGGCTGGTCTCGAACTCACAGAGATTCACCTGCCTCTGCCTCCCTAGTGCTGGGATTAAAGGTGTGTGCCACCATTGCCCGGCACTATAATGTTTTTTTGAGAAATGGCACAATAATTTTAAATGAGCGTGATGTGGTAAGAAAGCATCAGGGAAAAAATGGACAGGAATTTTAGATTCAAGCTATTATTTTAAAAAAAGAAATATTGAATATGGGACATGAAAGTAAGCTTCAAAAGCTGAATCTTGAAACTTAAGTGAGTCTGAGAAAACTAAAATAAGTTCTTCCCTTTCAGTTCACTGCATGCTTTTTTTAGTCCATTGCATTTTTATGGAAATCATATTAACATAAATTATGTATAATCATTTCCTAAAACTTTTATAATAGTTAAGAGATATATTTGCTTATATTTTCATATATTAAGTAATTTTTTGCTTTATTATAGTTACATTTAACATTTGAAATAATCTCGAAAATTTCTAATGTGCTCAACTTTTATACTGTTAATATATAAGTTTTGTCCTATTTTTCTCCAGATTAATTTGAATAAAATAAAATTTATTTTCTCCTTTTAAGGTATTTAAGGTATTTAAGGTATTATAACCCAATCCTGGAAGAATTACTTTATAGTTTTTTTTTTAACTGTGTTGAGAAAAAATATCCGTAGGCAAGGGGAGTATATTCAGGAAGAGGAGAATATACCACGGGGAGTCCATCCCCGTGAATGGGTCCTGTGTACAGTGAAAGCAGGGGGCAAATAGGACACATAGCTCTTGGGTTTGCATGTCCTGATTTTCCTGCCCATGTTTAACATACTATAGGAGATCCTAAAGAAAAGGAGTGAGAACTCTAGAGAAAGAGTGTTTCTTGTGAACATCCACCGGCAACTTAGTTCTTCCATGATGGAGATGGAGTCCTAGCAGCAGCTGAGGGTATGGAGGGGAACATTGCGGATGAGGGGTGTTCCAGCAGGATAAGGTGGCTGTAAGCTATAGCTGCAAAGCAGGTTGCATAGCCCTGGCCTGTATGTGATCTTCTGTCTTTGGAGAGAGCTAGTGAATCAGTAGAAGCAGTGAGATACGCCTTGGTATGGAGGGTCTCCAGGAATGTGTCTGAAACAAGAGGTGTAGGCTTCATGGTTGCTGTGACTGAAGGCTGCCAAGATGTCTAGATCCTGGTATAAGATACTGGTAAACACTGTAAGATACTGGTCTCTCAAAGTACTCTCATTCTTAGATATCTGCTACTATTAAAATTATTGGGTTGGACTTAGTGATTGTTACTTGGTCTTTTTTCTTCCCTCTTTTTAAAATCAATTTATTTCCCACCTCTAAAAGGGAGAACAGATTTACTTATTTGCATTTCCCATTTCTGTTTTTTGGGTTGTAACTCTTTCTCCTTTCTACTGTAGACCACCTTCATAAAGAGTCCCAGTGTAGTCTCTGTACCTTCTGTCTCATGATAAAACAGCACAAAGTCTCCCAGCATTTTCCTTCACATGGAGATATTTATACATAACATTTGTAAAGGAAGGATTCAACATTAAAATCAAACAAAGAAAGCAATAGCAAGCTTTGAGATTTCTCCAGTAGTTAAGCAAAGAATTGAGACAGAGTCTTTCTTTCAAAACTCAGCACATAGGCATACATTTCAGTGGAGGAATGCAGCACCTACGAAATGGTTATTTATTCCAGACCACAGGAATTTCCATTATTTCAAAGTTTTCATTTCTAGAAGATGAAAGGTATTTGTCTGGGCAGCTGTATTACGGGATACACATGGCTAGCCAAACGTGGGGGAATAGGAGCCAAGTACAAAGCATTCTGGTCAGAAGGATCTGACCAGAAGGGACGGCATTAGCCCTGGTCTTTCCCAAGGTGGTTTTGTGGATGGGATGTCATCATGACTGCACTGATGAATCCTTGATGAGGAGCCGAAATCAATGCCATCAGTCTGGCGGTGGGTGAAGGGAGCTGAGGGCTTTGTGATCATCTGGAAATACATCTTCAAATATCTTTAGCTATTATGCAGATAAAGTCTGGATAACCTTATGAATGTGTGAATCACATTAATTTTTTATAAAGTGCAAATCTAGGGTTATTGTTTGATCTTTGTTGACCATAAATAGTAAATGTCAACCTAAATTATTACAATTCTAAGTTTAATAAATAGAACATAAAGAGTCACAGGGGTGCCAAGGTGAGCAAATCCTGCTTTGTAGTCATAAGCAGGTAGATAAAATTCCTAGACTATAATTACAGAATATATTCATTATGAACCAAGAACAAAGAGATCATAGAACATGTTAGAGGAGTCTCAAAAAATATCTAGTAATTGGTATATTAGTACATTACAAGCTGAAGTGTTCTAGAATAGTGCACCTTACAAATGGGACAATATGTGTACATTTTGATGTTCTAGATTTAAATTCCAGTTTGAACTCTTTTATTGGAGGAATCAATTTATGCAAATAACTTAAATTTTATGACACAGTCTCTTTTGCAAAAATAGTGTTAGCAATTATTAATTATTGTTTAACCAGGCAGTGGTTGTGCATACCTTTAATCCCAGCATTGGGGAGGCAGAGACAGGAGGAACTCTGAGTTTGAGGCCAGTCTTGTCTATGGAGTGAGTTCTAGGACAAGCTCTAAAGCTACAGAGAAATCCTGTCTTGAAAAACAAACAAAAAGAATTGATTTTGCTGCATAGTTTTCACTTATAGACTAGGTAATTGACTAGGGAATCATGAGAGATCTACTCTGCTGGCATTTAGAGAAACACACACACAGACACAGACAGATGGATGGATGGACAGACATACACACAGAGGAAATCCAGAGAAGTTCATTCAAAAGTGGACCAAAAAGTTGGTAAGTGCTAGGAAGAAAAAAATTGTAGGAGATAGAGGAATAAATATCATTAGTTGTAGGAAGATTTTATAATTTTAAAAAGTGGTATTTAAGAGAATCCTAGAGGAAATAAAGGATTGAGCCATGTTAATCATTGGGGAAGGTGTGATACAGAAGGGGTAATATAGAAAGATGTTTCGTGTGTCTCAGCAACATTACTGGACACAAGTGAGCAAGGATGCCTGGTGTCGCAGGATGTGAGAACAAAGAGGGATTAGATATTCTGAAGCCTTGCAGATGATTCGGACAATTTTGGCTCTTCCTGTCACTGAACTGGGATGCAATTAGAAGGTTTTGTTAGGATTTCTTGTATTTTAGCAAGGTCAGTTTGGCTGCTACACTGAAAGAAACTCTAAAGAGACACCCATTGAAGTTATGGAGTCCTGGTAGGAGGCTGTCAGTGATCTACACAGAAGGTGAAGCTGTTGGCGGAGGAATAGAAAGTAGTTTGTACGAGCCCAGCAGCAGCTTGGTGTGCTGACAGATGGCTGTGTATTTTAATGGGAAGAGAGATTTCAATCCAGGCAGAGGATGGAGTCCATATGTATAAAAATGGGGGAGAAGGGCTGTGAGGGAAGGTGAAACACTTAGGTTTAGGATATTAGTTTTAAACGCCTATTAGACATTCAAGTGAAGTTATGGAGTAGGTGTTTGGGTGTATGAATCTGGAGTTCAATGGAAATGTCCCAGCAAGAGAAATAAATTTGCAAACTGTCAGCATATAGATGATATATAAAACCATGATGTTGGATGAGATCATCAAAGGAGTGAGTATAAGAAGAGAAATGGTCCGAAGACTGAGCCTCAGCACACACCAGCATTAATATGTTGAAGAAAGGAGGAGGAAGAGTAATAGGGAGTCATAACGAATGGCCAGCATGATAAGAGGAACATCAGGTGAATATGGTTTGCCAGACATTAAGTAAATAAAATGTTAACAAGGAAGGAATGAAAAATAGTCTCAAATCCTGCTGAAAGTGAAGGAAAAGGAAATACTAGTATTTAATCGTACTTTTGGCTATTTTCAATTTTTCATAAAAATTTCTGCATATATGTGGACTCCTTCAAACATGTGTGTGAATCAGGTAGAAACCTGATGCTGTGGAGGTGTGAAGAAGGCGTAAGGTCACAGTGAACTGGGATTGCAAGTGGTTATGAGCAGCCTCATGTGGGTGCTGGGAACTGAACCAAGGTCCTCTGCAAGAGCAGCATGTGCTCTTAACTGCTGGGCCACTTCTCTGTGTTGCTTTTCATAACTGAGTGGTTCTGCATGAACTTACCTAAATGTGGGCTCAAAGAATGAATGCAAGAGGGAATAGCATTTTATTGAAGAAGGACGATGAGAAATAGAGCAGGAAGTTGAGATGTGTATGTGCCCAGGCAAAGCTCTCAGTTTAATGGGAGACAGATTAACATACCAATGTGCTATTGGAAAAGACCCATGTAGGGAATAAATGGGATAGACCATGAACTAACGCAGAAAGGCTTTCAAGCAGAGGAACGGAAATGGGAGTTAACATTACTAAGAGAAGTATTTGGACTTTGGTAAGTAAGACAGGGGCTGCTCGTTTGGAAGTTATAAAGCAAAGGGAATAGGGACAGCAGCATCACACAACTTGGGAGGTGTAATGGAGCAGAAGTTTAGGAAGTCTTTTGTGATTTATTCTGTTCCATAAAAGTAAGGTGAAGCTGGGGGAGATTAGGAGTGTAGAGGAGGGGAAGGTCCAGAGAAAAACAGAGGGCTACTGGTAAGCAATTAGGCCCGTCTGAGTCTAGAACAACTGCATCCACTATTAAACACTTTGTCCTCTGTTCTAGGAGTGTCCAGCCTGAGGCATGGTGGACTGCATGCAGCCACGAGAGCTATGAGTTTGGCTCAATACATCTGTGGGTAAAAAACTCATATAACAAAGTCACATGGGTTAGTCTGGTCTCATTCATTAGTGTCAATGCACACAAGGCTTATTGGTGAGTTAGATTTAACCAAGATTAAATGCTAGCCAAGAAAGCATGAGGTCATAAGAGAAGCCCAGTAGGTTTGAAGACATATGCAAGGACTGACTGCAGTCAGTGATTGTGAGCTTCAAACGGACTACAGAAATGAACAGAAAATGATGGACAGTGAAAGATGATGAATGAAGCTGTGATTGATGGATTATATATCACAGTGGGTCAAAATACCACAGATATGGGAACGAAAGGGAAAATGGAAAGACATAAAAACTGGTAGGTACTGACATCAATTCTTTCTATGAAGATGGGTAAAAATATTTTATGTTTTCTTCTTAAAGGAAGGTTTGTTTTTAGAGCTTTTAAAAACGGAAAATGGCAAGCCCTAACTCTTTTCTTTAAAAGAGTCCTTGCTGCTCCCTATTGTAGTAGGGCTGGAAATAAAATCAGTAGTAAGTGGTGATGGAAACTGGGAAGCTTGGAATATACTTTTGGGTGAATTTGACAGAGATGATGGTGATTTGCTGGGGGATGAGCAAAAGTGAATAATCAAGGATCAACTTTACATTTTGTGGTACAGATATTGGGTGGCAAGAAGTATTGTGATATCCTCCAGGAAAAGAGCAAAAACTTCCTTTCCAGGCTACACTGGCATGTTTCCCAATGGCAGAGATACACTTCTAAAAGAGAATCATTAGGGAATTTTATCACATGAACAGTGTGGAGAGTACATTCACAAACATACATGGGAACCATCCTAGAACATGCATGGATTGTATGGTGTGCCAGTTGTTTCTAGCACACATGGTATACTCCTACACACATTTATGATATACCAGTTATTTATAGCACCATAATGAATGGAACAAACAATTCGACAGATCATTGAATAAAGCTTGAGGGAAACCATTGCACACAGCAACAGGATAAACATGAGGTGTAAAAGGCTACCCTAGCACAACATGGCATTTTGTTTTACAGCAAGCTTGTTTTGTGGGTAAAACTAAACTTTGAGATATCTGTAAGATATGAATGAGTTTATCTGGTAAATAGCAAGCAAGAGAATATCTAGCATTAGGTAAAGAGAAGCAGCAGCTAGGCAGCAGAGCATCAGATCACATGCTCACACCTTCTAGCAGAGATGAATCGAGTAAGGGCCGCACCATCAAATTAGGGGCTTCCAGATACCCAGCAGAAGTAGACCAGGATGGCCTCACTTAGGCTGTCATCTGGTACTGATCAGACCAGACGTTCCCTCAGGTGAGGCTTCCAAGCAAAAGAACAGATAACAACAGGTGGCTACACTCAGGTTTGATACTTATGACATCCAGCAAAACTGACTGGGGTAGTTGAGACAGTAGTGTTTATCGCTTTCTCGTGATTGAGCTTCCTATGGATGAATTTACAACTTCTTTTTTCCACTTGGGTCTCTTTATAATATGAGATAAACCATAGTAACTTCTGTTGGATATGGTTTGCCTTCTAGCTATTTTTTAATGTTTTTAATACCCTTAGTGGATTTTCTCTTTTTATTCTTCCCTATCACAGAATTAGGGGCAGGCAGCCCATCTGTAGACAAGTGGCATTGGAAAATACTCTGAGATAAACATGCTAGGGGCTGGAGAGATGGCTCAGTGGTTAAGAGCACCGACTGCTCTTCCAGAGGATGTGGGTTCAATTCCCAGCACCCACATGGCAGCTCACAACTGTCTGAAGACCCAGTTGCAGGGGATCTGACACCTTCACACCAATTCACATAAAATAAAGTTAAATAGACTATAAAATATTTAAAAAACATGCTAGAGTATGAAATGAGAGGGCAAGAGCAACCTCGCTCCTAGAGCCAGATTCTCAGTGAACTCAAACAGTACATGACAATTTACCAAAATAATGTGCATTGTAGTCTTAACGAATGACAGCATTAAGTTTGAGAGGCTTGTTAGATGTCCATAAAAAAAAAAGAATAGTTTGGCATAGTTCAGAGAAAAAGGTTGGGCTTGTAGTTTGCGGGTGAGCAGGAGTGTGCTCTGTAAATTGTAGGCCTGTGTGAGGAGCTCATTCAGGTTTGGGGATTGGAGCGAGGGGAAGAGCGCCACAGGTTCTTCAGTGAGCAGATGTTTGTGCATGAAAAAGAAGAATGAATATCTCTGAGCAAATATAGAGCAAAAATAAGTAGCACTGAGACAGAGGCTTAAGGAAGATATTCAATCTCTTCCTTAATTCCTTCAGGAAATGAAAAGAATCTGCTTTCTGGGCCAGGTAGAACAGGTGGGAAAATCTACCTTTGGCCTCAATAAATGTTTCACAACCTTAATATTTGCTTCAGCCAGTGGGCACCAGTCAGAGTCACCTAGGAACTTACTTTAGACCTCCAGTTTTGACACTAGAAGTTATTGGGTGTAAGACATAATGTTTGTTGAATCATTTGACACTTGTACTCATTGCGTCTAATGTTCAGTATTACTTTTATAGCATTATTTTAAATTAATTATGAGATTAATAAACAATAATATTTAATATTTAATTATGAAGACATAGGCCAAAGCCTTGGATCACCAAAACAATGAATGATATGAAGCTAGAACTCTTAGCGTTTGCGTTATTTATCATCGAATAACATCTTCACTATTGATTGCTTTTACATGGAGACAGAGGAATCTTGTAAAATTTCGTAAGACAATAACAATTGCACATACCAGGTTTCTCCTTTTCCATATAGAGAGCTTACTTTTATTTTTTTTAAAAGTTCTTTTAGTAGTAGCCTATTAACATAGCAATCTAATATATTATTATATATTAATTATATTATATATTAGATATTAATATATCTAATCACAAATATATTTATCTGTGATTAGGTAATGACTTCACTCAAAAGACCTCTAAGAATTTTAGTCATCAATCAACATTTGACTCTCCCATTTGCAGCAAAACACACAGAAACACTTATAGAGAGATTTTTTTAATATTCCAAAATAAATTCAATGCAAAATCTTCTTCTTCTCTCCTTTTCTCCCTCACTCCTCTTTTCCTCTTTCTCCTTATTTCTTCCTTCCCTTTCTCCTTCCGTTTTTGCAGAAGACTTCTTGCTCAGAAACATCTATTTATAGACTCACTGGAAATTGTTTCCTCCTTTAAAAGGCTCCATAGAGAATTAAGTTCAACGAACCTCTAGAGTGTACTGCAGTTGGTATGTGTGGCTGCAGTCAGGGTGGGAAAAAAAGTTCGCATATGAATATTTCCTAGTATGATAAGTTTCTTAATGGAAGAAGAAAGGAGTTATGGTGTAGAGATTAAGTGCACAGACTTCAGAGCCAGAATACGTGGTGCTCATGTGATGTTAGGCAAGTTATTTAGCTGCAGTGTGACTCAGCTTCCTTGATGATAAAAAGTAATATTAATACTTGAAAGATTTTAGTGGAGTTTCAGTAAGATAAACATTAGGACCTTATCTGGTGTATAGTAAGGATTATAAGTATAAGCATTGTGTGTGTGAATAAAAAGTTACAAAATTCTAGTCATAGCATTTTTAAACTTGCTTGACATCATATCATGCTGGTGCATGTTGGGAATATGAGCCCCTCCTTCTCTAATGTATGGGTCTCCTTCATGGGTCCTCTGCTTGACTGTCCATTTTCACTGCTGTGTGTCTGTATAGTTTATGATGGTTGGTATACTTCCTCTTAACTCCTACCTTTCCCTATTCTGTATTTTCTCCACCAGCCTCTCATGGCTCCAGCAGCTATTGCAAAATGATCTCAACTCTACATCAAAATTCTCAAGGTCTGTCTTATGTATTAGATTCCATCTTTGTCCATATATCTGTGATCTATAATTATATGGGCATATGCCAGGAGGCAGCATAGCTTTCTCTCGGTGGTTCCTCCCAAGGGCTTCCTGTTAAATACTTCTCATCTAACAAAGTGCTATGGTTATAACTGAGTGTAAAACACAAGGATCCATGCACAGAATGAACTTGGAGGGATGCTGATCACTCAGAGGTTGATCATAGATGCAATGCAATATACTAGTGGGCTATCTTCTCTTGGAAGTGGGGAAGTTGGGTTGTCCAACAACTCTGTAATGCTTTCTTCTGTTCCGTTCCCATTCCCTCCGATGCTGTCATCCCAGCTTCTGTGCTCAAGGGCAGCCCCTCTGCTGCTTCCAGGTATTCACGTAAAGCAAGTTCCATTTTCTGTGTAATTCTATTACTCTGACCACCATCTAGATGGGAACACACACTTGTTAAAAGTGAATTCAGGAAGTTGTGTAAGAGCTACTGGGAAATGGCCTGTATTGCTATAGTGGGGACTTTCAGGATATTCCTTCAACATGTGAAACCTTAGGAGAAGGAAATTGTGTCACTAGGCATGTCCAACCTGCAGCCTGTGGGCCCCACACAGCTACATGTAACTTAGGATACCTGTGAATGCAACCCAACACAAACTCATTAACTGACATAAAATATTATGAGATTATTCTGAAACTTGATTGCACAACTCTCAAATATAAACTTTGTAGAAGACAAAATAGTGGATCGATGTTAAACGGTCAGGCATGCATGGTCAATACTTGGATTAAGCCACGGATAGAACCTTGAGTTATCTCTTTCATGTAATACCTACAACAATACATTTTCTAACACTTGCCAAGTATGGACTATTAGCTAGTATAAGGGTGTATAATACATGAAACCCAAACTTGTATTTTTTATGTGCTTGTTCATGCCTATGTGGACACACATGTGTGCATGTTTGTGTACACCTATGTGTATGCTTGTGTAGAGGACAGAAGCCAACCCCAGGTGTGACTGTTAGTGCCTTTCACCTTCTTATTTTGAGAAAAGGTCGCTCACTAGAACCTGGAGCTCATTAATTCCATTAGATTGTCCGGCCAGCAAGCTCCAACCATGCCAACTTGGCCTCCCCAGCACTGGGATTATAACCACACACCATCATGCCTGGAATTTTATGTCATTGCTGGGGTTCGAACTCTGGTTCCTCATGCTAGTGGTTTAAGACTTTACCGACCGATCACCTTCTCACAAGCCCCTCAAGTCACACTTTTTAATATTCCATTCAACTAGCATTCCTGTAGGGGCTTTTTTTTTTTAGTTACAAATTAAATGATAAGTAAACATACCTCATAACCTTAATGTTGAAATGCAGCAGGGCATGGTGGAGGCAGAGGCAGGTGGATCTCTGTGAGTTGCAGGCTAGCCTGAACTAAACAGTAAGTTTCAGGTCAGGCAGGGATACAAAGCGAGACTCTGACTCACAAAAATTCTGGAATGCAAATATTTCCTCTTTTGTTTAGTTCATCGATGCACTGATGTTCTTAAGCATCCACATTTTCCCTAGTTCTCCCAGGCAGGCCACTGGCCCAGTCGTTCGATCTGTAGGTTATCTTGTCTCAGATCCACAAGAAAGTCATGCTCCAAAGCCTTGCACCCAGGCAGAGCAGGCAGAACAAAAGAAGATGTAATATCATTTCCTCAGTTCTTAGTTAAGAATGTGAACATACATCTCAGGTGTTCTCTCCCTTTTCAATGTCCCCAAACTGGGTTACATGCCTACTCTTAAGACACCCATCCCCAAGATAATGGGATGAATGTAAATGGTTGAGACTTGCCATGATTTAACTATGGTTTGGGGATAGGATTACCTTCCCTTGAGCTGAAACTGAGAATAAAGGCAGTGTTAAAAAAGCAAAACTAAATATTAGAAACTCTCTTGAGAAAAATTGATATATCACCCTCATCAAAAGACAATATTCTTTAAGAGGCAATTTTTCCCTTTGACCTCTTAAATCTCACTAAAAAAATCATTCACTATGAGCAAATGTTTATATACTAAAATATACTTATTACAATGTTATTTTTAATAAAAGAATTGAAGCCATTGTTAGCAAAAACTAACTGGCCACAATGTTAAGTAGCCATGAACCCCTTATTATTAAACTAGGTGTGGCTTGCACCTCTTATTCCAGTGCTTTGAGGCCGAGGCAGGAAGGGCGCTATGGGCTTGAAGCCAGCAAGTTCCAGGACAGCTAGAGCTGTTACAGAGAGAAATCCTGTCTCAAAAAGTCAACCAAAAAACTAAACAAACAAAAAAACAGAATCCTAACTCATTATTAATGTATATTGAATGAGCTTGAAAAATACTGTTGAAATTGGTTAAGCAAAATATAGAAATCAGTCTCTATTTTGTTAAAGATGTGTGTGTTTGGATAAACAAGTATAAGCTACTTTGTAAAATATACTAGTATGTAATTATTATCTTCATTACTCTCTGAACGTCTTTTAAACTTTATTGAGTTACCATGCATGGCAGTTACACAGAGAAAGTTATGTATACATATCACATTTTCAAAAAGGTAACAAATGTTATTTATGTATCAAAAAAAAAGCAGAGTTCTGTTATAAGGCAGGAGGAGAAAACAGGGGTGGAGTGGGCTACCACAGAGAAATGCATGGCCTTCAGTCACATACAGGATTAAGTCTCTTGAGCCCCAGCTTCTGAATTCCCACCTTTCTCCCATCTTCTCTCCAAGAGTCAGAATGACCTTTACACAAATGGCTTTGTGTGCACAGTCACTGTCCTTGAGAACAGTGTGCCCATAGTTGTAACAACTTTCGCCTGTGTTGAGCTTGGGCAGTTTTGTTTTGTTACTTGTCCCTTTACCAGATTTAAGTTAACATCTTTCCTGTCATCAGATTCAAACATTGCCATGTAATTCTCTCCTAAACATGTCTTCTACTGGTGTCCTCCCATTAGACAAATCTCCCTAGCAAACTTGGGAATCCATGCACCCTGCCACTGTCCAAAGCTTGCACAGGACTCTGTCCAGGCCCTCCCAGGATCTGATGACTGCTTCCCCCATGCACGGGGGATGCTCCTGCCCCCTTCCTATGTAGCTTGGGCTAAGCAGCCGGAGTTGATATTTCCTTGTGCTTTTAGCTTTTGTAGGCCATTATACTTGGCTCTCGTTGTAAATCTATCTTCTTTAAGACCCAAGTAAATATTGTAATTAGTTAGCTTCTACTTCCCTTTCCAAAAACCTGGACAATAGTATATTTATATCGAGACTTTTAGTACCCATATCATCCTTTTTCATTCTTATCTTAGCCAGGACTTAGGGACTTCGGCATAACAAACGATTATTGTTGGAGCTTGTCATAGCCCCCCCTCCTAATTTTTCTGTCTCTTTCCTCTTTATATCTCTCACCACTCTTCTTTTCTTTTTAGCTGAGTGTAAATTGATGTGCGACACACTGCACACACATTTAAAAGATATAGCTGGATACATTATAAGAGAAACCTCCTTGGAGGATTTCCACTGGCCTCACTTGGGTTGAGTGCCCATCCCTGTTAGTCACCCAGGGTCCCGTGACTCATGGAGCTGGAGATCATGGTTAATGGTAACAAAAGAGGCAGACTATGTGGAGGGGTGTGATGCTGCCCAAACAAGCAGAGTGAAAAAAATCCTCCTGTGTTCTACAGCTCTTTGGTCTCAAAGACACTCTGGTCTCTCCTCCACTCTTGTTACAACAGGCAAATACCCTAATTAAAGTAATAATTACATTATAATTGTGTGTCGTAGCCCTATCTGATTCCTCCTATGAGTATAAATTCTGTGAGGGCAAAAGCTATCTATTTTCATTTCAAGATCTCCATTGAAAAGCATAATTTCCTGTTTACAACTGCTCCATGAATCTTCATTATTGGAAATTTGTTTATTTAATTTCATCTCACGAATTGCTCTTTTGCTGGGGCTTTCATTATCCCTGAACAGAGGGATATCTCTCTCCACCCAAGTCTTTTTCAGGTCAGTGACTTTTGGGGGAAAAAACAAAAAAATCAAAAAGTCATGTTGAAAATTCATTGTTTTTCTTTTGCCAGTGTAAAGACTATATTACTAAAACCCACGTGACTGGGTACGCCTGTGAGAATTTTTTTAATTGCATATTTTGAAGTGGGAAGACTCACCATTAATCTGGGCCACACCTTCTCATGGCAGCCTATATGAAGGACACAGAAGATAGAAGCTCTTGCTGTTCACTTGCTTGCCCCTGCTCTTGCTGGCAAAGTTCATTCCCTCACCAGCATTAGAGCCTACTTCTTTGAGATTCTAGTATATACTGAAGACCAGCTGAGAAATCCAGCCTGGTGGACTAAGCATCTATTGCATTCTTGGATTTTCCTTCCAGAGATAGACTCTGCTGGAATAGTCGGATTATAGCCCGTAAACTACTCTAATAAATCTCATGTATATACGAATTCTATCAGTTATGTTTCTCTAGAGAACCATGGTTAATACAGACAGTGTCTCTCTTTTTTAAGTTTCCCTTTAAAGTTTCTTGCAAGAGTTTCTCCAACTTTCTTCTTTGTTCTACTTATTTTTCTCCTCATTGTTACCCAGCATCCTCTACAGTCCACCAATAGTTCCCATTCTTGGTCCTTCTCATGGTATGACCAGCGTGAATTGCCTTTGACTTTGCTTGTTCTGTGTGTTTCTGATCCTCTTCTTATACCTCTGTCTGCATATTAGTGCTTATTTCGTTGTTTGTTTGTTTGGGACAGGGATCCACTACATTTCCTAGGCTAGACCTGAATCTTGATTCTCCACCTGTCAAGGAATTATCTTGACTGTATTGATTTTTCTTATACACTACAAAGGATCAAGGGTATAAACAATGATCCTGCTACCAACAGCTTTAAAACTAAATTATTTGTTATTGCTAGTGTGTGGTATGTATGTATGTATGTTAGAACACTTGCAAAGGTCAGAGGACAATTGAGAGTCAGTAGCACTAGCCATTTTTTTCCACAGTTGATCTGTAGACTGAAATCAGGTCCTCAAGATTACAGATCAACTTCCTTTACCCTCTGAGCTATCTTGCCGGCCCTAATAGAAAGTCTTAAAGTAGTTATTCCTGCTTTATTTCCAATAAAATTTTGTACCTGAGTTGGTAGCTTGGTCTTCAGGTCTTAAATGGTGGATGTGGTCCTATATGATGTTTTATAACTGAGTATAGGGCCCGTGAAGAATTTGGCAATAGTAAAAGACTTCTAAATGGTCAATGGCCAAAAACTGACTCAAAATCACACACACAATGAATCTGAGGGTTGATTGTGTGTGTGTGTGTATGTGTCAGAACTCATGCCTGTTTCATATCTCGTGACTTCATTCCAGCTCTAAACACACAGCGTGCATAAGAGGCCACTCAACAGCAAGGCACACTGCCTGGAACACTCCGCTAAACTAAGACTCTGGACTATTCTATCGTACTGTTTTCACTCTATAACCCAAGCTCTCTGTTTCTGCCCATAAGAATTTCATTATGGAAAACAGACCTAGTATTTTTCTACTGCCAATCCTCAGCGTCTAAGCACTGAGTGCAGTTTTGAATTGTATTGTGTCAGGAAGTTTGAATTTAAAAATTGCTGTTTCAGTTGCTAACTTGAGTTTTACTAAAATCAGGAAGTCGCTTTTGACTCGGGATTACAACAGATTTTTCAGGAATTTCTGAAATGACCTTAAACATACTTCTGCTGTTCTGTGCTATGTGTTTATGTGTAACAATGTTCTCAGTATTAATGAAAATAAAACCAAAACATCAGCCAAATCTGAAAAACGTTGAGGATGGTTGGTATCCTGCATATCAAGTATTCATCCAAAATTAAATTCTTAAAGTAAAAATTAACAAGCACCTCTGTCTCACTAATATCCAAATTTGTTTTTATCTTTACCAGATGGCAAAGTTATATAGCTATGAAAGAATTAACAGTAATTTTCTGTATAATTTCCTATTCGTAAATGTTTGACTTGTATTATTATTTTATATACAGTTAATACCAGAAGTTGAATGAAAAGTCCTCTGACAGAAAGTTGGTGAGTGGGAAAAAGAAGTAGTGTTGGAGTAGATCACCAACTGAGTCTATCTATTTGTCTGTCTGTCTGTCTGACTGTCAATCTATAACATCTCCTGACTAGCCCAGAACTTGCTATGCAGACTAGGCTACACTGAACTCCTAGAGATACCTCTGTCTGTTTCCATAGTATCAGGATTAAAGGCATGTGCTCACAGGCCTGGTCCACTAACTACCTCTTGCATATGCTGAACCAATCCATCCAAAATGTTAAACAATGTATCCTATGCAAAGACTTCTTAGCTAGGAACCTTCTCTGGATTCTCACTGCTAGTAAATAGAATCAAACCATCCTTTGGTATTCTCCTCCTCCCTTGACAAGGGTCACCTTTTTATGCTTCTTATGCATATATGTTTTCTAGGCAAGTTTATATAGATCCTACCTAAACATTTACTTTCTAAGTTTTGTATTTTTGAGTACTATGTTTTTATTTTTAAATTAAGTAAATTAAATCAAGGTCGAGTTAATGTATAATATAATTACTTTCATTATTACATAAGATAAATCCGCATCACTGCTTTGCTCATTTCCTCTTTCACCATCCCTTTTTGCTTTTCCCTAATGGACACCTTCCTGCCACCACATAGCTCCACATGCTTTCATGCCACATTTGTGAGTGCGTGTGTGTGTGCACATACATACACACACAACCTGCATGTGTGTGTGTGTGTATACATACATACATATATATTTATATATTTGAATTTAGATTCTCCATTTTGTATTCTTTTCCATTATCCTCTCTTGTCTCCATTTGGATCTTACCCTTTCCTCACAGAACCCTCTGACTTCCATGTTACATGTATATCTAAATGTAGACTCTGCCAAGGAGAGGAAACAGGCAGCATAGGTTTTATCTGAGTAGGATGCATTTTCCCTACCACAATGCTCTCTGGTCACATTCATTTTCCTTCAAATGACATAATTTCATACTTCATAGCTGAATAAAACCCTCTTAATTTTTTGTGAGATTGTATCCACATTTTATTTGGTCATTTGATGGACAAATCAGCTGATTTTATAGTTTGTCAACTAGAAAATGTTTTTGTAAATGTGAGCATGCCCGTGACTTAGTGTGACTCAATCCCTTTGGGTATGCCGAACATTCTATTATTTATACACATAATTTCAGACATTAGTTTTCTTCACAGTTCTACATTTTATAGGATTTTCAACCAATTCCATGTTTCCTTCTTGCAGGCTCCCCCCCCCCTGGGCTTCCATTCTGAAGTCATTATTCCCTGCTGGGAATGACAATGTGTGGGTTATGCTACTGCAGTGTGTTAGGAGTCTGGAGGAGCTGTGTTTACAGTGTGAGTCTAGGTCCCAGGCGGGCAGATAAAGAACAAAGCTAAATGAGAGCATCTGCGGGGGTACAGGTTATACCTAGATGAATATGAGATGAATATTTGGAAACAGCCCTGCAGGAGCATTCCGTGTTTGTCTAAGGATGCTTCAACTGGCCACAAAGAGCCCAGACAGCTCTTTCCCATGCTGCTCTTAGTGTGGTGCCAGAAACAACACACATCAGCTACCACTGAACACAGGCCTTTCACAGACAAGATGAGGAGAAGCTGGAGAAGCGAGCAGGACTGTGCTGTGCAGCTCCATCCCTGTGACCTGCTGAGACTCCATCATCTTCTGTGCTCCATCCCTGTGACTTGCCGAGACTCCATCATCTTCTGTGCTCCATCCCTGTGACCTGCCGAGACT
>JABTXL010004655.1:2182026-2258156 GCA_025134845.1 Neodon shergylaensis | reverse complement strand
TCCTTCCTTCCTTCCTTCCTTCCTTCCTTCCTTCCTTCCTTCCTTCCTTCCTCTCTTCCTCCTTCCCTCCCTCTCTCCCTCCCTATATTTCTCTATTTCTTTTATTAAAAATAGATTCTTTTTGCATACAATACATCCTGATTACAGTTTTCCCTCCCTCTACTCCTCCCTGTTTCCATCCCTCCCATCTGGATTCACTTTCTTTCTGTTTCTCATTTAAAAAGAACAGGCTTCTAAGAGGTCACAACCACCAAACATAACAAAATGAATTATAAAGAGATAAGACAAAAACGATCACATTGGAGTTGGACAAGACAAACCAAGAGGCAGAAAGAAACCCAAGAAAACTCAGAATTTGACTTTCCTCTTTTGAGAAGTATTTCTTTAGATCTGTACCTCATTTTTAAGTTGGACTATTTGATTTTTTTTGTATCTGAGTAATATATATATTTTAGATATTAGTCCTTTATCAGATGTGAAGCTGGTAAAAACATCTCGATGAAAATGGCTACTACTTTGCTTCTTTTCAAATGATCTCTCCACCAGAGCCAAAAGTTTAGTGGAGGAAGGTTTGTGGTAGTCTCACTAATACATGATACATAATACGTGATAATATTTCTAAGTCATGCTCTAAACATCCTTAAATTACTAACTTAATTGGAAATTTTTCTTTCAAGATTTCTCCCTAAAGATTAACAAGGATTAATTGCTACAAAAATTCCCCATGCCCAAATGTGTGTGAAGGATTTTACATATCCTACTCTTTCGTGATTAGGTAAAAATTGAAATATTTGCTGAATACTCATAAGCTATTGTTGTAAAAGGAGTGGCGGGCTGCTCCCTGCCGCTGCCCTGCTCTGGGCTAGTTTTACCCAAAATAATTACATGGAAACTGTATTCATTTAAACACTGCCTGGCCCATTATATCTAGCCTCTTCTTGGCTAACTCTCATATCTTGCTTTAACACATATCTAGTAATCTGTGTATCACCATGAAGTCGTGGCTTACCAGGAAGATTTTAACCTATGTCCATCTTGGGCTGGAGCTTCATGGAGTCTGCCTAACTCTGCTTTTTTCCTCCCAGAATTCTGTTCTGTCTACTCCACCCACCTAAGGGCTGGCATATCAAAAGGCCAAGGCAGTTTCTTTTTTTTTTAATATTTATTTATTATGTATACAATATTTTGTCTGTCTGTATGCCTGCAGGCCAGAAGAGGGCACCAGACCCCATTACAGATGGTTGTGAGCCACCATGTGGTTGCTGGGAATTGAACTCAGGACCTTTGGAAGAGCAGGCAATGCTCTTAACCTCTGAGCCATCTCTCCAGCCCCCAAGGCAGTTTCTTTATTAACCAATGAAAGTAACACATAGGTAGAAGACCCTTCCACATCATTTCCCCTGTTTTTGTTTAAACAAAAAAGAAAGGCTTTCACTTTAACATAGTAAAATTACATATAACAAAACAGTTATCAAGAAAGAATTACAGTTATAATGTTTATACTACTTTATCTTTTATCATAACTAAGGAAAACTATAACTATATATATATAAATATATTCTTCAACTCTATCAAAGACTCCAGAAGGATATAATATCACTTAAGTAAACAAGAAGTAAGAAACTTCCAAAACTCTAGAAATGACAGAGACATCTTGCTGCCTGGATAGTCACCCAAAGTTCTTTTGTAACATTGGGGCATCCATCTTTAGGCTACAGGCCCATAGTATCCAGCAGACATTTCCATGAAGCAGGAAAATTCAAACGCAGTTCAGTCACTATCTTCTATGTCTTGCAGAATGTCTCATTGACTCTTTCATGAATCAGGAACCCCAAAAGACCATCTCACCTTTAGGCAAGTTCAGCAGTCCTCTAAGACCCTTCCACACCAAGCTATAAAATTTTATTTTTGTTGTAGATCTCTACAGTGGAATTTGATTTATGAACATTTATTCCTACAGGCTTCTTACAGTCAATTTGAATACCCTATTAGGGTCTTTTGTGAGGAAAATGTCCATTGATAAAAGTGGTTATCTAATTCAATTAGCAGTCCATTGTGATAGCATAAGAAAATAGAGGACTGTGCCTATTCTGGAACCAACTTCTCCCTGCATTGTTGTGATTGGTGGAATTCTTAAATGGCTTCTGAGATGTATGTCTCGTCTCAACTGCCCCACCCCAAATGTACACATCCTAGGAGTTCTCTGTTTGATGGTATATGTGACCTGTGGATGCGATGTGCCAGACATTCTAGTTATTATGCTATTTTATAAAATGTCCTGTTCTTTTTAACTGAGTTGACATTGTCTGCATACTTATGGAAGTAAAGCCTCTTACCTGAGTATTTGCCACCTGCTACAGGCCACGATTCTGACGTCAAGCGATTCCTCTTTCCTCACTAATCCCTAACAGTCAATAGCTCCTCGGCTGTGGACTAGAGCATCATGAGCTTCTTCTCCATCCATGCTGAGATGTTGATTGGCTTGATCTCGTGTGATAGCTGCTCTGAGTTCACGAATATTACATCTGGAGACAGCACTTGCAGCATTCTCTCCTATCCTCTTCCAAAATATTTCATGAGTTCTGGGATAAATTTGTTTGATATAAGTATCCAATTTAGGGCTGAGCACTCACAGTCTCTTATTCTTAGCACGTTCATCAGTCTTGAGTTCCTGCATTGACTGGTTCCACTACTCAAAGAAGTTTCTCTGACCATGATTCATACATAACGCTATGTATGATTATAGAGCTGTGTATTTAGATGACAGTTTGGCAACATGTTAATTTAGCAAAGCAACAGTAATTGGCTCTCCCTTGGGCCCTCTGACCTCTCTAACCATGAGCCTTTGACAGGTTTACAGTACTGCACATAAATTTCTTCCTGTTGATCAAACTAATCATAAAGTGGTTGGTTACTCCCAAAGCAATCATTCCAGTTTTCTTTTTATTTCTCTGTGTCCTGCAATCAAAGTATATCATTTCCTAGGCAACAGGGTTTTATGGTTGATTCTGGGGGACAACTAAGAACAATGACAATAGCTTGCATTGCATGTTTAGGGATTCTATGAGCACACCCTTTGTGTGTTGTTTTACTCTGCTAAGTGTAATGTTTGGTGAGTTATGTGTAGTACTGGAAAATTAGCACAAGGTGTTATTATGTGCACACAGTACTTATCACAGATCCTAAAATTTGACCAGGTTATATGTGGTTACTATAGGACACAGACCACTAATGCTAGTGCTAACTAAAGGGATTTGCCATCAAATATCACGCATCATTTTGTTACTGAAGGCAATATAAAGATAAATATCCAAGCCAAAGGCAGAAGAAGCATGGCTCAGCATTTTGTAAAGCAGAACATTGACAAAGTCCATCAGTTTCAGAGATCTCTAAGCAGAACACAAAGTTTCATTTTAAACCTTGCAATATATTTTTTTATGTTAAAAAAGGAGAAAAAGAGACACTGGGATTAAGATGAGGAACTCTGTTGAGCTTGAAAAAGTGAGGATAGGGAGTCTTTCAAGCATTTCAAAGAATATGGTTATTTTCACTTACCAGGATGTTGGAACAGCCTAGATGCCAGGATTCTGGGTGACGAGAACTAGAGGAGTTAAGAAATGGGTCTTTGAGTTTTACTAGACTTTAGCCTGGATGCTTTGAAATGGGGCTAATGCTGTTTAAAGTTCTGGGCTCAGATAGAAGGGAGCAATAGAGAGCCAATCAAATGTTCATCTAAATTCTTGATAAAGCACATTCATAGTTTTTAAAAGGTTGTTCTTCAGCAGCTTTTAATTTCAAAATGTCACTTTCTTAACTGCAATGAGTCACCACCTCCCAGGATGCTGATGTTTTTATAGATTTTATCATAGGCAATTTAATTATCTTCTCATAGCCTTTTTTAACTGCAGTATAGGGTGATTATTATGCCTACTTCTGTCCTTCCTAGACATACTGGAGAAAATAATTGAGGAGTAAAGGATTAAGTAGGTGGGTAGAGAGTGTTGACCTGATATGTGGCCATGGGCTGTTGAAAGAAATTGCCAAGATATGCAAGTTAAACCTTGTGTTTTATCTGAGGAGCCCACAAAGAAGCAAATGAGAAGACACATGGTGTGTAGGATATGGCACAAAAAAATAAAAAGAGTCTGATAATCCCAGCAGAGTAATAACGATATGTGACTCAGCAAACTGCAGACAGGAAACCAGCTTCCTCCAGGTAACAATGTCTTTATCTGGTGGGAGATAGTGTTGGCAGAGGGGAAGAAGGCTCATTGGGAACTTGAAGAGGAAGGAATTGTCACAATCAGTAAATATTTGGGTGACAGGGTCCTGATGCAGATCTTTGTTAGGAAGGAGAGGTGAAGAAGTCTGGGCCACAGCTGAGTCCTCAGAAGCACTCATTGTTTTAAAAAAAGGAAAATGATAATGATGGACAGAGATCTGGAAAGAGGATTAGAAACATGGGGGCGGGGAGATGCGTGAGGAAAGTTTCAGATCCATGCACTGGAACTGTTTAACAAAAAGAAACAAAAAATAATCTTAGGAGAAGATTAAGAGGGTAAATGTAACCAAGTTGGCCAGTGTGAGAAAGCTGGGTAATTAATATTGCCGGATTCTTTCCCACAGAACAGAGTGGACACAGCCCTGTGACAAGGGCACAGGAGAGTGCAGTAAACTTTGCACTGGACTTGGACCTCCCTGCACACTGTTCTGACTGCCTTCATCTACTCATGGATGGGGAACTGTTGAGGCTGAAGATGAAATGATTTTGCACTGTTGATACTGCAGAGTAATGTCAAGGAGGAACTTGCGAGTGTTTTGACATTATTTTAATTAATTCTTTGAGAGTTTCTAATAACATAATTTGGTCATTTTTATTCCCTACTTTCCCCCCTACTCTCTCCAGACCTAACCCCACCTCTTTACTCACTCAGGCTTCATGTTCTCCCTCCATCTCTCACCTCTCTGTTGGTCTCCCCCCCTCCACACACTTAAAATCTACCTAGTTCATATTGCTGTTCGTGTAGTCATGGGTGGGAGAAGGCATGCACTAGAGCATGGGAGACTTACCAGGTGTCCCACTTGAAAATGAACTCTGTCTTCTTCCAAAGCTATCAGCTGTCAATAGCTTCTCAGTTAGAGGTAGGCGGACTCTTCAGCCACTTCTTCCTCCATGCTCGAATGTTGACAGCCTTAAACTTGTGCAGGTCTTAAGCAGATAACCTCAGCTACTGTGAGCTCTAAAATGAGATTTATAGACCTAATTTATGCATATTAGTTTTATCTTATAAGGCAAACTCATAAATTACTAAGAATTAGCTATAATTTTTTAGTAAGAAAATGTACAAAATACTAGAATCAGACTGAGTGATATGATGTAGGATGTCTTTCTGTATATGTATTGCTATTATTGGTTAGTGAATAAAGCTGCTTTGGTCTATGGCAGGGCAGAATATAGCCAGACTGAAAGAGATATTTATATATAGAGAGAGTAGGTGGAGTCAAGGAGTTGCCATGTAGCTGCCAAAGGAAAAAGTTGCCAGAATACCAGAACCTTGCCAGATAAGCCACAGCCCTTATGGCAATACACAGATTAATAGGCATGAGTCAATTTGAGATATAAGAACTAAGTAAAAATATGCCTAAACTGTTAGCTAAGTAGTGTTGTAATTAGTAGAGTTTCTGTGTGATTATTCAGGTCTGGGTGGCAGGGAACAATGAGCAATCTCCGCCTACAAAATGGCACCCACCATCTGGGGCATAGATCCACATAAGACCAAAAAAAGCTTATGAAAAAAAGAGGACATCTAGACACAAAAATGGGAGCCAAGCACAACTTCTTGGTAGCCATATTTTTTTCAGATAGGCTCTGTTTGTGCTCTGTCCATCCGTGCATCCATGTATCCGTGTATCATCTATCTATCTATCTATCTATCTATCTATCTATCTATCTATCTATCTATCTATAGCTCTAAACCCCTCAGATATTTAACTCCCTTGTTTATTTCTGGTGTCAGCAAGAAATTTGTGCTCTATACAAGTGGAGACACTTCCCACATGCACATTGACTATAAGGACAATTTCAAAGCTGTGAAGAAAATTAGAAGAGTAGATTGTATCTCACTTTAATTTAGAAATAAAGAAACAGGGGCCAAGGGTTAATTCTCCAAGTAAAATAGAAAAATTTCATTGAGAAATAATTTGCAATGATGATTCCTTCAAGATATTAGAATTTGTATTACTCTGTCAAAGAAGTTATATTCTAATTTTAATTTAGAATACTCTTTTAATTTTATTCTTTGTTGATGAAGTTTTCTTTGGGCCACCCAGCTCACAGAGACTTATTATTAATTATAAAAACTTGACCTATTACTTAGGCTCATTCCACTAGCTCTTATAGTTTAAATTAACCCATTTCTATTCATCTATGTGTTGCCACATGACTTGTGACTTTTACTTTCCCTGCTGTATGACTTGCTCCCTCTGTGTTCCCTCTGGTTTCTCTGCCTTTCTTCCTCTCTTTTCCCAAAAGTTCTACCTAACCTCTTCCTGCCTATCTAATGACCATCCAGCTCTTTATTAAACCAATCACAGTGACACATCTTCACATAGCATAAAGGAATATTTCTTAAGAGAGCTCTTTGAGACAAGGCCATGCTATGTAGCCTTGGCTAGCCTGGAACCTGTTACGTAGATCAGGATGACCTCAAACTTGCCTAGATCTGCCTGCCTTTGCCTCCTGGGTGTTGGCATTAAATTCTTTAGTGGGAGAAAATCATGAGAATCTTGATCATTTCTTCTTTCTTTTCCTCCTCCTTCTCCTTGTTTTCCTTTTGCTTGTTTTCCTTTCCTGTCTCTGTAGAGGGTCTCAGGCTGACCTCTAACTCTCTATGTAGCTCAACCTGGGCTCAGACTCGTGTTCTTTTTTCTATAGCTTTTTTCTAGGTAGTGCTGAGATAACAGGCGTGAACTATCAGGCTACCTTAGTAGGTATTCCTTCCCTGTAGCCTAGTTTCAGTCTTCAGTTCCCAAGTACTACTTTCTCCACTCTATCTAAACCTCAAATCTTGTTTTCTGAATTCACTTTTTTGATCACTTGCTTTGAAATGATAAGATTGCAGTTTAGTAGCCATTCTTTGGAGTGCTTAATATCCTGTAGTTTTGAAATAAAATGCCTTCAAATATTTGAATGTTGGCTATCATGTGGATGAATTCTTGCTTTTATGCAATTCTAACTAGCAGAAGTGATTGGAAGCTGTAATGATGCCCAGCACAACTCAATAGTTAGTCAGGATCTAGCCAAGCAGGGCATGTTTCTGATGTTTAGAATTTATAGCATCTGGGAATTAAACGGTAACAGAATTTACTCTCTGTTTCTTTTGTGCTTGTATTCTGCTTGTATCACGTAACTGAATGATAGACCAGGTGACAAGACACGAAGAGCAGCAGGAGGATGGAAAAGGCTTGTTCACTTTGTCTGAGCAGGTGACACCGAAGCAGAGATCTGACTGTATGTAGCAGTCATGCAAAGAGCTATTTTATCAGCATAGGCCAGAGCAAGGAAAAGGTCTTGAATGAAGAGTTTGGTTTCATTGTGAGTTAGCGGATTTTTTCCTCTTAGAGCAGTTGAGTGTTTGGATTACTTTTCAGGTTGTTTAAGAAAATAACCTCTGATACTAAGAAGTTAAAGTTGTTAGCCTTGAGGTTTTTTTCCAGTTTGGAGATCCTATATATTTGCCTTGCATCACAAAAACAATTTAGAACTTACAAGAAGAGAAACTTAAAAAGAGAGGATGTGCAAATTCTGTTTTGGGTAGGAAACAATAAAACTGTGTGTTGAGGGCTATTTGTGAATAAGCTTGCTAGGCATTGACATTGCAACTCGGCGAGAAAAAAATAGAGCTAAATACAAAGATAGGATGGGGCGTGATGAATCAGAAGTTAAAGTAATTTAGATCATCCAGTTAGACACAGATGCGTAAGTACTCTCCAAACAATTCAGTAATTGTAGGAAATGACTTATAAGAGCTGATAGGAAACTTTGTATGGGAAGTAATTTTTCATGAAACAATTGATTGCAACTGTGTCATGATGCATCATTTTAAACCAGAAAACCATAAATGCTTCCAGGAGTATTTATATTTCTTTGAGCTTCTCTAAGGACAAGCGTTGCTCCAGATTCTCATTTTAATAATAGATTTCATTTCATATGTAAAAAAAATCATTTTTTGGCTTTTGCTTTTATTTTTTAATTCAGGCATTTCAAGAAGATGATTTGAATTCAAAATTGTTTACTGTTGAAATGAAAAAAGAAAGTCAATTTATTATTTTGGCAACTTTATCAGGGGACTAAGAGAAGGAAATGTATTTTTAAAGTTAAATGGAAGGATGTTGACATTTTCGAGAGAAATTTTGAGCATTAAAATGCTTGGGATATAAAATAAATGCCACTAGCATGAGATAAAAGGACGAGCCAGATTTCTGCGCCAGATTTTGGCATCCAAGATCAACTTTCATGGATAGTGTTTGTCGTCTACATCCTGACTTAAGTCAGGTTTTTGCAAACAAAAAAGTGCATTCTTTTCTTCTCACAGACACGTATCTTCTTCCTCTAAATGGAACACCTTTCAAAACCTGTGAAAACTGCACACAGAAATGAGGAAGAACTCCTAATAGGATAATGGGGGCCAGAAGGTCATTATTGCCACTAGATAGAAGAGAACAATTGAGCATCAAAAGAGTCAAGTATTGGTGAAGCAAAACATTGCAAGTCAAAAGAAAGTGCCAAGACTTGAATGCATGAGAGCTTCTCATCATTGGGTCAGCTCCAATTTAATTCTGTTCCCTAGCTGATGTTTATGGAGAACAGATGTGGTGCCACTGTGGTCTATGTGAAATTAGTTCTGCCTACTTCTATTCTGAAAGCACATATGTATCACACATGTATATTTAGCTAAAATGGGCCATATTTCATCAATTTCTCATGTAACATCTTTTTCTGGTAGCACAGGGAGTGACTAGAAGAACTTGGGAATGAGGCCAATGGAAGATAAATGAGAGAGGGGCCAGACCAATATGAAGGTAGGAAGATGTAATGCTTTTAGCACGCATGGTTGATAATATTGTTTTTGTCTTGCTTTTGTATTTTGAATGAGGATATTGTCAGGGAGACCAATGAAGCCGAGTCATATGAAATATGAAAAGTTAGAGAAGAGAAACAGCTACTCAAAGCCAAATTTGCTCTCAAGACTGGCCGTTTGTGGCCATGTTTGTGTCCATCCCAGGCTGTTGATATAATAAATGAAAACAGTTCAGCAAGTGAAATTAAACAGCAGATCCATATGGAGTCAGGCATTATAGGTGAGGAAGAACGTTGTTTTGGTTTTGGGGTACAGCCACACAAAATGTGGTACATAAACTATTGCCATTTTAATTTAAATAGATGTGTATCCTGTTTTCTTATGGTTTGTTTGGGTGTAGAAAATCTGTGGATCTTAGGACTACCTAGAGGAGCAAAGTTCGAGGAGAGAACTCATTTTCCCATCCACTCATTGTGACTGGGGCTTGGATCCCACAGGCAGATTGAAGAAACAATAGAAAGTTTGCAGTGTGCAAAGAACTTGAGGCCTTCACAGGGTCCAGAGAGCACTTGCTATGCACTTACTGTGCCTAGCACTTAGGCATATCTCTCTGTTGCTTTAGACATTTTCCCTGGAAAACTTTTTTTGACACCCAACGGCATTTGGTAATCACTGTCCTGAGGTTATTGTGTGTGGCTCCTCTCATGTATTATAATTCATTATTTTCTTTAAGGCAGGCATAGTTAACTGCAATAACTTAACAAAGCTTGCAGATGTTCTTGACTGGTAGGGGTTTTAGAGTTGGTGAAGTTTGGAGTCAAGAGGAGGAATGGGAAAGAAAAATGAGATCAAGGGGCTAAAGGGATAGCAGTCAGTGAAGCACCTACGTCACAGGCGTGAGGGCCTGAGATCACATCCTTAGAACCCACATAAAAGGCACGCTGTAACACCAGCACTCGGGAGTAGGTGCCCTGAAGCTCATCAGCTTAGCTCAATCTATGAGCTTCAGGCTCGCTGATAGACCTGATCTTAGAAAATAATGCCCTATCATATTACAAAAGCATTTGTTCAACTATGTTCATAGCAGCGTTATTTGTAATAGCCAGAACCTGGAAACAACCTAGATGTCCTTCACTGGAAGAATGGATGAAGAAAGTGTGGAATATATACACATTAGAGTACCACTCACCGATAAAAAACAATGACATCTTGAATTTTGCATGCAAATGGATGGAAATAGAAAACACTATCCTGAGTGAGGTAACCCAGACCCAAAAAGATGAACATGGGATGTACTCACTCATAATTGGTTTCTAGCCATAAATAAAGGACATTGAGTCTATAATTTGTGATTCTAAAGAAGCTAAATAAGAAGGTGAACCCAAAGAAAAAATATAGTTATCCTCCTGGATATGGGAAGTAGACAAGATTGCCGGGCAAAAAATTGGGATCTTGGGGGTGGGGTGGGTTGGGGGTAAGGGGAGATGGGGAGAGAAAAGTGAGAAGGGGAGGATGGGGGGAACTTGGGGAAATGGGATGGTTGGATAAAGGAAGGGTGGATATGGGAGCAGGGAAGTATATATCTTAATTAAGGGAGCCATCTTAGTGTTGGCAAGAGATTTGAACCTAGAGGGGCTCCTAGGTGCCCAGGGCGATGTCCCCAGTTAGTTCCTTAAGCAGCTGAGAATAGGGAACCTGAAATGGCCCTATCCTATAGCCATACTGATGAATATCTTGCATATCACCATAGACCCTTCATCTGGTGATGGATGGAGATAGAGACAGAGACCCACACTGGAACACCGGACTGAGCTCCCAAGGTCCCAATGAGGAGCAGAAGGAGGGAGAACATGAGCAAGGAAGTCAGGACCACAAGGGGTGCACCCACCCACTGAGACAGTGGGGCTGATCTATTGGAAGCTCACCAAGGCCAGCTGGACTGTGACTGAAAAAGCATGGGATAAAACCGGACTCTCTGAACATGGCAGACAATGAGGGCTGATGAGAAGCCAAGGACAATGGCACTGGGTTTTGATCCTACCTCATGTTCTGGCTTTTTGGGAGCCTAGCCAGTTTGGATGCTCACCTTCCTAGACCTGGATTGAGCAGGGATGACCCTGGACTTTCCACAGGGCAGGGAACCCTGACTGCTCTTCAGACTGGAGAGGGTTGGGGAGAGGAGTGGGGAGAGAGGGAGAGCAGTGGGAGGAGGGGGAGGGAAATGGGAGGCTGGAAGGAGGCGGAATTTTTTTTTCAATTAAATAAAAAGGAAAAAAAAGTGGAGAATGATTGAGAAAAGATGCAGCCTTCACATGCA
Organism: Neodon shergylaensis; assembly: GCA_025134845.1. Classification (NCBI taxonomy): domain Eukaryota; kingdom Metazoa; phylum Chordata; class Mammalia; order Rodentia; family Cricetidae; genus Neodon; species Neodon shergylaensis. The sequence continues at coordinate 2,246,759 of JABTXL010004655.1, read as the reverse complement.
TGTGTATACCTGTGCATGTATAACTAAAAAGGACATATAGCACACACATATAACAGCACCCATGTATAGACCCTCTCAAAACCTAAAAAATTAAAGTAACATTGAAGAGCTCTACTCAATGTAAAGTCCTGCTTCTAGCAATGCTAAAATGTTCTGTTACTTTACATTACTAACAAGTCAGAGGAGAAATGACATAAAGATTCGTGGTAGGCTACATGAGTACATAGGAGCCACTGAACTGTGTGGTACTTCTCCTTTCATGGAGTAGGTTCTGACATTTTTGTGGAAGGGTCATCCCTCTGTATGCTGAAGAGGAGGTGATCACTAAGTGGAGGGCAGTCTTGCTTTGTACCATTTCCTGTCTTCTCCTCCCCCTGCTTTAATAATACTACATGTCTTGGAGCCAAAGGCAGTGACCATATTTTCGTCTGAATTCTTTTTTCCTTGCCCTGTCAGCACAGCCATTTGCTTGTGTTTATACTTGGAGGCTCACTGTTAGTGTCTACTCTCTAAAAGGTGGCTTTCCTAGTCACACACGGCAGCAGCAGCAGAAGAGATCATAATAGAAGAGTTGTGTGTCTTAGACATCCAGTGAGAGCAGCAGTGAGTTCCTTTTGAAGACTTGGACTCATGTCTGTTTTGAAAAACAACATATTCACTGACTTCTGTTATTCTAATTCATCTATATTTCTTTTGTCTCTGTCAACCTCTCATAACTGGTAATAGTGTGGTTTTAGTTTTCAGGGAGTTGTACCTGTTCTGCTAGGGATTGTAGGAAGTAAATTTTAACCAGCTCTATGGCTTCTGAAGGGATTAAAATATTTTTATTAATTGTTTGGGAATTTCATATGATATATTTTAATTGTAGTCTCCCTAATTCCTCCCCTAAGTCACATTCTCAGAAGTTCATGCTAGCTGTGGTTTAGAACAATTGAGAGAGACATAAATCTAACCAGCTCTTCCCACAACAACTGAAAACAATATGGTGGTTAAGAACAATAGCCCATAAAGGGTTAGACGTACTGGAATCCTGCTGGCTTTGACACTGATCATTTAGGAAGCTCCAAGGAAGTCCAGATGGAGGCAGTTTCTCTTGCTCCCTGCAGGAGAGGAATGAGTGAATAGCAGAGTCTGAATCACTTTATGCAGAACAGGAAATGTTATTGAGGATTTAAAGAAGTCTCTCAGGTATAACCTAGAAGCAACAGCTGCAATCACTGCCTTTGGCAAATATAGGCTCAGATTTTCTCTTTGTTCTTTGAAAGTTCTCAATAACCATAAAATATCATTTACAGGAACAAAAGAGAAGCAATGGGATAATCACACACTGTAAAATGTAAGGGCTAAATTAAGATCAGCAGAGTTTTTCAAAAGTATTAATGCATGACGTCTGTAATTATAATAAATGAACTTTAAAATTAGCCGTGAAAGTGGAGGAAAGATGAATTCAGATTAAGAGGTCTGCCCTGTGACCTATGAGAGAACTAACCTCTCCCCAAATTCAGGAATTCAGGTAGAAGACTAGCTTCTTGGACGTCATGCATACATTGTTTATAATCAGTTCAGTCATGTTAAACTGATGTGGGTTTTCCCTCAGTATGCTATGATTACCATTAATGAATAAAGAAACTGCTTTGGACTTATAGCAGGACAGAACTTAGCTAGGTGGAGAAAACTAAAATGAATGCTGGGAGAAAGAAGGCGGTGTCAGCCCAGCCAGAGACAGATGCCAGTCAGTTTCAGACTATAAGTCTTAAAAACAAATCTTCTGTACGATAAAGCATACTCCAATTTACTAAATTTAGATAAAAATTTATTCCTAAAGAGATCACAAATACAGATTTCTTTTTATATTAACTCTCTGATATATTTTTATCTGAATTTTTAATTTTAATTTTGGAGAGAATTGGTATCAGACAGTTGTAGGTTTTTTCTGTATAGGAATAGACAAAAGGAATGAGCCAATACAAATTTGAATTTCTTCTCTCAATATCTAATAATCACCATGTTTATACCATAATACAAGAATAGTAATGAACGTCGAGACAGTTGTTAAACATTATGTTCTAGTCATGAATATAGTTTGGGTATTTCTATGTTCATATTTAATTTGTTTTTAAATTTAAGCGCAGCACACAGTGTGCAAAGCTATGGGCACATGGTTTTCAGCGCAGCGCTGGTGACTTAATCAGCAGGACATCCTGACGCTGTCCTTCACGCAGACTGAGCTGAGAGCACCTGCTCCGAAGGGTTTCTTTCTCGTTCACTTACAATTTTTGCTCTTCACTTGCACACATGCTGTTTGGCTGTCCTAGTATTGGCCACATGTTTAATGCTGCATTTAGCAATTTAATTGTTCAATTAACAAAACAAAATTTTGGAAAGTTCCATATTTGAGAAATAAATGTACACATGTATTCCGGTTCAGTTCATTATATTCCATATAACTCCCAGGTATTTTCCTAGCGTAAACCTTTCTGTCTGTGTAAAGTTCTCTAATCACTTGGTAACTGTGCTCACATTGAGTGGAGGAGATGGTGTCTCTGTGCTGTGTCTTCTATTCTGAGATCCCACCCAATGCTCAGCAGAGATTTAAGCCACGGGCGCGTTTTTAAAAATACTTGATGAATGACTGACCTCAAGACTCCTGATTAGGAACATTGTTTTAGACAGACAGAGCTAGCATGTGAGCATCGATGAACAGTGCTGATTTCGAGGTTGGAAGAAGGAAGCTTTCATCCCTGTTCCTAAATTTGAGCAGTGAGTAAGAACTGGGGGTCTGGTCTGCTCTGCTTTGGGAATGTGGCTATTGTAATACAACAGCCACATTGAATGGGAGGCAGAAATTTAGGCTTTCAGCAAATGTACTAGTATTCTGGGTTGGGTGACTTCTGGCTCATTTGTTCGTATTATTTTCCCTAGAGAAAAAGACTCCTGCTGTTAAACCTTAGAGTCGTCTAGTTTAGGTCACCAATAACTTGAACATGAAGCATGTGATCCCTGGGTCGTCTTCTCAGTATGGCAGGTTGTAAACATCGAAATGCAAATGAAACTCCTTTCACTTAATGGGGGAAAACTGGGAGTAGTCCCAGGTTTTAGCAATGACCTTCGCTAATGGCTCAATCTGCCTCTTTAGCGCTGGAATATTGATTGGCAGGACAATGTCTGGAGAGGATGCATCTTAGTCTGTTTTGTGTTAATATAACAAGATAATTGAGCCTGAATACTTTGCAAATAATATGGATTTATTTTCATATAACTCTGGACACTGGGAAGTCCATGATTAAAGTGCCTATGGATTCAGGTCTGAATCCAATGTTAGGGCTAATCTTGTGTCTGTTGTGGCTGCATCCTCATATCACAGAAGACATAAGGAAGAAATAAGCTGTCCTCAAGAGATAGAAGCCATGTAAGGACAAAAGAAGTCCTACATCCGTCTCATCATCCCTTTTACTAATAAATGATCTGTCCATGGGAGAGGATTTCTCTTGACACTCTCACTTCCCAACAGGCCCTCCTACTCTTATTAATGCTACAGAGGGGATAAGTTTCAGCTTGAGTTTTGGATAGGGAAGAAAATTAGCAGGGTATGGAGTGGGTGTGGCATGGTGAGAACAGGATGCATGCAACTTATTTCACAGCCAGAAAGGCTTGGGGAAGCTGCTTACCAGGTGAGGTGATTTGGTTAAAGCTCCAGGCAGGGTAATTAGCAACAGCCACTGCCGCATCTTTCTATTTAGAGATGAGACTTTGGACAAGTCATATATAAACATTCTGGACTGCAGCTTTCTACCGCAAGTATCAAGTTTGTTCAGTTTCACTAGTGTTAAATAGAGACTCTGTCTGTATGTCTGAGAGCCTGAGTTTAGAATGTGGAAGCAGCTATGTTGCCTTATAAAAGACACACTTGGCAAGGAGCAGGCAATTATTTCTTAATGATAAGTGGTCTTATGTAACAGAAATAGAAACAGGCCTGTTTTATTTGCACTCACTCTCTGGGCAATGGATCTGCTTGCCAAATCTCTGGGACCTGAATCCAGATGCTAATCATTGGACAGGATTTACCACTCTTGGGTGGATCTGTATCAGCTGCCTTTTGCACATGGCATCCTGGGATCTTCTCCAACTCGGGAGCCTTTGGCTTTGAGTTTTATTCTAGGTGTCCTTTTGCCAATCAGCTCTGTGTAGGCTTGTTGGGCATTGTAGAACTCAATTAATTCTGTTCTCTTGATGTCAACAAAGGTCCAGGAGGAGCAAAGCCTAAATGTATGGGACTGGTTTATATCCATTTATGCAGTTCCTTCTTGTTCTATAATCAGAGTGACAGAAGACCACAAGTCACAAGGACTACTCTAAAGGCTGCATTCTCTAGAGTGAAACATGAAAAAACAGAGACTGATCTCAGTATTTCTTAGCATGGTAGTTTAGTTGTATTTAGTAACATGTTGCTTTAATTATAATATTTATTTTTTCACATTAGAATAATGCCAGGATAGCTTGATTTTACTCTGTGTAGTTAATGTGACTACTGTTACAGTATTATAAATGGTATGATTGTCTTATTGAGCATAGCTATGTTTGCAATGATTCCTTGGAGTTTTGTATAAATTTAGAGCAATGTGGAATTGCTGAAGTCAACCCTGGCAGTGACTCCAAAGGCAGGTTGGTGAGTGTGATTGTCATTGCTTTAACAGGCAGCACTGGCATATAGACAAAGAGTAAATACAAATCTCAAAAGATAGAGAAATAGGATGGAAGGGGATAGGTAGTTATGTAGCGATAATTTAAAATTAGGAGGCTGTTGTATTGATGAGAAAGAAAGCTGTCCCTAACAACATCAGTTAAAAATGACTCAAGAGTTTTTTCCTATGATTTATATCCTGGCACTGGATAGTAAAGATTGCTAAACAGAATAAAGCAACATCATCTGAAGATTTGGAAACTATGATTGGGCCATCTCAGGTAGGTTATAGATGGCAGAGCAGCAGATGTGAGCTTCTTGGTCAAGTTTATGCATGGACATTTCAGCTCACAAAGATTTTCAAAGAGGAAAAGAATTTGTCTTGTTAATGTGGTAGGTTACAGAGAGAGGGGAGGGATACCACCTCCATAGATCATGAAGTTCCAGAACAACATATGTAAGGCTTATATTGGAAACAGGGGAACTATAGCTTAAGACAAAACCCAAGTTCTTGAAAAGCACTGAGTATGGACTCTGAACATGAGAGCAACAGTCTTGGAGGAACACCAGCCCTTAGGGACCAATGAAAAGGAAAATCAGTTGGGGACATATACTCAGTAGTGTGCTCTTTGAGTAAATGTAGGCTCCATATTTAAGGAAATAAAATTAAAAACTTAACTTGCAGCTGAGAGGTCAAGGAGGAAGGCTGTTGAGAAAAATACCAGAATTTGGAGATGGTTTCAGAACATCAGAAACAATAGAAAAGCTGGTTGTAAGCTCTTAATATTGATGTCACAGTTAGCTTCAACTGTCAGCTTGACATGAACTAGGGAGAGGGAACCTGTGACCATGACTGTGAGAGACTGACTTCACTGATGATTGATGTGGAGGGCACAGCCCACTATGGGTGGTGCCATCCTGAGGCAGGTAGGTCTGGGTTGTATATGAAAAGCAAAACAAACAAAGAACGAGACCTACCTTTGACATACCTAGGTATGACACCGGCAGTAAGCTAGTGGGTAGCATTCTTCCATTGTTTTCTGCTTCAGCATCCTACCTTGAACTCCTGCCTTGGATCCTCTTGATGATGACGATAAACTGTAAGCTACTATGAATTTTTCCAGGTTGCTGTTGGTCGTGGTGTTCTCTCACAGCAACAAAGAAACAAGCAGATACGAGGATGTAGATGAGAACGGAGGCTAAGAGCGGCTTCTGTTTGAGGAACGTGAGATCCACGGGTCATTTTCATACCTCACTGTACCCACTGCGGTCTCTTTCTCGTTCTTTGCTGTGTTGTAGGGAACAGCAGTTTGTAGGTAGGAATGAGTTCATTCCACTCATCTGCAATCCCCAGTTCTTTTTCTCATTCCCTTTTGCAGGTCAGGATCTTCTCTTCTACTGCTACAGGAGGATTACAAGTTAGCGACCTGGAAGGGATGGAGTTAGCTTAGTTAGCCTGTGAAGAAATCAACTTGAACCTGACCACTTTCCTCACCCAGGAAATTATCTGCCAATAAACTGTCTCTGCATCTGCTCTTACTGTGTTTCTCTGCCTAATTCTTTGTTCTGGGACAAAAGAACTAGGGTCTCTTTTCCCAAGGGCTGTCTCTGTACCCCTTCACCAATTCCTGTACTCTTAGAGAGAAATGCTCTTATCTTCTCCAGGGCTGATTTTATCCTAGTCTTCAACAATTTTTGGAATTATTATGACATTATTAATATGGTATTCAATCTCAAAGTATATTAGCTAGCTTCATATGGTTGTATTATGTGTTTATGTATTTGGTCATTTGATGTTGAAATAGGAGCGGCCGGGGCTGTGTCCCCAGCACCCCAGCCGCCCGCTCGGCTAGCTTATGCCCCGAAATAACAACACACAAACTGTATTCATTTAAATACTGCTTGCCCATTATATCTAGCCTCTTCTCGGCTAACTCTCACACCTGGACTAGCCCATTTCTAATCATCTGTGTAAGCACCCCAAGGTGCGCTTACCGGGAAGATTCTAGCCTACGTCCATCTTGGATTGGAGCTTCATCGCTCACGTCTGTCCGGGAGACTGGAGCATGGCTTCTCTGCTCCAGAGAGCAGAGCTGTCGAGACTGAGCTCACTTCCTCTTCCTCCCAATATGCTATTCTGTTTATTCCTCCCACCTATGTTTTAACCTATGAGGGCCAAGCAGTTTCTTTATTGCTTAACCAATGAAATCAACAGATTGATATATGACACTCCCACATCACTTCCCCTTTTTCTGTTTAAACAAAAAGGAAAAGCTTTAACTTTAACATAGCAAAATTACATATAACAAAACAGTTATCAAGTAAAAATTACAATAATCTTTAACATAACTAAGGAAAAGTATAACTATAACTAACTATTCTTAACTCCATCAAAGACTCCAGAAAGATACAATATTACCTAAGCAAACAAGAAAAAAGCAAGTTTTAAACTCTAGAAATGACATAGACATCTTGCTGCCTGGACAGTCACCCAAAGTCCCTCTGTACCGTTGGGGCATCCATCTTCGGCCTACAGGCCCATAGTTTCCAGCAGACATTTCCACAAAGCAGGAAATTTCAAAGGCAGTCACTATCTGCTTGTCCTGAAGAATGTCTCGCAGACTCCTTCATGAATTAGGAACCCCGAAAGATCATCTCACCTTTAGGCAAGTTCAGTAGTCCTCTCTCTGCGGGTTCTCTGTGTCCAGTTTATGCAATAGTCCAGGCAAGAGCAGTTTCTTGCCCAAATGGCTATCAAACTCCATAAGGATCCTCTTCGATGCCCATCTTTCTCTCGAAGTAGATTGGTGCTGCCAGGAGCAGACGTGTCTCATAGTCATAAAAAGCCCTAAGTTATTAAAACATTTAAATGCCATATTTTGCAGTCTTTGAAAGATATAAAGAATGCCTATCTAACTAAAATATATCTCTATATATCTAAAAAATCTAACTAACATGACTACAAGCTTTATTATCATCGATGATTATCCATTAGCAACCTATATTTCTAATTATACATTATATTTTAAATGAACTACATAATCACAATATCTTAATCAAGATCAGAAATACATATACATATAACAAAATTGACCTTAAAATCCATACCAATGCAAATTATTTATATCTATATCATATCCCCCTTTAAATGTAAAAGCATATTTATAAACAATATTTGGGAACATGGGCGTAGTTTTTTCTCTCCAAACTGCTTCCTGCTGAATGGGGGCGCTGTTAATCATATCTTTCATGGGGTAACCTGTGTGCCAGGTTCATCTCAGTTGGCAGTTGAGTGAAGTAAATTTTTTGAAGATGTTCACAGCAACCTTTCAGGAGGGCGAGGTCTATCATACCAAATCGGAATAGATGCAATCCACAGGGTCACATCCTCTGTGAAAACAAAAGAAGACCCTTTCCAAAGCATCATATCCTTAGACCAAAATTCTGAAATCGTAATACCCTTATATCCATTCTGGTTTAGCTTGGCAGCCCATGTAATGAAATGTCTCTCTGTACTTAGCTCCTTCACAGTCAAAAAATTTAAAGAAAACACAATAATACAAAGAATCCAGACTCTATGTGAATTTTCCATTTTTACGTGGCTTATTTTTCTTTATTTTAATCTATTACTATTTGAACTCTGTCTCTTTAAAGACTTTACCCTTTTTTTTAAGGCATTGACTTTATTCTCTCTCTCTATATATATTTTTCTCTCTCTCAAGCCTACGTACATTCATCCAACACTGTGATCTTTTATGTCTGAATCTGTTTTATTGTGAATCTGTAATTTTTTTAATATCCAGGAGCATTTCTTAAAATGTTAAGCATTTCTTAAAAACTTAAGTTGCACCATGTACAAGTAATACGGTACTGCCTGTGTCCTGCCCAGTCTAAACCTTAACTGCGCTGTTATCAAAGTAATTACGGTAGTTCCTGCCTGAGGTCAGCACAGTTTAGCATGGAGCAGCCACTCCTGCCTCAGAGCCTTTTGGTGCCCCTGAGCTGAGCACAGTTCCAGGCACACAGCAAGTCCACATTGGCGCCAAGCAAGCCTTAGAGCTTTATTTCAAATGCTCTATTTAAAAGCTCTGTCTCCCGCCGGAGCCAGACAGAGATCGCAATGGCGGCACAGCCCAGAAAGCCGGCATTTTAAAACAGCCAGTTTTTTCCTGTTGCCGAGTTAGGACAATTTCTTTGCGGCAAGCAACCCAGAAACAGCAAAAAGCTGTCTTAAATTCTCTCTTTATCCTTTTTAAGCCCTCTCAGGTTTTACGTGGAGTTCATTAGCACGTTGGGTGCCACTCTGTAGTAAGTAGGGGCGGCTGGGCTGCGTCCCTGGCACCCGGCCGCCCACATGGCTCTAGCTTATGCCCTGAAATAATTACACGGAAAACTGTATTCTTTTAAATACTGCCTGGCCCATTAGTTTTAGCCTCTTAACCCATTTCTAATAATCTATGCAGCACCACGAGGTGCGCTTACCAGGGAGGATCTTAACCTGCGTCTGGCTGGAGTGGGAGCATCATGGCGACTCTCTGACTCAGCTTCTTTCTCCCCCAATCCTGTTCTGTTTACTCCACCCATCTAAGGGTTGGCCTATCAAATGGGCCTAGGCAGTTTCTTTATTAGTTAACCAATGAAAGCAACAGATAAGATACAAGACCCACCTCCATCAATTTGATTGAAAGCTGTCTTGTTTATTCCATTTTTGTAATATTGATTCATTTTTCAGTTAAGTGAATTTATTTAATGAACTAAAAGTACATTCATTTTATCATATATTTTATACATCAAATATTTCTCAAATAGGATTTTATATTATTTTTCATTCTAAATTCTTGAAAATATTTATAAACCAATGTTAATTTGGTTCTAAAAATAGCTTCTTGGTCTTTTTGGTTTGTTTATTTTCGTTAGCTTTTGAGACAGGGTCTTATAACCCAGGTTGGGATGACATAGCCCAAGATGACTTTCTGGAACTTGTGACAATTGTGCTTTCTCCATCTCCTGAATGCTGGGATTACAGACCTGATCTGGCCACCATCCTCAGCAATCCTTTCTGATGCTGAGTTTTCTTTTATTTATTTATTTATTTTTAATTTTTTTTGCTAAGTTTTCTTGTTAGCTCATCTGCTGTGGGTTTAGCTGCTGAAAACTCCGCTGCTGCCTGATCCGCCATCCTCTCTAGAACCACGCTGACACATCAGTAGCGAACAGTCCTAAATGTTACTAAGTTTCCTTGCTAACTTGAAGTTTTGGACAGGAACATTAATTGCAACTTCTAGACATCGATTTTGAAGGCTTGTTGACCTGTTGATATTCTAGTAAGTGCCTCCACATGGCAGCGTTTCCTCTTGCCTGTCCCTTCTCTTGCGTTAGTATACATTTGTTAAAGCTACCTTTACCTCCTTCTCCAAACAGTATATCTCTCTAGATATTGTGAGTTCTGTCTGTTATTGACAAAAGATCTTGCTGCCCAACAAAATCTGAATAGAAGAGTTCTGAGTACAACATTTTCCCTTAAAATCAGCAGATTCATTTTTTTCCAAATGGTGATAATAAAGAAATTGTTCTCATTTGCCTATCACTAGTTATGCTTTCCTTTTATTATGATTTTTGGTACTGAAGATTCAACTTGGGACTTAGAACTTGCTAAGTATGTCCCTCTTCTGAGCTACACCCTAGCAGATTGTCTTTGTTATTGCTTATATGGTTGGGATTTCCACGTGAGAACCCCTTTCAACTGTCTTCTCTCTGGCCTGTGAGTGGCTTCCTCACAGACTTCACTGCATAAAGAGACAAATCTTCTTTGGCATAGAAGCTGAACCTTGCTTCCCTGCTTTGTGAAGTTGAAGGGATAATGAACATTGCATCCAGTGCTAATTCATCCTGACAGACTTGCCCAAGTCCTGGAGACGCGTGCCTCCCAGGAGCAAGCTTCTGTGCCCTATGCAATATGTTGGGAATTCTGGAAGTTCACATGGTGTCTCCAAGTGACTCAGCTGAGTGTTTCCAAAGACCTTTGGCCAGTATCTAGGTAAAAATCACAAGTTTCACACTAAATGATGAAAGCAACTTAGGACATAGTCAAGGAAATCTGAGAGTGAATTAATCAACTGGTTTTATTTGGAAAACAAGGATGAAGAAACTCAAGGTCAATTAGAGAAGACAATAGCGGCAGCAGGAAGGCTGCCACAGACGGTTTTCCTACAGGAGTGCTTTCCTAGAGATGCATTCTTATTCCTCTGGGCTATGTTTGGCACAAGTGAATGAAAAGCTCCAGCTGTTCCAGTAACTACTACTTAATGAGGTCATTAAGGGTTGGTAGTATAGCTTGTCCAAGATAAAATGAAAAGGAAACAGTTGACAAATGTATTAATACGGGAAAAATAGAGAATGGCTTCACATATTGGATGTACCATTGGCTTAAATGCTTATACTTTGTGTTATCTGGAAGTATGAGAGCTAGAGGAAGAAAAAAAGAATGATAAATTTTTTTTTCAGGCTAGAAGGTTAGAGATGGTACACAACACTTTGACCATGAACGGTAGCCACAAATAAAGATGAGAAAATGAAATGCTGAATCTATGTTAAGCAATTCATACACAGAACACCAAGGGAAATTGTACCAAGTCAATTTAGCGTGGTATATTTTAAGACTATGGGATTTGGAGGTAGACAAAACTATAGCTGAACCATAACTGTGCAACTGTAGAGTTTCCCATCAGAGATGTTGGATTAGGATAGAATCATGTTTCTGTTTTAGTCAGGATTCTCTTTTTCATCTGGACACACCAGACAATTGACCACCAGTACCTCAAATATTAAACAAAATCTTATTCAATGAGGATATTGAAGGACAGGTCATTTTGGGGCTATGCATTCAGGAATTTGACAGTTGCCTGGCTCCAGTTCCTTCCGTTTTTGCTCTGCTATTCTCATCTTCTTTTCTTTTCTTTTCTTTTCTTTTCTTTTCTTTTCTTTTCTTCATAAAATTCCTTCATTGTCACTGATGTCCTGAGGGGATAAAAGTCCTATGGAGGTGCAAACTATTTCAAAAAAGAAATGACTCCTACTGTAAGCAAGCTGTCAGCAAAAGGAAACATTTCTTGGCATTCAAAATGGTTTCTTTGTTTGGGACTTTGTCAATTGCCATCTTCAGCAGGTGGGGAATGGGACTGTGTTAATGAATTGTGACCAGTTGTGACACTCCTGTGCCTGGAGAAGTCTAGCCCTTCAATATCTCAGAGGGCCAGTACATAAACCGGCTTGTTTCTGTGCATGTCCAAGGCTATGGGGAAGACAAAAATTACTCTTACAGTATGTGATTTCTTAGTAAGCCTGAAATAATGGATACATGTTAGTATACCCTTTGAAGAATTTATGTTTAATGGATATTATATAATTTAAGAATAATGAACATGAAACACAGACAGGGAAGATAGATGAACTTCAGTGCTAAGGTCTAAGAATTTATGTCCTCATAAAGCACATGTGTTGAAGCTGATGTTCCAAGCTAATGGTTAGGGTTAGGGAAGTGCATCATATGCAAAGCCCACAGAGGTGGAATTGGTACCCCTATTCAGAAAGTCTGAGAGGGTGTAGGGACACCTTCTGCTGGCAATGTTCCAGTAGAAACTTGAAGCAGGCCCCACCAGACACAAACTCTTGCTGTCTCGGCCTTAGACTACCCAGCCTCTAGAAGTGATAGACATATTTTTTGTTTATCATTCACCTACCTCTTTGGTATTCTGTTATAACAGCACGAATGAATTAAAATAGTCAGGGACAGATTGCCAGGAAGTGGTGTGAGCAACATTCTCAGTACAGAATAAGCCAATAAAATTAGGAAAGAGAGCATAGATAGATATGTTGATATAGTAACACAGAAGGAGTACTAAACAATGCCACCCAACCTCATAATTTTCAGATTATATCATTTTGGTCAACTGTTGGTCACACCCACCCATTCTGGTGCCTTGTATCTTTCCGGAAAAACAAAACCAAAACCCCAATAGATCAGAGATGTGGCTGTTTATTATTGGTAACTTTAGAAAGAAAGAAGTGTTTGTTGTAGGCACCTCTCATTTGTTAACCCCTTGCTCAAGGTCAACTCTGCCTTTTATAAGACAGAGACTACACACGTAGTGTTGTATGAACTGACCCCACGACCACCCTGAGAAGAATTCACTGAGAGATGGAACACTGCCTGACAACATTTCGTGGACACTGAATATATATATTTTGTTAGTTAACTATAAAGGATTAAATATGAATATGAATTTTATACCTAAAAGAATTAGATTCAAGAATCTCACTTTATTGATAAACTCTGAAAATAACATTTTGGAAAGCAGAATGAACTTTTAGTTGCTTTTAAAAATTAAAAATAGTGATTTATGGCCCTGATAAAATCAAGAATTTACCTACAACTCTTTCTTTGCATTAATACAAGAAAGACTGTACCCCTTTCCCTTAGGAGTTACGATGATATAAATCACTTACTACATGTTCATGTCAAAATATCCTGCCGTATCCTGTTTGATCCCTATACAGAGGTAAAAATAATGGAAAAGTGAACATCTATAAAATCAAATGGAGCTTGTCTGAGGCTGTGCAGTTTTCTTGAGTCAGAATTTCAGAGTATCCCCTCGTTTATGTATCTATAGACAGAACTGCATGCAAATTCCTGCTGTATGTGTATAGGTCAAAAGTCAACACTGAATGTCATTCCTCAGGATCTACCCACATTATTTTTTGATGCCCTGTCTCTCACTAGAACCTGGGTCTACCTGATTTGGTTTGTCTGGCTGCTCAGAGAGCCCCAGGGGATTCCCTTACCTCTGTCTTCTCATTTATGGAATTACACACTGGTACCACTATGCTCCCATGCACGGATGCCCAACTCTGGTCTTTCTGATCATGTCATAATCACGTTATCAAGTCAGCCCCTTTTTCTCCCCATCCTCACTCCTATGTGATTTTTGAACTAATAATAAGAGCCAGTGAATAGCATGGTTTACCAAAGAGTAATTCTCAAACATAGGGAAATAAAGGAGACTTGCTTCTCATTCCCCAATTTCATTCTTTATTTCTGACTCAATGATTCAGAAAAAAAAAATAGACAATGTTAGAAAAGGCTAAAGCGAAAACTGTTCTTGGTTGTAAAGCAAGGCAAGCAACCTTCAAGAGAAATCATAGGGAATGCAGTTTATAAATAATGGGAAGACATTTAAAAAACTAGTCATTGTCATGGTGGAAGGTGGACACGTTATGCAAAGTGCTAGCATGATGAGGGGTGCCCAAGCACATTAGCTAAAGAAATGTCTTCGCTGGGTGGGAAGAAGGCTTGCGGCAAAGCTAGAAGGGAATTAAGAGAAGTCAGTCATTTTTAGGGGAAAGTTGAGTGGAGTTACGGTTTTAAAGGAAGAGCCAGATTCAGTCCTATTAGCCTCATTGCTCTGCCACTCTTGTCCACTGAGGTCACTTCCTCCCTAAGGTTTTTGTCTTCTGTAGCTCTCCTTTGTTGGCATGTTCAGTGTTGCAGGGTACAACTTCCTTTGGCAATGACAATGAAACTCAACCAGAAACACATTGAAACACTGACTGCCCTTTTGCGGGTGAATTTGGCCTCCCCTTATTTTCCGAATGACAGAGTCTTGACTTCTAATATAACATAGGAAATCCTTAGTAAGAGTTTTATCATCTCATTAAGGCTCTATTCATTAGGAACTCGGTCAGGCATCCTGTCACTTTTGTGTGTGCTCGCCCACTGTGCCAATTTGTCTATCCATTCATGCATTTGACATATTCATAGGAATTTCTACCCAGAGCATGAGAAAACTGAAGCAAGGGTTCTTATTAGACTGATAACAGTAGACAGAACAAATCACTTAGAAAACTCCAGTAGGGAATAACGCTAAGAAAAAGATGAATAGTTTTTCTGTAGGTCTTGTTCTCTCTCTCTCTCTCTTTTTTAAGAAGCCTTAAAAATGGATTTGCTTAGGGTAAGTGATGAAACATTTCAAGTAAATGATTCTACATCCTACCTTGAGTCTTCTGACCCATCAGTGGAAAGAAGACCATATACTCAAGACAGAGGATAATAGTCAAGTTGCATTAAAATCTATGAGTTTTGGAATTCTTAGCAAGATAATTGATAATTTCTTTTTGCACTTCTATGTTATGGTTTTCCAAGCATTCTCAAGTAACCCATAGGGCTAAATTTAATGGAAGTTTGAAAATTATGTTTGCATAAAAAGAATGTTAATTGACAAATGTGCTCTTTAAAAATCATAATCAAAAAGATTCAAATCCAAATCCAGAACAATATTAATACAATTATCATCTTCTGGTTTCTGTGTATATATTCAATCAATAAAGATGTATACCATAGTGTTAAAGATTAATTAGGATAATTTTATTATATTCTGTGATTTTTCCTTTTATATATACAATCAATAAATATTTACTTTATGGAAAATTGTTATTTATATGTAACTTTGCCCATTTGTCAATTTGATGGTAAAAAGAGTAAGAATTTCAAGAAAGACAGTGATCCCCTGCCATTCTAGTGAGATGTGAAGACAGCTCAGAACTCTACCGCTGTATTTGCCCAAAGGTAGTTTCTGCTTGACTTTGTTAATGAATTGACCTTAGTTAAAAAATACGTTATCTGGGTTGGATTTGGTAAATGTATAGTCCATTATGTCAGGGCTGTTGTTATTTTGAGGGCTATGGAAAAATCATATGCTTTATAAACTCCTCACTTACCTAGAAGTTGGAAGACTTGAATAGAAGGTTAAAATAGACAGCGAAGTTGTCCTTACAGCATAAATTTAAGTAATGTAATCAAGGGAGACCAGTTTAAGTTGTACTAGGTACCCCCCCCCCGGTGTGCGTGAGTCTGTGTGTCTGTATTTGAGAACTCATTTAGGTACACATGTATGTGCACGTGTATGTGGAAGTCAGAAGTCAACTTCAGGTATTTATCCTCAGATGCTGTCCACCTTGTGTTTGGAGAAAGATCAGAGACTTCAGACACTAAGTTTAATGCCCAACACTTAAAAATAACTCTATCACTCACATAACTGGGGACCAAATGTAAACTTGAGGATTTTTTGCAGTGCAGAGTAGAGAAGGTATACGTATAAGCTCCATTGCCTTGGTGTTTACTCAGTAAGCTGTGCTGCATGGCCAGGGATCCATCCGTGTCCACCTCTCCGGCACAGGGTTTACAAGTGTGGACCACCATACCAGCCTGCTCTTTAAAATGATCTAGGTTTCAAACATAGGTCCTTATCCTTGAACATCAAATACTTCAAAGATTGGAATAGAAACACCACTGTCAAATCCACGTTAGAGATGCAATAGTTGAGAGTATTTATAGTGTACGTAAATACAGTTTATTTACAGTAGCAATGTAACCAAACAGCTGACAAGATGCAACTCGGGGGAAATGAGATTTATTTTGGCTCCTGGTGCAAAATAGTACTACAGTCTATCATATCAAAACAAGGAAGGCATGGGGACAGGTGATTGTGAGGTGGTGTTTGGCTCTGGAGGTATAGATAGTGCTGGAGGCATGGAGGCAGGTAGGTGTCTGGTGTTTGGTACTGGAGACACAGAGGTGGGTGGTTGATTCTGTGGAGGTGTGAGTACTCAGCTTCTAGTTTTCCATTTCCTAATTTTATCCAGTCCAGACCCAAGTCCCGACCCCACACTCTCAAGAAACATTCTGTAGGCATACCCAGAAGTGTGCCTATACACCTCATTTCTTAACCCAGGGGCATTGACATCAGAATTAACCATCACAGCAGTGTATAGTTTCATCAAGTATCACTAGAGAGATTTCACAATCGCAGAAAGATTGAGTTTGCTCTCTGTAGCTGGTGTGTTTTAGTGATTTCTCCTCTTGGTGGGATTCTTGGGCCCTTACTATATTGCTGCAATTGTTTGCTCCCTTCTATTCATGTGATGGCATCATTTACAGTCTGTATTTCTATACGCCGATCTCTTGTTCCCATTTATATATGTATTTTCCATACACATGAACATACACGAGTCATTTGGGGCAAAGTGTACATGTGTGTGCAGGTAAACTGAGCTAGACTCACAGATGCATTCATTCGATTCAACAATTCAGTGAGAGCACAGTGGACATGGTTCTTTCTCTGCTGATAAAGAAAGAGAATGTTGATTGAATTAAACATGGCCACATGGTTGATGAAACAGCCAGGGCCAGGGTAGATTCTAGCTTTCCTCCCAGATCACCATGTTACTTTTTTCAGCAGCTATTTTCAAAGGAACATCAAAGACAGTCCTTTATTCCTTAAAGTGTCTGAGAGGTTTGCCCATCATGACATATACTCATTCAGTCCCTAAGTTGTCAAAATGGAAGAGATGGGAAATTCTAACATTTGCGGATTACACTATATTCACATCTATTCAGCATGGGGAAACCCTGGTGTTTCTATTTATTGTACAGTTGTGTAAGCGTAGTGTTTTGATTGTTTTTAGTGTTACGAATGAAATCTAGGATCTTCTACAAGCACTCTACCACTGAGCTATTTTCCAGAGCACCCTTTCATTTATTTATTTTTTAGGGTAGGGCATCATTAATACTCCAAACCAGCACTGAGCTTATGATACTTTTGGCTCTGTTTTCCAAGTAGCTGGGATTGTAAGTCTATGGCCACCAGGGATTGCAAATATTTAAAAAAAAAACAAAAACAAAAAAAACAAACAAATAAACAAAAGACCAAAACCTCCAAGATTTTAATTTGCCAGTATAGTTGGCTTTCAAGATAACTCTGTCTTGTAATTTATCACTTACACTCCTGATATTAAAACACAGGATTCACAGTGAGACTCAATGGCTAAAAAGAGTAAAGTGGGCCATGAGTAGCTTCTGCCTTTAGCAGAGGCATTTAGTGGACAGGGATGATCTATTAACAGTTACCTTTTTCCTTGAAATGAACTACTCTAACTACAGAGAGGAATACCATCTTAATCTATAACCCATTAACCATATAAACGATATGTTGGAAAATTATGAAAACATCTTGTGCTTGTTATCTTATTGTCAACTTGTCCCATACTACAGTTGCTGGGGAGGGGGGCTTCCGTCAGATTGACATTGACATAAGAAATGTCCACTGGGGCATTTTCTTGATTAATGATTGATGTGGGAAAGCCAAGTCTGTTGTGGGTGATGCTACCCATGGGCAGGTGGTCTTGGGTGTGCATAAAAAAAAACAAGGTGAGTGAGTCATGAGGAGCAAGCCAATGAAGAGCGTTCTTCCATGGCCTCTGCTTCAGTTCCCGCCCCCAGGTTCCTTCCTTGAATTCCTGCCCTGACTTCCCCCAATGATAGACTATGTCATGAATGTAAGTCAAACAACCTTTTCCTCTCCAAGTTTCTTTTTGGCCAGCATGGCTTTTATCACAGCAATAAAAAGCAAACTAGGACACTTTCTTAACAATTGCACAAAATGAGGAAAAAATGAAGGCAGGGATGCTCTGACATTGGATGATTGAAGAAAGCAAACTGGGGACTCACTGAAAAGGCCAGTGTTCATTTTCTGCTCCTGCGTTGACATACGCCTTGGTGTCTTTCCTGCAATAGTAACATGCTGTGATTTTCTCTGAAGCAACACTCTCTGGACAAATTGTCAAATTTAATTACTTCCATGGAGTATGGGAAATCCTCAAACTTTAGAAGACGTGTACAATTCTTATCAGAAACCATGCAAGTGATTGCTTCTCATGGTGCGGTGGCATGGGTTTGGAGCGAACTGGGTGCTGCTATGGGTAAATCTTGTGTGGTGGGACAGCAGAAGCCGTTGGACTCTGACACTGTTGCGTTGAACTGGAGGGCTCTTTCTCTGCAGGATGTTCGGAGGCCAATTGCTAGAAGGTCAGCCAGGGCTGCCCTGGGCCTAACATTTTCCATATTTGTATTGCGTGGGCTCTGTCACTTTGCATATTGGCTCGGAAACCTGTTCTCTGTGGTTTGAGAGTTTTTTTTAGTTGCTTGTTTCTCAACTTAAGCAATAATTCCCTTTTTCTGACAGCATGTTAGTTACTGTAGAAATGATTATGTTGTCAGAAACACAGCTTTAGGGTTTCAGTTCGAAGGGAGGCGATCAGAGGGTGCTGAGAATGTAGCTCGTATTTCCACCCAAATACACCCACCTAAATACTTACAGAAGGTTTGGGGGAAACAGAAGCAGAATTCTCTTCCCCGTCTACTTCCCCAAGTTCTTTTTGTCGATGGAGTCAGATGTTTTTAATGCATGTTTCAAAAGGCCCCATTTAACCTCTGAAAATAAACAAACCACAATTCTGCTCCCATTGCTTTCTCTCAATTTAATGATTTGTTCCATTTTTTTCTACCTTTGAAAGCAGATGATGCAGCTCCCCTTTCTGCCTTTAGTTTGGCATGATCCAAACTTCAGCAGCTGAGCTCGGTTTCTCAGTCGTCCTTATTTTTATATCTTAATAACCTTCGTATGTGCCCTATCTTTCTGTACTTCCCTGATGTGATGTTTTTAACTTTGCATTCGACCTGTTCTCTCGGTGTGCGCATTTCCTCCCGTGTGTCAATCCACTCTTTGTTCTCACTCTAAGGGTCGGAGCCTTTTGCTCCCATGGCCTCAGCCTTCTTCTTTTAAAATTGTCCCAACTGGGTTCATTTTATGTTTTTAATTCAGTAATAAGATCTTGTTTAAAGCTAGCTTCGGATCTCTTCTTTTTTAAAGAAGTTCTTCTCTACCTAATCTGTTTTTGGCTGGTTTCATTGTAGCTACAGCCCCATAGCTTCCGCCTCTTGTGTAACTGTGTCTCTGATAAAATGTTGAGTTGCTTCTGTGCCTCTCTATGTAGTTTTCATGGTATGCACTCATCATTTTTTCATTAAATTTATGGATTATGTAAGTAGAAAAGTATGGCAGTTAGTAAGACAGATGTGTGACCATAGTCATCCACTTTTACTTGAACACATATCGGTGTTCCGCCACAATCGTAACAGAGAGTCATAATAGAAAAGTAAAATTCTTGAGATTTGGTTCACCTTCTCTTCCACTATTGCTACTCCTGTCTCTCCTCTTCCGAGACAGCACCGCGCTGGTGCTGCTCCTCAAAACTCTGGTCATTTTCGCTTTTGCCACACATCCAGATAGATCGTGAAACATTGCTCTGTGTATTGTAAGCCGTGCAAACAAGGACATAGCATCTCTATTTTCCCTCTTGTGGTTTTGTTTAGTATTGTTTGTTAACTTGATCCCATGTGCCGTGTCTTATGCTTTCTGCTTCATTTCTGTCACATTATAACTTACCCACTGTGTGAAAGTGTCACAACTATGCTGCATTTGCATAACTAGGTACCATGGGCGGTTCCAATCTCATTACAGATAAAAACTGACTTTCTGCTCAGTTGTATTTTCTAAGGGTATTTGGGAACCCAAAGGGGAATTTGGGTCTCTTCTTTTCCAAGGGGGAAAATATTGCTTCTACTACTTAAGAAATCACACAGTGTTGATCCTTGCAAGGACCTAAGATTTCTCTAGTGGGGGATGATTTGACCTGTCGATAGTCTAGGTGTACTTCCTGGTGTTCTAGGAGAAGGTGATTTTTGTTTTGTTTTTATAGAAAATTTTCTTTAGGTGAGTTAAGGAAGATAACACAGGTAAATAGTTTGGATATATTTAAAATATGATTAATAAATGGCTGTTGTGAGTTTTTTATTAAAGAATTTATGTATATGTAATTATCTACATGAACATTTTTATGTTATATCTTGATTTGAGGGTAAATAATGCTCGCATTTATTTTTGTTTAATAGACTAAACGATCTTTTATATGTGCTCAGTAGGTAGAATGGGAAGTTTGCTGAATAAATGCCAGTAGCACACTAAATCCAGCAGCAAAGACTCATTTCCAGTTGATAGGATTTTATATTCAAAAAAGGCAAATATAAAATATACAGATACTCCAGTTTAGTCATTTAGTTACAGTTCAACATTGTTTGCTATGTATCACAGTTGTATAGCTGGGAAGGCAGGGAAACACCTTCTCTGAAGGTTCTGTACCATTTAGAAATTGGAGCTGGATGTAGAGAGAGCCTGGGTACGATTGACGGGCATTCTAATAAAGACATATGTCATATTTTCCCCCTAGTGGGTTTCTTTTTTGCCTGTACAGGTTTGGCTGAAGCATAAGCAACTTTTTATTTTATTTTATTTTATATTATTAAAGATTTCTGTCTCTTCCCCACCTCCGCCTCCCTTTTCCCTCCCCCTCCCCCAATCAAGTCCCCCTCCCTTGTAAGCCCAAAGAGCAGTCAGGGTTCCCTGCCCTGTGGGAAGTCCAAGGACCACCCACCTCCATCCAGGTCTAGTAAGGTGATCATCCAAACTGCCTAGGCTCCCACAAAGCCAATAGGTGCAGTAGGATCAAAAACCCATTGCCATTGTTCTTGAGGTCTCAGTAGTCCTCATTGTCTGCATAAGCAACTTTTGTGGAATTAATGGATAATGCTTTGAAGATTTTCATCTCTTGAGTATGAAGCGTTATTTAGCAGTAATTTCCTCTGTGAATAGGTATGGACCTCTACCGAATTCTTTCCACCCTCAGTTATTGAACTAGAGATTGGTCTGGGAAGCTGATTTTGTAAATTATTTTTTCATTTCGGTACAGACGTGCATACGTACACATTATGTGTGCGTGTGTGTGTGTACGCGTGCACTGGAAGTGTTAACATGAGACTTAAATGTGCATTGCTTGATTATTGATTTTAAGAAAAGTTTCAAATTCCCCAGATTTAGGATTCTTTTTGCAGTTAAATGTAATCAGAAAAAAACTTTGCTTATTAAAATTATGGCAACAGGGATGGCGACCAGTAGAAAGGCCGCCATTTATTTGCTAAATGAACTAAATTACTTGCTTGTTCAATGTAGAGGGGAGAGCTGCTGAAAAAGACTGTAGTTTTGGGTCACAAATCATTATATAACATCACAAAGTTGTACTGTTAAGAATCTTGCTGGTCCTGGTCTAGGGAAATAAATTGTATGTTGTGTGAGTGCTACTCAAATTGCGTCCTTGTATGGAATTGTGCTTTAGAAATAAATGCCCTGGTTAGCTATGTGTTAAAAGGGAAAAAAGAACAAAACGGAGAAAGGAAGAAGGTGGGAGGAAGGACTGTCCTTTGTTGAAGTTTGGTGACCAGAGAACGGAAATGTAACAACTGGAAAGACATACAGAATTCAGATACTCTCTCAGAGTCGCATGGGCAACACTGCAGTTCTTTATCTATGGGTCTATGGTTTAAAAAGGTTTATTTCAATCTCAAGTGGCAGCAAGGCCAGATGTTACCTGAGTCACAGCATGTTTGTAATGTAATTGTTTAGCCTATTTACTGTGGAAGCTCCTCAGAAATATTTTACTTGGTTGCAAAATACCACAATATGATGGTATTATCTCTCTAAAGAGAAATCACTAATTCTGAATTTTGAGGGGCATGTGTGTGTGTGTGTGTGTGTGTGTGAGTACACAGGTGTAGACTGATTCTTTACTCTTTGGAATGACCTTGAGGGGGTGGAGTTATTATCTTTTCTGTGTTAGAGAGAAATCAAGACAGAGAGGTGAAGGAAGGGATGTTTGCCCATAAAGGCCCTTTTCAAGTCCACAATCTTCTGGTTAGAAAATTCCTTGCAAACACTTCTAAAACACTTTCTCATATTTCATTGGTTTTCACAGCACCTTTACTAGAAGGAAATAGGAGTTTTTATCTCCACAACTCATTTATAATCTAAAACATCCAGGTCTGGCACAGGAGCTTAAAAAAAAGCGAACACGAGGACCCATGTTTGATCTAAAGAACCCACACAAAAAAGGTAGGCATGTATGGTGCGTGTTTACAGTCACAGGGCTGTGAAATTAGAAATCTTTTTTGATTAGTGACTTCTACAGCCAAGGTTTACCAGTTGTTTCCTATGTGGAGTAGCAAGAAGATGACAAGAGAAAGCAGCATGTGGCCCACACTGGGTCATTGCACTCACATCTGTCTTTGCCTTAGCTTGGAATGTTTGCCAGGCCCCACCCTTGGTCACTTTGTATATGTTACATGCATCCACATCGTACTAGACTGTGAGAAGATTCAGAAAAATTGCTTTTGACAACTAAGTAGGATTATATAAGTCATGGTATAACATTAGCATTTACTTAACTCATGGTACAACATGAGTCTTATTTATTTAATTTAAGGCCACATATCCAGTAACTATACGCTTTTAAATGTAGGTATTATTGAAATTTAAGTTTGTTTCTTTTTTTTTAGTGTTTTTAAATTAAAGTTTGAGTAGCAGTGTTGTTAAGTTTTAATAACAACTTGAAGCATTTGTCTATGTGTAGTGGATACTTTAATGTTTTATGCCATATTTCTTTTAGATTTTAGTGTTTAAATATCCACAACTAAATAACCAGTTCCTCATAAATTCTTACAGCTTGTATGATGGCGTGTTTATCTGTATACACTCTTGTTTTTCAGAGACGACAGGATGGGGCACTCTCCCTAGCCACCCATCCCAGTGTAGAACCCTTGTCAAAGCAGCTGCTGCAGTGCTTTTGTGAGCTGTGGATGGGAAGAGAACAGGTCTCGCCTTCAGAAGCCTGTCTGATTGACTGGCTGATGGTGACGTGCTAGCATGCTCTTGGTTGCTGTTGTGTTAAGGCCTCCAAAGAATGGAGGAGGGAGAGTGTAGTTTGGTTATCAAAGACATTAAACGTGTTTTGATATAATTGCTTTAAATCTATATGAAAGCTGTCAATGACATGAGAAAATCATTGGTCTGCCACAGCTATTTGCTTTATCCTGTGTGCAGAGACTACACCCTCCCTGTTTCTTACCCATCCTCTATCAAATTCACTGTTACAAGTTCACATCTCACAGCATGCAAGGAAAGCAATCTGTATTTTTCTCATCTCTCCGCATCCCTTTTTCTGTCTTGTGCATTGATGTATTTAGGTGCACACACATGCACTTGCATACACACACACACACACACACCAGACTTATTCCAGTATTATTCTTTAGTTTTAATGTTTCTTAAAATTTGCTTTTGAGAAGTAAATCTTTTGCAAACATCCAATTTAAAATTTCTTTAAGGAAAATGAACTTGACAAGGAATGTTGGTCTGGAGGAAATTACTACCTCTGCATGTGAGGGCTGTTGAAATTTTACATGTGTTAAACTTGACGATGAAACACTGCATGAACAACTAGCTACACGTGTTGTGAGTGATTATTGATTTAGAAGCTGATATTAATCAAGGGTAATGATCCAGATCTGACAGCGAAGAAGGCCAGAAAGGAGAGGGCATGCTGTACCTCTGTTGTCAGCTGTGCTTCTGGGCCAAAGGATGGTTACTTTAAAAAGGACTCTTACTTTAAGAAGACCAGTATAGCTTTGTGTGTAGCCCCCAGAGACACTTAGCAAAGACAATTCCTGGACAAATAATATCTAAGATTGCTGCTGATTCTCTTTCAAACTCTAACATTCATTCTTGGCAGGTTTTCAAAACCTACAGGTTTGATCAGAGAGAGTTGCAATATTACCTGCTGTGTGACTGCCCTGGAGAGGAGTACATATGGAATAGGAACTGTCTTTCATCTCCACCAGGGTACCAAGGTCTGCAAGGTGCTGTAGCTAGGAAGGGCAGTATAAGGTCTCAGGGGGATGAAGACAATAGTCAACAACTACTGCTTTTCCCGACACGGAACTTAGGCCCCTCACAGTATGACCTAATGATCACGCTTCATTCCTTTTACAGATTTCATATCTTTATAAAGCTATTTTTTGTGATTCTTAATTTTAAACTACTAAACATTTTAGTTTTGTCTATGGGTTTTTGTGAAAAAAAAATTGCTGAAATACTAAAGATGGCATGAGATTAGAGTCTTTTTGTGCATTGGCATGTCTGTGTATATGTATGCATGCATGTGTGTGTGTGAGTGTGAGAGAGATGACAGAGACAGAAAGAGAGAGCATATATGAGCACATGTGGTAGGGAGAATTGTCTGTAATCTGTCAATCATGTTTTAAATAAACGCTGATTGGCCAGGCAGGAAGTATAGGCGGAAAAACCAGACAGAAAGTAGAGGTGATGCAATAAGAACAGGAGAATTCTGGGAAGGAAGAAGCTGATTACTCCTACTCCTGCCCAGACTCCAAAGAAGAAAGATGTGAACTACCTCTGCTGAGAAAGGTACCAAACCATGTGGCTAGCATAGATAAGAACAATGAGTTAATATAAGATATAAGAGCTAATAAGTAGCCTGACCTAATAGGCCAATCAGCTTTATAACTTATAGAGATCTCTGTGTGATTTTCTTTGGGGCTTGCCGGCTGAGGGGTACTGGGCGGGACAGAAACCCCAACGAGCAGGCCCCACTCATGTTACACACATGCATGGACACAAATCCATTTTGTGCATTAATATAGTTGTAGAAATAAACAAGGGAAGGTAAGGGGGTGGTAGATATAATAAAATATATATTATATGCACGTATGAAAGTGTCCTAATAAAATCTATTATTTTAGATGGTTAATGTACATGAATGAAAAATGTATCTCTTCTATAGAATTTTCTAAAATCATCATTAATTTCAAATATCAGGATATATCCCTCTCACATCTGTAACTTATATTTGCTGAAACACATCTGTCTAGATGATAAAGAACTCAGACAGTATGTTCACTCGATGGCAACTTAGCTGAAGTGCAAATCCAATAGGCTGGATGGAGGCTGGAGTTTACCCCTCATTAGCATGGCTCGGAAATGACACCATGTTTTTAATCTTCTTTCATAGCTCTTGAGATTAAGAGTCTTTAATTTTAGCAGTTGGGTAGGAAGAGCTCTGTTCTTAAGAAGTGCAGTGTCATCATGGTTCTACCTCAGAACTCATAAGTTCATGATCTCTTTAGGTAGGCAACAAAAAAAGGTTAGTGAAGGAGATACTGAGATCACAGATGAACACAGAATATGAAAGAGGAAATAATTTGTGTATCAATTTTATAATTCTTTCCCAAAATGCATAATAAACACCCTCAGATGTACTATAAGAAAATAATCTTGTTGCAAACCATGGCTATTGTCTAAACAACCCACACTCTAACAATTTAGAATTGGGGATACAGATTATCCTATTTGGGCACGTGGAAGAAGCTGACATAAAACTGGGACAAACAAGGAGCTTCAATAGTTATGTAAAAGGTTTGGCGCTCAGGCTACACCTACTAGCTTCACACTGCTCTCCTAGAAGAGCATCTTTGAACACTTGCTGGCTCTCCCCTCGTCTACAGGGTTCATTACCCTTTGCTCAGCGGCCCACTTGCTGAATTATGATTGTCACATATGATGTGAGAAATGCTGAAAAGCAAAGCCTCTTGTGTTCAATGATGCCTATTACAATCTGTAACAGTGTGTGTGTGTGTGTGTGTGTGCGCATGTGCATATGTGTGTGTGTGTGTGTGAACTTTGGAAAAAACTCAAGTGCAGGCCTCACAAGCCAGTGAGTACAAGCAACAGTGTCCTTGACTTGACATGGCTAGCATCTGTCTCCTGATGTTAACAGACTCCTTTTTTTAAAAATATTATTGATTTATTTATTAAAGATTTCTGTCTCATCCCCGCCACCACCTCCCATTTCCCTCCTCCCACCATAAAGTTCCCCTCCTTCATCAGCCTTAAGAGGAATCAGGGTTCCCTGCTCTGTGGGAAGTCCAAGGACCTCCCACCTCCTTCCAGGTCTAGTAAGGTGAGCATCCAAACTGCCTAGGCTCCCACAAAGCCAGTACGTGCAGTAGGATCAAAACCCATTGCCATTGTTCTTGACTTCTCAGCAGTCCTTATTGTCCGCTATGTTCAGCGAGTCCGGTTTTAACCCAGGCTTTTTCAGACCCAGGCCAGCTGGCCTTGGTGAGTTCCCGATAGAACATCCCCATTGTCTCAGTGTGTGGGTGCACCCCTCACGGTCCTGAGTTCCTTGCTCGTGCTCTCTCTCCTGGATATTAACCTTCATCAGGCGATGAAAGGAGACAGAGACAGAGTCCCACATTGGAGCACCGGACTGAAACCCCAAGGTCCAAAACAGACTCTTTCTTTAAGATGCCTTAGGCATCTCATCATTGCATGTTAAGTAGATATCTATTATCTATAATTTCTTATACACAAGGCTCACTTCACATCCGAGGCATCAGTCTCAGAGATCTTTAGACATATATGGACTTAAGGGGAGAGAATGGTCAGATGTGACTCATATAAATACTTGAGAGTGATAATGTCCTGATCGTTTTTACTAGATGAAAAAAGAAAAAGACACTTTTAAAAATGCAATTCGTACAACTAAGAAATCTACTGTAGTCAAAAGCAAAGTTTGTCTGCTTCAAATCAGAAGATGAGACTGATGTCTCTCTAACTGATCACTCTCCTAACTTTTTTCTCTCAAAATATTTTTGTCTTTTTCACTTAGGAAATGTAGAGCTTTGGGGACACCATTGTGAAAAGTAGAGCTAATTACTGGAGAGATGGCTTAGCAGCAAGAGCAGTTGATACTCCTGCAGAGGACACGAATTCTGTTTCTAACAAGCACATCAGATGGCTCACACTTGCCCGAAGGTCCAGCATCAGGGAATTCTGTGTCCTCTTCAGTCACCATGGGCACCATCATGCATGTGAACATACCAACACACATTTTTACAAATGAAAGTAAATCTCTTTTTAAAAAGAAGGATAATATAGATTGCCATATTATTGGTAATTTTATAGAAAGTTCATCTACTTTTTCAGAAAATATC
Source organism: Neodon shergylaensis (assembly GCA_025134845.1). NCBI lineage: Eukaryota > Metazoa > Chordata > Mammalia > Rodentia > Cricetidae > Neodon > Neodon shergylaensis. The sequence continues at coordinate 2,219,223 of JABTXL010004655.1, read as the reverse complement.
CCTTTTACCATAAGTCATCCCATCTTCAGCATTCTATATAATAATTTTGAGTTAGTGTAGGGAAGGGGTTCTTGCAGACTACAACCCAAGGGCCAGTTCCAATCCACCACTTAATTCTGTAAATAAAGTTAGACTGGATCACGGACATTTGCTTTTGTTTCATCTACAGATGTCACAATGCAATGGCTGGATTCAGAAGTGACAGGATAAGCCAGAGAACCTGAAGTGTTTACTGTCTGTTCACTTAAATAAAGTTTGCCAGGAGAATATTACCTGGGAGCCTTATGATGGTGCAAGATATGTTAACCTTAAAGTTATGAATTGCAAATCAGCTATCAAAGATATTAAAGTACTGGTCTGGTTTAAATACGGCTCCCCACTGTTTGCTCCTCTAGAATACATTGACATTTAGTATTTGCGCTGAACTTTTTACTTTATTCCTCTTTTTCTGTTTTTGCTTGTTTATTCTGATAAAACCTTGTTTTCACCTTTCGAGTTCCGTCTCTAAGAAAGGCTAACATTTCCTGCTGATATTCTCAATTGTAAAAGGGCTTTGCAGTTCCGAAGGGCGTCAACATGATGTAAAAAGGAGCCTGGATGGAGGGGAAAGATCTCCCTCCCCTACTCCCTCTTTGAGCAGTTCCAGATCAATGTATGAGCAGCATCCTTGCTTTTATCCTATACGAAGAAGGTCGGCGTGCTGCTGGCTTCTCAAAAGCTTTCCAAGTTGGCCCAAGATGAAATAAACTCTTCCTAAAGTAAAATAAATGATACCCCACAGTGCTACTATATAGCACACACCATCAACAATGCCCTTCCATTTTTAATAATACATCATAGCAGAGAGAAGCGGTTAATAGATGAATCAGCTCTTACTATGGAGAACGACTGGCAAAGGATTTGGCTTGGTGTTTCACTTTAAACAAATGCTCCCTTGGACCCCACTCTTCAAGAAATGCCAGCAACAGATAATCATAAGAAAAGGAGCAAGCATTTGTTGGCTTTCTTCAATTAAAGTGCGAGTGCAGTTGAGTCAGCAGGATATTTTAAACTGGTTAAGGATTTGAGTAAATGTTGGATTTCTTTTCTGTTGTATCAATAATTTCTGTTTTGTTATCTACAGCACATGAAAACTAAGACACAGAACATTGCAATCCAACCTGGCTTTGTTAGCTTTCAGTTATTGAATAGTCTCAAGCTATATTGGACAAGAAGAAATAAGAAAACAAAGAAATAATGCTAATCTCAGTGAGTGTGGCACAGTTGGGAGGCCAATGTCAGGATTTTTGCAGATATACAGATATACAGAAAGTACAAGTGACTCTCTTACAGTAATGACCTGAGTGTCTTCTGGCACCAACCCCTGTGTTATAAGGACTTCTTTAGCTGTAACTTGTATAAACAAAGCCTTATTGTCCTTAAGAACAGGGGTAAACATGTGTTTTTCTCCCTCTCTCTGCTGTTCTTTCCTCTGTGCAGATTTTATTTTCTATTAGTTTTGTTTCAACTTGGTGACAAAACACGGACCTTATTTAAATCTTGCAAAAGGCTCTAAAGGAAACAGACAGTCTCCTGGGAATTATTAGACTAATGAATTTTAGTCTAACCATCCAGGCTGGGAGGACTCTGAATAGCCAGCCTGTTGCGTATCCACTTATTAGAAGAGGAAAATTGTTTTTATTGATAGCAGTCCGAGGAAAAGCAGGAGAAAATAAAAACAAACAAAAAACCATTTGCTATAAAAGAGGAGGGGCTGGGTGCCATAGAGATGGCTCAGCAGTTAAGAATACTTGCTGCTTTTTTCAGAGGACCTCAGTTTATTTCCCAGAACCCTGTCTGGTGGCTCACAACCACCTGTAGCTCTAGCTTCCAGGAATCTGGTGTCTTTTTCTGGCCTACTCAGGCATCTGAATATACTTTCTTATACACACAGAACCACATACACATAAATAAATAACAAAACAAGTATTTCTTTCAAAAAGAGAGGAGAGGGAATGGGGGCAGAAAGCAAGCACAGATTATGTTTTCCACTACTGAATTTAAACTACCTTATACATATATATATATTTGTATATGCCACCAAGTTAGCATGATCACACTAGTTTGAGGTGAGCCTGACTTCAATGAATGCCAACAAGGAAAGAGAAGCCAGATAGACTTGGAGAGGAGAATGGCCTGTGAAGATGGAGCCATAGACTGCAGACTTATCTGCAAACCAAAGAACACCAAGGATTGCCAGCAACTCCCCGAAGCCAAGTACGAGTTAAAGAACACTTTCTTCTGTGAGCCTCTGGAGGGGGCACCGCCCTGTAAGCGTCCTGATTTTGGAATCCTGGCCTTGAGAACGGAGACTACATTTCTGCTGTCTTAAACCACTCGGTTGGTGGTAATTTGTTGTGGCAGCTACAGAGAACTAATGTAATCACTCAATTACTTATTTAGGAAAATTTCTGCGATTTCATACATTTGCCTAAGATTAGCTCTGGGTTTTAGTGACATCCCGACAAAAAGACACACAACCAAGTGGCCTTGGGTGTAGAAACAACGCGATAAACTGGAAAGAAAAAAAAATTAGATCTTTAAAGGTACAGGAATAAGAATGTTGGGGAAACAAGTAAGTTGACTGCTTTTATTTATAGCTTCTGGTTTTTATTCTGAAATGGAGAAAGTAGGGGAAAAAGAAAGGGAAGGTCCGCTTGAGCTCATCCTTTATTTATAACAGTTATTCTGTTGTCTAAATTTGCTTTCTCTTCTTCTAAAACTGAACCTCATTTATCTCTTTTTACAATTATAATCCAAACTAACCATGACCTCTTGAGACTTCACATCACTGAAAATATCAGTACCTACAAATGATATTCAATTGCCAAAGACTTTAAGATGTAGTGTAAATAAGGAACACTCAGATATTATAATGAAGTCCGGATTGGTTGAGCATCCAGGAATATTTGTTCATTGGATCTGATGTGAGGTTCAGAAATTGGCATGTCTATTTGTTTTTTCCCATAAAACAGAAAAGCATCCAGTAGTTTTGATGCTAGAGATTCATAACCACACTTGGAAACTCAGCCGGTCCATCCTGCTCGTTCGATGGCAGCCAGCCCTCACAGGAAATCCAAGTGTGCATGCCTTCGGTCTCAGTTTGTAATTCTGTGGATTCCCAGCTTGATTTCTAAGGGAATAGACCTGATTTCTTTTCCTGTGACTCCGAGAACCACTGCTGATTTCTAAAGTTCTCAAGACTCCTTAGCTGTTTACTTTGTTTTCCTGGTCAGGGGCTTTGCAAGGAGCGGATGAAGGATCACCTCCCTTTGCAAGGTGGCCCAGAGATTTGTACCCTGTGCCTTTACCGTGTCCTCTCCTCTTTCTGTATATCCCAAGGTGAAGAAATATGATCTCATTTATCCACATAATCATCAGAATTTGGAATGTGACCACCACAAAAATAATTAAACCTAAGGTGTCTTTACTAGTACTAGGGCAAAACAGAAACTAGAAGGGTAAGCTATTGTGTCTAAAATTGCATTTACCTTCTGTGTTGCTGGTTTTTTTTTATTAAAGGGACCAAATCCAGAGCCTTGTGCTTGCTGGGTAAGTGCTCTTCTACTGAGACAAGTCTCAGACCCTTCATTTCACATTCCCTGTGTTTTAGAGACTAACAAGAGAGTGCCATTTAACAACGGCTCAGGCAGAAATCCATATTATTTGTAGTTTTGGGACTTTTATTGGGAATAATGACGTCTATTTTTGACTTCCAAGTTTTAACTGAAGATGAGTTTGTGTTTAAATACATGAGGATACACAATCTCAGCTGGCTCACATCTGGATGCTAGAGCAGGCATTTCTAGCATCGTGAAGTTTGTTCCAGGAACACAGAATACTCATGATTTACCATTGCTATTTTCTCTGACTCTCAAGAAAAGTACAAGCTTAAAGGAAAATCCCGAGTTAAAGACAGCAGAGTTCACAATACTTACACTCTCATTATGCCTTGGATCCACACTGAATTGGTGGTTTCTTTTTCAGGAAAGAATAAAGGAACTACAGCGTTAGATCAGTTTTCTTCTTTTTTATTTAGACCAGAGTATTGACTTAGTCTGAGTTTTCTCTTTTTAAGAAGCGCTTAGCCTGCATCAAATGATCTTCATGGGACCTTCGAGATGATGGAGCTGTGCCTCCCAGGCAGTTCAGAAGTGTTTCTGTTGAGTCTTTGGCGTATGGTCACATAGACTCTCCCTGCCTAATGGCCACTAATCACAGGATACACTGGCTGGATGGAAACCAGCTTTTCCTTGGGCTAGTCTGAAACCAAGTTATTAAACATCATTAATAAAATGCATAGTGGTTGTAATTAATCATTCATTTATGCATCCATTCATTTGTATATCTGGTTCCAAAAACTCTTAATGCCTTCTTGTGGGAGTAACTTTTCCTTATATTTTATGGTAGAAGTAGTATAAGCTAGTTTGCTTTCATAAACTTCTTTTAGGACACTAAGCTAGATACTTAACATTTCTAAGCCTAATTTATCTCACATGCTAACAGGGTTTTAATAACAGATTTAACCTCATTGATTTGTGAGGGCTGAGCATATGTTTGGAAATAAGTAAGTAATTCATATTTGTCATTATTATACTTTTTAGTAAATAATCATTTGCTATATATAAGGAAGAAAAATTATGAGATATTGATAATACAGAGGGATGATAGCACGATATATTTATTTGCATATTTGCCGAGTTTTCTAAATTTCCCATTGTTGAAGGAAAAGAAAATTATGACAGAGATCTAGATCTACTTTTGGCAAGGAAGATCTGAGAGAAGGGAATAGAAATAGTGGCTTATCGGGCAGGAAGGAGCTAGTGGAAATAAGCCCACAGCAGCAGCAACTTGGTATGTGAGGGAAACACAATACCAGAAAAATAAGATACAGCCATTGGCAAGTTACCCACATCCAGCAAAGAACCATACCCATGCCTGTCCTCATGCAGGACATAATTCAACTCAGCTGGTCATACACACAAGAGAAAGTCAGAGGGACTGGCTGGGAAGAGAGAAGTTTCCACAGGAGAGAGTGATAGAGGATAATGAAGAATGAAATGACCAAACTTATTCAGTATATATGCATAAAATGTCAATTTAAACCTAACCATGAAGATAAAGACCCCTCCTTGTCTTGTGTTTTAAAAATACTGTAGAGGTTATTCATATTTGTGCTACAGCAAGAGGAAAAGACAATCCCATGATAGTGCTGAACATGAGAATGTTGAAATCAATTGTTTAATGTAAGATAAAAGTAACAAAAGGGAAACATGATTATCTTTTAATTCAACAAATATTCATTGAGCCTGTCTGTTGAGGTTTCTGGGGTGAGTCCAGAAAAGGGAAAATGAGAAGTATTTTCCACTAAGTTTTACTGGCATGAGGAAGAGCAATGGATGCATACATTGCGGTCAGGCAGTAACTGGGATTTCAGGGGATAAAGGGCGATGCCCCATGTGTCCAAGACTTCTGTGACAGCCTGAGGATGAGCAGAGTTTCAAAGCATGAGGTGCTAGGTGAGACAGGAAAGCAGAGTATTCTAGGCAGAAGGAAGAACAGACCCACACACCCTGGTCACCTTCTGATTAGAACATCAAAATAGCTTGCATCACTGGAACATGATCTAGGAGGCCTCAGGAAGTGATGTCAAATAAAAAACCTGGAGCAGCCGAGACAGACCAGATGAAACTAGGGTAAGAGTGGAACTTGAAGAGTTTAAGAACTGAGAAGGGAGATCTTTTCACTGTGATACACAAAGAAGATGGAGCAGTCTATGAGAGCTGTCTTAGGGAATGCTTGGGAAGTCATATCTAGATGACAGGGGTCAAAGGTCAGGACTGAGTGACCATCCTCAGTCTTGATTCTTACTTATTGGGAGGGCCTTGCAGTCTAGAGTTCTCCAACACCAACAGGAAGAAGACACCTAGAAGCGAAGTCAGAAGCAAGTGAATCATCTTGGATATGCTGGCGGCAGTGTACTCTAAGGGAAATCTCCCGTTAAAAACCTCAGGTTCCCTTTCAGAGGCCAACAATGCAAAGAACAGAAAAAGAAGACCATATAATTAAGCAAATATGCTTCTCAGGTTTGGGGTACAGTCCATAGGGGGCCAGGAATGGAATGGGAAGATAGCGAGCACCAGTGATAGGTAAATGTTTTGAAAAATTAGGGTAAATTAATCAAGAATTCCACTCTAATCAGTGATTCAAACTTAAGAGAATCACCTAAGCATAATTAGTTTCACTGGTAGGATGATGGGAAGAAACTTGGACCAATACTATTGTTTTCCAAGAGGCAGCAGGGAAATGATTTAAAGTAAATAAACTGGAAAGGGAAAATGACAAAACTTTCAGTCAGCAAATAGTCTTTCTTCCTCTGATGACCGAGGGGCAAAGAAAGGAACTGTTTAGAGCAGTCCAGCGCAATGCAATTAAGGCTAACATCATGAACCTAAACAAAGGAAAAACTGAGCTAAGTGAAGGACCATTGAAAAACTTCTAACAGCCAAGACTGGCTCTAAAAGGTACTCCCAGGGAAGGTCCTTTCGCTACTGCGAAGTGAAATGTTTAACATGAAAATGAACTGTGTGAGATCATTTATACTACTAAGAAATATGCCAACCATTAAGTGATAATTGAATAGGGAACCAGTTTCTGTGTCTAGTGTTTAAGAGCCATATAAGGCTTCAAGGTTCCTTTTCTTAAGGCAAGAGGAAAGCCTGTTTTAGCTACTGCGGTTACTAATCTCACTGGAGATACTGAAAACTCTAAGAGAAAGAAAGCCCTGGTGCAGCTCGGCTCATATCCTGCTTTTAATCTGTTCACTTTATTTCTGCCTGAAAATAATTGCAGCAGCCCATAGCTAAAAGGCCCACGAATACTTTCCTAAAAGACTACTTTACACAAAACATGATTCAAATGGGCATCTCCATTGACTGCTGGAGGAGACCAACATGAGATAGCCTATCTCTAGTATGTCAAAAGCCGTGTAAAACTTGTTTTGTCTGGGAGAGGCCAGAGGACACGGTAGAATTTTGATGTCTATAGATTTATAATCCTTTTTGGTTTGGACAGAATAAAAGCATCACATGGAATAAAATATTTGGACACTCGTCTCAATTACTGTGCTGCATATCCGTGGGTCTCCTTGTGCCAGTGAGAACTGGCAGCTTAATCGAGTGGTGCTGGCGACTCAGTGTGAGGTGCTCCCTCAACCTTGTTGGGAGGAAGGGATGCTGACAGACTGCAGAGCTACAGGCGCTGGCTACAAATAGAGCAGCTGATCCTTGAAGACCCCTGGCCATGACCGTCCAAGATGACTGCTGAAATCACATCAGATAATTGTATTTTGCTTGTCTGGTGCCCCTAGCAGTTTTGAATTGGGGGGGTTGTCTTCATTTTCCATCAGAAATTGCTCAGCAGGTGAAGTCCTGCTAATTAAACCCCTGCTGCATAGGTGTCCACAGGTGGGATTGCTGCCAGTGGTCAGTGAAGGGATTTATCCCTAGGCTCAGGCCAGCCATATTGCCTCAATGTGAATTCTCACCAGGGAGTACTCTAATCCAAGGGCTCCAGCAAAGAAAACAAACCAGTCTTGATAAAATAAAGAAGGCTTTAGGAATCCAAAAGGATCATGTGTGTTTTAAGAGACTTTGCTTTTATTTATGTATTTTTTGGAAAGATATCTATTTCCCTCCTTCCTTACCTTTTGCCCCCCTCCTTTCTGGTTCTCTTCCTCTCTTTCGCTTTTTCTTTTGAGCGGACTCGTATCTGGACTGCCCTGGAACTCTCTGTGTAGTTGAGGAGCCCCTGAGTTTGTGAACTGATTGCCTCGACTTCCCAGGTGTGCCACCAGGTTGTTTTTTGTGCCACTGGAGATGGAGATGCATAGATCTAGGGCTTTGAGCACACTAGGCAAACACTCTGCCAACTGACCCACATCCCAGTTTGCGTTCATTCATAAACAATCAAGCAAACAAACCACAACAAGCAAAAAACTTGTATGTAAATTATTCTTGAAGTTTAATTAAAACTACATTTCCTCCTCCCCCTTCACTCCTACCATTCCCATTGGACCCTCTCCCCACTTCAGGGGCCTCCTCTTCTTCAACCATTGCTGTTACATGCACATATAAATGAATAAATACATCAATAAAACCTTTTGAGTTCATTCGGTGTTGGGTGGAAAAATAAATACATTTTAAGAGCTGACCAGTTGGCATGGGATAACTAATCATGGGAGCTCATCCCTGTGGAAGACTAATTCTCCCCCTCTCAGAAAATTGTGTGCAACTCTTAATCTAGCACGGGGCTCTGAGATTTCCCCATCCATAGTGACAGGTCAACTGTTGAAATCGCTCAGGTCTTGTTTTGGCAGCCATGATGTTAAGATTTTCTGGGTACAGCTTTCCTGTCCTAGCTAAAATTGGCAATCTTGTTGCAGAATTCCCGGTCCTCTGGCTCTTACAATTTTCCTCTCCCTTCTTCTAGAACGTTCTGTGAACCTTGGATACCGGGGTTGTGTTGTAGATGTATTAACTGAGGCTGGAATCCCCCCCCCCCCGTCAATTGTCTCCGTTTTGAGAGTTGGATCTTTCAGTAATGGTCTCCTGCAATGAAAAGAAACTCTTTTGGCAAGGAGTGATGGCGACACTTCTGTGGATATAAGGAAGTATTTAGGGTGCAGGAAGGAGATCATACCCCTTCCTTTACCAGAATATCAGCACTTTTTCATCTCACATACTCTATGCCCTTCAATCTTAACTGCCTCCTCCTTATTATTTCTTCAGTGTATGGACCACTTTAGTCCGGGTTGTCTATTTTGTTAGCTCTGTACAGGATCCTGGGATCAGGCTGTCTTGTAGGAAGTGTGAATGATGGGCGGGGTTCATCCAGTTCACTTCCTTCCAAGGATCTGGGAGAACTTGGATGCCTACACCACCAGGGAATCCTTAGTCAAGTTTCCTTTGTTTCACATTAACTAAGAATGCTCTCAGCTAAACAGTTTCACTAGACAGAAATCCAGTTGGCAATCTAGATGGCCAGTATTCAAGAAAGGCAGCGCCCTGAATTGAAGGCCAATGTCATACTGCAGAGCTTTTAGTGTTATTTTGAATGAGTTTCAATAATGAATTTTTCCATGGGTCTAGAATTCTCTTGTAGAAAAATCTCTACCTACTTAAGAATAAAAGTCATTTTCATAGACTTACAGTCTAGAATAAGTAGGATTAACTTTTTATGTGAGGTATATTTTGGTGGTTTCTGTTAGTGTGGTAGTATAAATATATTGTTTAACCCTATCTTTTATTAACTTAAAAAAATTCTTCTCTCATATATTGCATCCTGCCACAGTTTCCCCTTACTCCCCTTCTCTTCTGCCTCCCTTCCCTGTTCCCCAGATTCAGCCCCCCACCTCTTGCCAGAAAAGAGCAGGCCTCCCAGGGACATCTACCAAACACAGCATAACAAGCTACAATAAGACCAGGCACATGCCATTGCATTAAGGCTGGCCAAGGCAACAGGGAAGGAAGAGAAGGGTCACACAAGTAGTCAACGAGAGAGCCAGATACAGTGCAGCTCCTATTGTTAAGCATCCCACAACAGCACAACCTACTCAGTCATAACATATATGCAGAGGACCTAGGTCAAAACCATATAGGCTCCTTGATCTCTGTGATCTCCCATGAATCTCCATCAGTTGACTCTGTTTGCCCTGTTCTCTTGGTGTCCCTGACCCCTCTAGTTCCTCCAATCCTTCCAACTCGTCCTCTGGAGAATTCCCCAGGTTCTGCCAAATGCCTGGCTGTGGGACTTTGCATCTGCTCCCATCAGTTGCTGGATGAAGTCTGTCTGGTCCTTAAGAGAAGAACACCCTGCAGACAGGACAAACTGTAGGTTGAAGGTTTTGTGGCTGGGTTGGTGTCCCAATCCCTCTACTTGAGGACTTGTCTGGGGATAGGATGAGTGTGAAGTCTCTGTGTCTCCATTGCTAGGAATCTTTGTAGGGTTACTCTTGTAGATTCCGTGGCCTTTCCATTGCACTAGGTTTCCACCTCACCCCTGAAATACTTGCAAATTTCAGTCATTTCTCTTCCCTCCCCCACTTGATCCCTTCTGTTCCAAACCCTACCTATTCCTAGTCCACCTGAGAAATCTATTCAATTTCTCCTTCCCAGGGAGATCCTACAATCCCCCCTTAAGCCTTCCTTGTTTACTTAGCCTTTCAGGGTCTGTGGATTATAGCATGGCTAGCTTTTACTAATATCCACTAATGAATGAGTACCTACCACATTTGTCTTTCTGGGTCTGTGTTTCCTCACTGAGGATGTTTTATTTATTTATTTTTTGTAGTTTCATTCATTTGCCTTCACATATCATGATGTCATTTTTTAACAGGTTAGTAATACTCCATTGTGTAAATGTACCACATTTTCTTTATTTATTATTTGATTGAGGAACATCTAGTTTGTTTCCAGTTCTGGCTATTATGAATAAAACTGCTATGAATACAATTGAGGAAGTGTCGTTGCGATAGAACTGAACATCCTTTGTTTATAGGCCCAGGAATAGTATAGTTGGGTCTTGAGGTAGATTGACTCTCAATTTTTTGAGAAACAGACATATTGATTTCCAAAGTGGCTGTTTAAGTTTTTACTCTAATCAGTAGTGGAGGAATGTTCCCTTTGGTCTGCATCCTTACCAGCAGGAGCTGTCACTTCTGTTTGATTTTAGCCATTTTGACAGGTATAGGACAGAATTTCAAAGTCATTTTGATTTACATTCCCCTGATGGCTAAGGATTCAACCCTATTTTAGAAAGACAACTTTTTTTTTTTATAAATAAATTGAGAGCTTGAACCAAGAGACTCTTGCCTGGCTACAGTCACTTTTGTTCATTGGTAATTGGTGTTGTCCCCTTTAGTTGTCGTAAAACAATACTGACAATAATGTCACATCTAGAGATTTTTAGATTACTGTGGAGATTATCATGGCAATATCATGAATACAAATTGCTATGTTGTTGTTGAATTGATTTGTAAAGTCACCATTAAAAATATATTCTTAACAATTTTGCGCCAATTTTATACATTTATAAATGAATTCTGGTCATACTCATTTTCCCACCACCTCTTATTTTCTTTCTCCCTTCTACAGTTCCCATCAAATAAAAACAATGTATTAGTTCTCATGTATAAAATGGTAGCTTTACAACTGGTCAAAGAGCAAAGAATAACTGTCAGTGGAATTCTCAGTCATAAATGGGACATCCATGTCACACTCCCAGCATTTCTTCTGCACAGCTTTCTGTTGTTACCCACACTGACATCTGTTTTTATGTTTTCCAGCAAACACTGGAAGGAGAGTCAGTTTCCAGTTTGTTGCTACGGTGGTAAAACCCTTTCATGAACAACTGAATCTCTAGTATCTGGGGAAACAATCTCTTCATCAGCCTAACCTGCTACTCTTTCTAAATGATGAGACAGTGGCCATCAGGATTCAAGGGATTTCTCATTGCCAGGAAATGCACGTTCTATGATATCGTTCACACTTCTTCTCTCTTACACTACAATTTTATTTATACACTTGCCCTTTTTTCTCAGTCCCAGAAAACCATTCAAATGGTTTATATATCCACAGAAAATAGAACAAAGTAATAATGAACGAACATGAATACCTGAGTGAAGAAAAAGAGATTAAGGGAAAATGAGAAAAGGGACCAAACTTTTGGAGGCACGATGATGGTAACAGATCAGTGTTTCAGCAGCTCTTTGTCAATTCTGGAAGAGAAACATGGATTTGGTTTACACTTGTGAATAGACCATAGACAATTGAAAAACAATAGTTTACTCTGGAGAAGCTCAATCATTTCTGACCCTGAAAATGGCAGTGCTCCCTCCCAAGAGTCTTATCAAGAAGACAGTTGATAAAAAAGCATCCTTTGACTACTAGAATCTCTGGAGCATCCTCACTTTACATGAGAAAGGATAGTAAAGTTAAGAGCTACCTTGTTAGTGCTCGATTTCCATCCACTTGTAGCATTGGTAAAATGTCTGCCTTCATTGTTTAGACTAGACTTGTACAGGACTATTCAGACACAATACCCAGCGAGTTGCCCAGCATGCTGTCAGGGCTCCATAAATGTCAGTTTTTATGAATTTGTTAAGTATTGCCTTGGGGAAGAGCTTACCAAGACACTTCCTGGTGAGCTCTGGCAGTCAGAGTTCCACAGGCAGTTCAATATCCTAATGTGAGCCAGAGAAAGTCCACATTGGTGTGTGTGAATATACATACACAAATACAATTTTGATTGTTTTATCTGTCCTTAACCATATATTATACAGTAACTTTAGCCTACTCATCTGGCATGTGTTGAAGAAATTTTAGCATTAATGTTTTACCCACTCCCTGCTGGATGATGAGAATAAACTTTATTTTTACGTTATCTCTATTAAGTGCTGAGAATGGATACAAGGTGTTTCCAGAGTCAGCAAAGTTGAGGGTAAGGAGAGAATTCAGACCAGCTAAGCAGACAATAAATGCATCCCTTTATTGTTCTATTTTTTTTCTCTTTCTACAAATCATTTCCTCATTTTAAGTAAAGAAGGAAATAGAAGGCTGAGAACTTTGGCTGGAACTGCCTTTTTTTCAAAGCATTTCACACAAGTGTGAAGAGGAACTGGGGGTTGCGGGGTTCTGTAGGAAGAGCGAGGCAGCCATGGCCACACAGAGATGAAAGAACCACATTTTCCTAAGGATTTTTTTTCTGTGATTGGAGTTTCAAAGAGCGATGGATTTAAAAGGTCAGCGGCGGATGCTTGCTTTGTGGCGTAGTTCTGGCTGGGAAGCGGTGTGCTCAGAGAGTGTGGAACACTGACAAGTCAGCTCTGAGTCTTCCATGGAAGTAACTGCTGTCAGAAAAATAAGAAGTGTAGAGGAGATGGTGGATCTATTAAGTTTGTTCGATAATTAATTTGGCATCCCAAGGTCTGTTAAACCAATTTAGTGATCTCTTAACAAGATCTGGCTTTAACTTCAAAATCAATACCATGGACACTGAAAGATTTGCAGATTTTCTTTCCTTTCTCAAGCCATAAAGCAGCACACCACTTAACTACGTTTCTCTCCCTTTACCTTACTTAGGCTGGAGACTTTGGCGGGCATGTGCATTAATTATGATTGGCATTTCTCCGAGGCTTTCTTTTTGTAGTTTTAATAATTTTCTTTTTTGTGGTTCTGGGGTCTGAGCTCAGCCTTCATCACAATACACTAAGCTATAATCTCTGACTTTTCTTTCTTTTTTTTTTTCTTTTGAAACAGATCACCCAGGCTGGGTTTGAACTCACTCTGTAGCCCATACTGCAGAACCTGAAGGAGTTTGTCTTCCTTCTCGGCCTCCTGAGTAACTGAGATAGGCTTGGGTCACCAGGCCTGGGATTTATTTATTTATTCTAGTTTTTACTTTGTCGCCCAGACAGGCTTTGAACTCACTATGCAGTGCAATTGGCCCTGAACTTGCCCAAGTGCTAGGATTCCAGGTATATGCTACTGTACTTGGCACAGAGTTATAGCAGAGCTTTGCTTCAGAAACATTCTGTCTGCTTCCTTCCTCAAAACAGAGAAAAAAAAACCTCAGCACAGTTCAAAGTCACTCTGGCTCATGTCCCATTGCTTGGACAATGTGTCTTCAGTCATTCTGTTATTCCTCTTCTAGGCAAATTAAGTGGTCTTTATAAAATTTCTATTTTTTTTAATCAGTAAATCATTTGGAATAAAGAATTTTCTTAGGAAGCCACCATGGAGATTGACAGTTAATGGGCTACGTCATGTGTTTTGGTCTCCAGAGTGACTGTCATCTCTACTTGGTTCTGTCAGCTGGGGCCTGGCCATAGTTGTAAACCCACTGCAAATACTATTATACATATTTCACCTCCCTGCACATAAAAAACTTGACTTCTCCAGGCAACAAAATAAAGATATTTTCCGTGCCCTTCAAATGGAAATCATTGAATTTGCATTATGACTTTTGTATCTGTAGGTAATCCATTTAAATTCTTCGTTGGTGAATGTAGAGAAATTTCCATGGGAGACATGAAATTAAGCCAAATTGCTTATACTTAACTATATTGTATGTTTAACAAAATTGTGTATGGCCTGTCAAACTAAACTTCAGTGGGCTGGAGTGAGAGCCCAGACTCCAATATGTACTTCATTCATTTCTCACTTACATCTCAACCGCCACATGCAGTTCAGCAATTGTACACAAAATGTCAATGCCAAAAGCAATGTTATTCCTAGCGAATGGAGTTCTTCTCACATAGGGAATAATAAAAAAGAGTCACAAAGATGCTGCCTCCATCTTGGATGTGTACAGTGTATTAAAAACACAAACCAACTTTAGAATTTGCCAAACTCGACAACTGTAACATCTCCCAGGGTGTTGGTTTCCTAGATAAACTGAATTGCTGGACTAAGCATAGCAACATTTTTACCTAAAATCTTATTTGAGCTTTACCTAAAATCGTATTTTACTTTGCCACCCAATCTCTGCTGGCTTTGGTAGCTGATCCCTTGTATGGAAATGCACTCACATTTTTATGTTCTTATTCTTCACTTTAGGTCAAATGCATTTGGTAGTAGTGCTTGTGTGTCTACAGGCGGAGAGGGCCATGAGTCTTGCTGAAGTCTTTTCCTGCTGAATTTCTACATAGACATCCAAGAAGTTAGTGTTCCTGCCCTAGTTTCTTTTTGGTTGCTGTAATAACAAAATCAAATGAAAGAAGAAGGATGAAGAGTTAGACAGGTTTTCTGACAGAGAAAGCAGCCGTAAATAACATTTAAAGATCACAAACTTCAAGCTTTTTTCCTACTCTTTTGACCTGAGACTAAGGCTAGGCAGGATTTTGCTCCTGCCGGTACCTCCCCTCTTCTGGCATGGTTAACTAGTTCAGGCTGGTCAGATAAGCTCAAGGCTGGATCTGAATGTCCACACACACACACACACACACACACACACACACACACACACACACACACTTATCTAAAGCTGTAGGTCTATAAATTCCAATCTAAAATTAGGGAGGTGGACACATCCCAGGCAACCCAAACCACTTAAACCCCAGCCCTTCAAGAGAAAGACAAGCTGGTCTACTTGTCCTCTCTGCTCTGTATGGTGTCATTCCAGGTGCCTTCCTCTCTCTCCCTGCTTCCAGTGATGTTTCCTGTCTCCTAATTCTTTTTTTTTTTTCGAGACAGGGTTTCCCTGTGGCTTTGGAGCCTGTCCTGGAACTAGCTCTGTAGACCAGGCTGGTCTCGAACTCATAGAGATCCGCCTGCCTCTGCCTCCCGAGTGCTGGGATTAAAGGCGTGCGCCGTTTAATTGTCATAGAAAATGAACATGAGCAAGACCCTTAGGTGGTAAAAAAGGATGTCATATTTATTTTGACTGTAGTTCCAAATGGGGTTCAGCCCATCTTGGGGAAAGCATGAAGGCAGGAGCTTGAGGCTAGGTTGTTACATTTGGATAACATTTCAGGCCTGGTCTCAGCAAAGCTCCACTTTCTAAAGGTTGTCCAACCCCACCCTCCTCTCTCTCTCTCTCTCTCTCTCTCTCTCTCTCTCTCTCTCTCTCTCTCACACACACACACACACACACACACACACCTTGGACAGCACCACCAACAACTGGGTGTCAAGTGTTTAAAGCAGAAGCCGAAAAGGGACATTTCACATCCAAACTATAACCTTTCCTAAGAAGGCCTCTGGCTCTTTTATCCAGATGCCTCATTGGCGTTATTCCTTGAGTTAGTTTGTAATGATATAGATCCAGAACTTCAGGTTTCTAGGTGTAGAGGCCTGGATTCTTAATTTCCTGAAAGTAGCTCTGTCTCTTAGAGACGGAAGTTGCATACACACACACACATGCACACACACTCACACATGTATAGCAGTGACTGTCTTATTAACTGTTTGCAGCACTGTGAGATATCAATTATCTTATGCACTAAAGATCAATACTTACCTGATTAATCTGTACTTATCAATACAATATTTCTCAGGCAAGCTGTGTGCCGCTTGTTTGCTTGTGGATAATGGCAGAGTTAGGTTTATGATCTGAATGTTTCAAGGCACTGAATAAAGAACACGAGTGGGTTTGACGACCACTGATGCCAAAGGTAGAGGGGGAAAAAGGTAACGTTTCATCTGTAGGATGCTCCAGTGTTTGCTACTTTTATCTTTAAAACCTCCTGCTTCCCTTTGTTTCTCTAAATGTGTTATTACATCCCTTCCAATGATTCTGCCTCATTTCTACTTGAGATCCCAAGTTGAACTTAAAGTTTATCCTCCGTGGAACAACACTATTTACCCTATTTTCCACTTGTCCCCGACAGAGGGGTACTTGTGGAGCCAGCTTATTGTGCAGCACAGCTTCCTGGCAAAGGTGCGCCGTGAGTTCACTGAGGATTGATTAAAGGTGTCCGTATCCTGAATGTCTTCAGAAGAGTGCCCTTTTTTTTTTTTTTTTGCTAGAATTGACAAACGCTGGCTCGTTTTCCTTGTGTGTTCTGAACGCTCTTATTTTGTCTTGCTGTAGAGAGAAATGCCCTGCTTCTCCCCAGGCTGCATCTTTCTCTGTAGGTGGGCCGAGAGAAAAGGTAGCCATAGGCTTTGAAGATGAAAGTTAAGAAAGTAGCTCCAGAAAACGCTTGGCGCGTTGCTCGCCCTTATAGCCTCCCTTTGATTTACTGAACGCCGACTGTACTGTACTCAGCGCACCATGCTAATTGCTTTCTGTTAGCTGCCAGCTGCCTGGGCTTCCTCAAGTCTCAGCTTGTGCAAAACTTGTGATCCCATGATATTTAAATAAAAATGACTTGAGGTCCCACAAAATTGATGGCAATTTCTTAGTCACCCTTTCATTTAAATTCCCTTTTCCACGGATGCTTCTGTTTTCCTTGGGTTGTGTCATTGCCAACGGCGGCCTACTTTCTTCTCTCCGTCAGCGGGATAAAGCCGTATTTTCATCTCCTCGACTCCTCTCCTGGGATAGAGAAATGGTCTTTTTAGAAATGATTTGTAGGTCATAGAACAGACTTGGGAGCTAGATTTGAGAGCGGTTTTTCTCTTCTTAGTTGTTAAATTCTACAGAGTGGTTGATATAAAAGTTATTTCTTATTTTATGAACATGCGTGGTTGTTTGTGCATGTGTGTGTGTTTCTGTACCATGTGCACCGCGCAAACAGTGGTACAGCAAATGCAGTGTTGACAGAAGAAGACGGTCCTCTAGACCTGAAGCTACAGATAGTTGTTAGCCTCCAGTGGGCATTTGGAACTCAACCTGGGTTTTTTGGAAAAGCAAAAAGTTCTCTTACTGCTGAGCCACTTCTCAAATTTGTCATGTGACATTTTATAAACTTTTTTTTTAAAGAGTAGAAAAGTATTTGGTAACTGCCTGCAATAAGCAGGGAGAACACAGGAGTTGCTTCCAAACAGAGGAAGGATTGGTTCTGTATTTTTGTATTTCTATATTAATTTAAGAATACATTTTATGGGCAGGCACATTCTTAAGCATGCTCAATTTAAGGTTATAGCTCAAGAAGGAAAGATGATGAGCATATATTTGGCAACTAAAAAAGGTTCACGTGACAGACAGGAACAGTTTAGGGCAAGCTAAGCTGACACCATAATGATAGAGGCTAGAGGCATCTTTGGGCCTGTCCAGTTTTCTCCAGTATTGGGTGTTTTCTTTTAGGTGGGGTGGGGTGGGGTTGGGGGTGATCTTTTTTCTATTTCTGTTAGCTAATATTAAGTATATAACAACATATTAGCTTACATTAACTCTATAATGCCTTGATGACATTTCTGTATGTTCATATAATGTTCTTTGATCATGAAATGGCACTTTGAATGGGCTTCCCCACATGAAATAAATGCCTGCTCCACTTAGTGTTTGGTAAGCATTTTGCGGAAGTATTCTTCTCTAACCGGCTGTGCCACTGGAACACTCTAGAAGCATCTCAACCACAAGTGGTAGTGTTTTGTGCCTGTGATTCCATCATCTGTTCCTTTCTCCAGCTTTGGGTATAGGAGCAATTCTCTCATCTGTGCTTTGACTGGATTGGCTTCTCCCCGCCACTGCATCCATCCCTTCCCTCCATCCTTTACAATTTTTTTTTTCTGAGAGAGGGTTTCTCTGTAGCTTTAGAGCCTGTCTTGGAACTCACTCTGTAGACCAGGCTGGCCTCACACTCACAGAGATCAACCTGTCTCTGCCTCCTGAGTGCTGGGATTAAAGGTGTGCATCATCCCCACCTGGTTGTTTGTTTTCTTCTTTTTTTTTTAAAGATTTTTTTTTAAAAAAATATTTATGAGCACGTGTGTACATGTGCATGCAGGTTCTCACAGAGGCCAGGCAAGTGCACTAGATCCTCTGGAGCTGGAGTTTCAGGGGTTTTGAGGTACCTGATTCGGGTGCTAGAAACTGAACTTCATTCCTCTACAAAAGCAACAAGTGCTCTTAACCACCAAGCCGTCTGCAGCCTCACTATTTTTTTTTTGCATGTTTGTTTTCATGAGTTTTGTGTATTTATGCTATGTTTGTGTAAGAGTTTTAACATGTGTATACAGGAGCACGAGCACATGACTGGGCATGGCCATGGAGGCCTGAGGTCACTATCTGAGGGAGTCTCCTTTTGATCCTTCTTCTACCTTACCCTTTGAGGTAGTCTCTCCGTCAAACGCAAAGCTCTCTGCTTTTTTTTTTTTTTTTGGTTTTTCGAGACAGGGTTTCTCTGTGGTTTTGGAGCCTGTCCTGCCTGGAACTAGCTCTTGTAGACCAGGCTGGTCTCGAACTCACAGAGATCCACCTGCCTCTGCCCCCCAAGTGCTGGGATTAAAGGCATGCGCCACCACCGCCCGGCAAAGCTCTCTGTTTTGACAAATCTCCTCAGGCAGCTTAGTAGGGGGATCTGCTATTTCTATCTTGAGAAGCTAGCATGACGGGTAGGTTGTCCAGCCCACTTGGCCCTTGTACAGGATCTGGGGATTTGAACTCTGGCCCTCAAGTTTGTATGTCCAGCACTTTAACCACTGAGCCATCTTCCCTGCTTTGTATCATCCTTTACAAAAGTTATTTAAAGCCTGCTCCATGCTGTGGGATCTATACAGGCTTTTTGATGTTTGTCGAAAAACAAACAAACAAACAAACCGTTGAACGTTATTGTCAATACTCTCAAAAGCCACTAAAGCAGCAAAGATATTATCCTCTGTTTTTTTTTTTTTTTTTATCTAGTTTTCTGTCAAGAAGGGAAATAATGTGGATAACAAAAATGTCTGAAGTGTATAATTGTGACTGTCATTAAATATTTGTTAAATACCCGGGCTTCTTTTCTTTGGCTACTCAGGAATGTAAAACCTTTCCAGTTTTGGCGGATCAGGACAAAAGGCTAACTGGGGGATGCGGTGGCTCCGTGGGTCAGGGCAGTTGCTGCCTGAACTGAAGCACTGCTTTTAGTTGCCTGAATCCACAAGGTGCAAAAGAAATTGTTCTCTGACCTCCACCTGGGTGCTGTGGCTCGCATCTCCTTCCTGCAAAATAATAAAAATATTTGTTTTGAAGAAAGCCTTTTTTTTTCCCTGCTTTTCTTGGTGTGATTAGAATTAAAACCAAAACATGAAACTGCTGGGCTGTACAAAGCAGCAACTAATGAGATTTCTGAGGACCCTCGGTGGGGGAGTCACAGCATCTAGGGAGAGTTATGATGCTTCATTCTGGGACATTAAGTTAATTTGTGGGGGATTCGTCATGGTTAGTCATGACGCTTAGGGGAAACATAAACTGAGAACCTCAGGGACATAAGGACTTAGGATATTGTGCCACCAGGGGAGCAGACACCATTAGATTAGTTAAGGAAAAGTACACTGAAGCGGGTGAGCTTGCGCACATCGTGAAAAGAAGCAATCTGATTCCTACAAGAGGATCTGGGAGAAAATTAGGGTATTACTTTGGGCAAGTACATTTTCATATTTCTAGGGTTTCCTTCCTTCACCACTTTCATTTTTATGATTGCTGTAGGGAGCTACTTAAATAGCAATGGAGCTGAAACAAGAACACAGCTTCCAACATGGGCAACCCAAGAGAGCTGTCCTTTGTTGCCGGCTCTTGGCTGTGGTCTTTGGAGATTGAGAGCCTTTGCAATTCAGTCAAATTATGAAACATTTGGGGCGGTGTTTGCAAAGTACTTCTCACAGAACTTGAGGATGGTTTTCCAAGAGAACATTTTTCCTGCGCATTTCAATAATGCGCATTTGTTCATTTATGTGCCTCGGGCAACATTATTACTAGCTTTTATTAAAAACTAATTTCAGAATCTTTTCAATTCCCCATCTGGAATATTATATATTTGTACTTGCGATTTTTCTGTGGGTAGGTAACTCGATCACAGTCATTATATTGTAGACAACTCATTGCCTTCTTCTGGACCAGGGGGCCCTATTTCACCCGATCAGTTTTGTGTTCGGTATATTATTGAGAGTCGGAAGGCACGAAGTGTTTTCTAATCCCATTATTATGCGGCTACAGGATGTTTCTCCATAACCCCTCACCCAGTTCTGCACCATCTCGACAATATGCCTGGTTTCTGAAAGATATCCTTAAAATGAAAATCATAAATACTTAAAACGGGAAAATTAAAAATGACCCTCTTTGCCTACCTTTCTTCATTTCTCCTCCCAGTCACCGTCAGAAAGTCTTTTTTGCTTTCTTTTAGTGTCTGAACGTAAGTTATTAATAAGATAAAAAAGTAAAAGGGGGATGTAAAACGTGATCAGATAGAAAGTATTCTACGAGCAAAGTGAAAGTTTACTACCCCTGAGCAGGAAGAATTAGCCAGGCTGTTGAGCTCTGGAATGCTAACTGTCCCCAGATGAGACCTCAGCCTCGGGAGCAGTGAGCAGAGAAATCTGGCTTGTCTTCATGGGAATGACTCTGCTCTGTATTTTGTGAGGCTTCATTCTAAGAAATTAAATTAATTTGCGAGGGTTAGTCATGGTTAGCAGTGATGCTTAGGGGAAGCATAAACTGTTAAAGACAGCTATGCTGCAGTTTTTATTATCACTCGGACAGTTTTCTAACCACATAAAAGTCCTAGGGCCTTAAAATTAAAATGAAGGTGGAATGACTTTATTACTGAAGAAATGATGTAGGGTGTGTAACTCGGGCATTTGAGCATCCTTGATATTTTAGAAAATTAAGGTTTATGAATAGGAACTGGAATATCCTATCTAGACTTTACAGTTGTGGAAGAGGAACTCAATAGGTTTGCACTGTACATCTAATTAGCATGAACCCAACGCTGGCCTATAGCTCACCACTCAGAGACAAGTCATTGGTTGTTAAATAAATTTGCTTTGTTGTTAGTGTTTATTCTATATATTTGTATCTATTGATTCTTTTATAGATAATCTGTCCTCATTATATATAAATATGAATTTAAACAACATAGGCATAGTCACACACACATGATTGCATATACATTGATATATATATATATATATATATATATATATATATATATTTGCCTCATTCATTGACACTTAACAAATTTCAGTAACTAATGGAGAATTGCTTGCTAATGAGATAGTAATCTTCCGTGCTCATGAACAGTAATCAAGAAAGCCCAAGTAGTGTAGTTTACTGTGAACACAAGTCATTCATATATTGAACAAAGGATAGGCAGGTTATTGCGGCTTCATGGTCTTTCTCTGAATCATGATTTACAGCATTCTGACAGGTATCCTGGATGTGTGGAGAAGTGATTAAATGGCTTCCTCTTATAGTTATATATTATTGGCAATATTAAATCTTATTTGAGAGTCAGCCTTTGGAAGGTGACACACTGGTTTTTAAGGGACTTCATCCTGCACTGTGCTAGAAGAAAGGCCCAGTTTCTACTCATTCATAGAGTTGTGCATGATTGATTCATTGGACTTAATACTTCAACCTAGTTATGAGGCAGAGATTTAAGGGAAGTTTTATTTTAAATATTTGGAGCGTGTGGGAGCACAATATGGAGGTCAGAGGCCTACCTACATGCAAGCGTTGATTCTCTCCTACCATGTAGGCTCTGGGGATCTAACTGTGATCCCCAACATTGACAGACAGTGTTGTTATTCATTGAACATTCTTACCAGCCCAGAATCTTTTTTTTCCTAAAAGAAAACATGACTTTGCAATGTCACCATCTTTTCAGCTTCTTTCATTTAGAAACATAATAAAATGTATTTCATCTGCCATCTACATATGAAGGTTTCTGTTACAAATACATAGGCTACGGAGCACCTAAGAAAATGCCTTGTAGTGATGAGTCAGTGAACATACCTTCTTTGAGAAACACACCAGACAAACTGCCTTTGAGCTGTGAGCACAAATCATTCATATATTGAAAACTTTTCATCACTTGAGAGGATGCCAGTCATGAACGATACAGAAAGATCTTCACTCTGTGAAACCATCATTTGGATGCCAATGCTCATGGGTAGTCTAGAGATCTGCACTGTCATATGTATCAGGTTATAGCATGACTGAGCAGTTCAAAACAGTGATAATGTTGAAATAAGGTCTCAAAGTGTAAGTACTTCTGGCAAACAATGTTCCTTCAAGATGATTTTTGCTTTTCATGTTGAGCGTTTGAAAAACAGTTGACAGAGGTCATTCTGTTTGAATCCAGAAGTAATATCCCTTAACAACTTGGGCTGGAAAGGTCTTTGCAGAGAATAAACATAGCCAGTAACTGCTCCAGTCCTCTTAACATGGTTCCAAGGAAAGTCTGATTTATGGCTCTGTCTCTGGTGTTGGAAAGAGGCCTCAGCCACTGGAAATCTCCAGAGCCCTGGGAAGGAGCAGAGGCGGTGGCCCACTGCACTTGAGGAGTTCCAAGGCCCCATTTTCTTTTGGCCAAGTCTAAATGTTAATGGTTTGCTAGGTTCTTATTTACCAACACTAGCCCTGTTAAGAAGTGAAGGTTGGACTTCACTTGTGGGGCCGGGGTAGAGACCACAGACTCATGGTTGGGATCTCTCATTCTGTAATGGAATCAGTATGCCAAGGTGGAGCTGCCACTGTCGTGTGGCAGCAAGTCCCTATGGAGAGCAAAGCAGGGAGACTGAGAAGGAACTGGCTGGAAGCAGAATGAGAGTCAAGCAAGAGGGAAGGGAAGCTGCTGGCATTTCACGCTAGCTTGAGGTTTCATAAAGAACAGATGTCTGCCTATCCTTGAACTCTGAGATGCACTAAGGTGTCTCCCCTGGCCTAAATTAGTTTGAGTTGGGTTACTGGTTAGAGAAGTGCCAATATAGACCTCAGCTATAGATAAGTGCTAGAAAAATGACCCACAATAAGAATTTATAGAAGTGGGTTGCTACAGAACAATTAAACCTATGTTTTAAGAAAGAAGAAAAATCTCGAAATGTCACTACATTGAGAGACGGTTGAGGATTGGTGTTAAGGCAAAAGGGCCTCACAAGTAAGAGAGGTGATTCGTAATGAAAAGCCCAAGAATGAAATTTGCTAAAGCTTAGAGATTTTTTTGAATGAATTAAACTTTTTTTAACATTTCAAACATTTAAAAAAAACCTAGTTAAGAGAGAATGATGCATTTTTAGTTGTGTGAGATTTAAGATAGTGCAAAAATGTTCCAGTAAAATGGGCTAAATTAGGCTCCTACGACACACAGTCGCAGCATCTCTGGGATTAATCCAGCAAATATTTAGACTTCGCTGTTAATCTAACCACTGCAGCTTCCTTCAGGGAATTCTTCAGTGTGGCATGTGGATATCTACACATGCTGGGGGCCAGAGGAAGATGCCAGAAAGACTCTTCTGCCAACATGGGATGCCACTGTATAGGATCTCAACGTCCTTAATTCTTAGTTCAGTCAATTGGGCTACCACATGTGTATCATCAAGCCTCAATCTCTCTACCTGCAGAAGAGAGAGGGTGGTTTTTTTTTTTTTTAGATGTTTCTAGTGTAAGAATTATTAGGCAATAGTTTCAAAAGAGAGCTTTGGAAACAGGACACTGTTTAAGTATTGGATATGTGATGGCAATGATATTTGCCCTCCTCTACTTGAACTCAGGGAGATTTCCATTCCTAATTCCTCATGAGTTACTCTTCCTTCCTGATAATCTCTAAGGGGCCACTTTTACACATGAGAACGTCTCCTTATGAAAGGACGTTCATAAGAATTAGCCATCACAGTTCTTTCTTTACGGTGTCATACATCAGAACACAGTGCTACTCCTCATTCAAGCAGCTGAAGGAGTGTGACCTTTGTAAGGGCAGGTTGTAGAGAGGCTTGCACCCATTAATTAAAAAGCACGAAATGTGTCCCTAGATTTTAGTGTTGAGTTATTCCTTCTTCATGGCTATATTTCTTTTTCTTTCTTTTTTTTTTTAAAGGAAGTTTAGCAGTTTTCAAAAGAGACAATCTGCTGGTTTTTTAATGACAATTTCAGGTCACACCTCACTGATTTATAAACGTCCAAGGTCCAGGACACAACTTTTGTTGTGTAAAACATTCTTTGTTCCTAGACTGTGTCTTCACAGTTTCTTTTAATTATGATGAAGATACAAATGAGGCAAATGGTTATGTCTTCTCTGGACTCCCAGGAGGAAACTCTTGCCTAGGTTTCAGGTGGTTGCATTTTGCTATGAATCACTGAGACTATTTCTACAGATTTGTGACAACATATCTTAATCCCGTGGGACTTTACAGCTATGATTTATAACGTTGGGGTTAAAAGACTCATTTCAGTAGAGTATTAAAATTACACATAAATATTCTATGAATTAGAAAAATAAGCCAACACATTTACAACAAGCACTTTTCACATACTGAAGAAATTATGCAAGGAAGTGATCTTTCTGTGAATGATTTAGATACATCCAGAGAATTAGATAATGCGGATAATGGTTTCAGAAAATATGCCTTTTGTACCCCCAGAGTTTTCTAAGTTTCTATTATTTCCACTTGAAGAAAATATTACTTCTGACAAGTATATTTTATTGCCCTTTCTATTTTCTTAGTCATTTTGCATTTTTTCTTTCTGCTATTATATTTTCTTACCATGATTCAATCTTCTTTACTCCTGAAGTATTTGTTTCTCTTACTTCCAAAATATTTTCAAAAGTAAATAAACGCTGCCTGGCACGGTGGTGCCTGCCTTTAACCCCAGACCCCAGGAGGAGGAAACATGCAAATAGATTTCTGTGAGTTTGAAGCCAGGTTGGTCCACATAACAAGTTCCAGGCCAGCCAGGGCTACAACCCTGTCTCAACTAATGAACTAAATGATTGAAAGCATTTTTTTTTGTAAAAAAAAATCAAAATTTATTCCTAATCATGTTAAATTTTGTTACATAATATAACCAGTACATTTTTTTCTCAGCTTCTGTTACCTTCCTTTTAAAACTTACTTTTATTTAATCTATTTTTTACAAAATCTTCTAGTTTATGTGTCACTGTAGGTACCATGTGCCGCAATGCATGCGTGGATGCCAGAGGACAGCTTTAAGGAGGTGTAGTTTTTTTTCACCCTACCTGTGTGAGGCAGGGTCTCTCTTGTGTGTGTAACAGTGCTCTCGGGCTCCCTGCTGGCTGGCTCCGGAGATTTTAAGCCGTTCTCCCATCTCTGCCCTGTCTCACAGGAGGGGTGTGGGGTGTGCAGTGCAGTGGGAGCATCTCACCTCTCTCTGGGGATGGAAATCCTGTCATCACGTTCAGGCAGCTAGCGTCTGTGCTTATCCTCTGAGCCATATTCCTGACCCTCCACCATCTTTGTTGCGGCAGTTGATAACTATTGACATACACTCTTTGCAATCTTGACATGAATTTCTTTAGTGCTATACATGAAAACTGTTAGTAAAGACCGAATGTTCTCTACCCATTCTGTCAGCTATGGTAGCTATTAGTCATCCATGACTACTGAGTGCTTAAAATGTAACCAGCAACAGAAGAACTGAGCTATTAATTTTGCTTTTCTGAATATGCTTAACTGTAGGCAGCTAGTCACCTGTAGATTACAGATGACTTATAAGTAAGGATCCATGCTTTCCTATTGAAGTACCTTAGACCACTATCAAGTATCCTTGACCTTGCGATCTATTTTTACCAATATTACCATGAAGAAATTTCACAGGGTCACTGGAGGAAAGCATTAGAGGTCACCCAGTGAATTAGCCAGTTGAGATGATGCCACCTCCTCCTTGCCCCGTAGCTTACTTTGTAGATATCCCTGCCCTGTTAGTGCTATCGTGGGCACTTTCCTCCCAGTTCTGAGCTCTCATAGTGCTTGCTGCTTCCTATTCAAGTTCTAGTCTGAATTGCCCCATGCCATTCTTATTTATGCCCCTTTCTTGTCTCCTCTTCTGGCTACGTGGAAGGTGGAGTTCAGAACAGATGTCTGCCCAGTCTTTACACCTACCACAGCAGGGGAACTTCAGTCACTGATGTTGCTCAGTGGTTAAACGTAGGAGATGGAAGCTAATATTCTCAAGGTGACCATCTGTTGAAGGTTTGAGAGCCCCCACTTTGTGGCCAGAGCTCAGATAAGATGCATGATCTCTGATGGGAAACTTTCCTTTGATTTCTGTTACTCAGTAGCTCTGTTGAACTCTGACTTTACATTCATTTGACACAGCCTTCCTCTGGGATCAGTTTGAATATTTCCTTTGCTTTGTTCTATTTCCTCCTCTTGACATTCACAGCTCTCGGATGAGCCTTTGACTTCTAAAGCAAATTTCTTTTGGTGGGATAGATGCTGACTTCCAATTCATATTTTTATAGTATTACAGCAAACTAGGAGGGATGGCTAGGACCCATTAGAAGGAACATTGTGACTGGTTATTCAGTTTTTTCCATCCTGAGTTTCCATCTTCTGTGTCTCAAGGGCAACCTGTGGCAGTTATGACTTGGTAAAACCGTGAAGTCACTGGAAAAACAACCACGTGGAGAAAGATAAATAACCATACAGTGACTTAAATGCTGCAGGCCAGAGCAGACAGATGATGAACATTGTCTAATGACATCTCTGTCATTAATGGTTGCCCTGCCTGAGAGTTTAAACACATGATGCTTCCATATTAGTTACCCAACAGCCTCTGCTGAACATCTGTGTGCACAGAAGTATCTGTGCTAGATCCCTTTGACCTGTTTCATTTGAACTGTTTGGACATGAACGTTTTTTTAGGCATTAAATCTCAGTGCAGGGCGTGAATCACAGCTGGGCGATGATAGGTAATTGGACAGTGAACTTACCAGGGGCATGAGAGCATCGGAGATCTAGCGTTCTCAAAGCAAAGGACTTTCCTGAAAAAAGAAAGTCATAGTGGGAGGGGAACTTTTTTTCCTGGAGAAATTAAGTAATTTTTAAGAGAAATTCTATTTTAAAACAAGGCCAAATGTTTTAAGAAAATGCTTAAGGTTTATGCAGCCTGATCACAAATCTTATTATTCTCTTAATACTTTAATTAATAGATATTTTTAAAGCTCGTGTTATGGGAATTGGATATGTGAAAGGCACGTCTTTCATTTACCCATGGGATATTTTGCTTGGATGGAAATCGAAAGGCTCAGTGGTTATGTCCTTTCATGTGTAAGAACGCAACACAATTTTAGTACCGTGCCTACAGTTAACGCATAATCTCTTGTTCGTGGGAGGTAGAGAAGATGATTGTTTCTGGCCCAATTACAGAAGAGAGTTTGTGTTTCCATATATAATGTCTGAGTGCTTGAGTTTAAAGAAGAGAGCTAACATAAAGTATATATCATTGCATAAAGAGCTCTCTCCATTCTCAGTGGGAAGTGGGTGGAAATTAGAGTCTGCTAAACGGGGGTTCTAACACATGTAATAGAAAGTGCACACTTGGGTTCATCCAACAACTTTCAGAACCCTGGCCTCAATCTTATAGTACTGTGTTGGACAAAGCTAAATAAACCGTATATTGGTAAATGAAAGATATCAGAAGTACTTCATCTAGGTTTCAGTTTGCACAACACATATGTATACAATTTTCAAGTAAAATATTAATTGCATTAAAAATTAAATAACTTAGAACAGTACTTACACATTTATAATAGGATTCCAGCATCAGACAAAACTCACATCCATTTATGTGGGTCAAAGAAGTCGTTTACTGTATGATAGAGAATCTCAAATGGAAATATATTCTCTGCAGTTCACTGAACTTTGCATATACTAACTTGTAATGACTCTTTCTCTGCCCCACAAGTTAGTTAAGTAATGACATGGATACTTATTATTAATTATGAAAGTTTGGCCCTTAGCTTAGGCTTGTCTCATAACTTAAATTAACCTATGTATATTAATCTATGTTCTGTCCCATGGTGTGACCTCTCTTGCATCTTGCACCCCCTGTTTCCTCTCCATGTATCCCAGCTTCTCTGTCTTTCTTCTTCCCAAAAGCCCTCCTTGTCTCTGGAAGTCCTGCCTAACTTCTTCTTGCCTACCTATTGACCATTGGCTTTTTATTAAACCCATCAGAAGGCAACTTGGCAAAGATACATCATTACAGAGTGAACAAATATTCTGCAACACTAACTACTTTCTTCCCAGTCTCTCTACTTTTGTTTATATAAGTCATTATGAGAAGAAACACTTAGCACACAAATTAATAAGATATTTTAGTAATTCTAATTATTTAATTTGTTTCAAAACGAACATGAGTCAATGCTGGAACAGATGTTAAAAAAATGGAAAGCTCATGGCATAAACAGGGGCATATTCACAAGACGTGCTGTGATGCCCTGAGAAGGCCAAAGTCCCTGATAAACTACTAATTTTCCCACAAAAGGAGTGACCAAGAAGACAAAGGACTTAGGAGCCTTAAAAATGTAATGGTTTGTGGAAGATGGCATTTAACAGCTCAGTAACAGATAAATTGATACCACTATAGCTATTTTCTTTAAGTAAGTAAGTATACTATATTTATATTTACCTATAAGTGGGACAGTAGATTTGCTTGACTTTCCAACCAGTCAGTAGAGTAGGGCTGAAGGTTGAGAGATGGAGGGGAGCAGCTATCCCGGTTGAAGGTAATGACAGAAATGAGTTAAATAACTGTGAACTCCTTTCACAAAGAGTCTGAAAAATTACCAGTGATTTCATAAAATATAACTCATATATTAGGAAATTGCTCATACTTGATGGCCTCCATCCTCCCAACTGTAATATTCCATTTGATTTTTTAAGTAATCTTACGTTAATTATATTCTTCAGAGAAGTTTATTTCATTCATTCCATTAAACTAAAAAAGAGGAAAAAAATGGAAATAACACATAGTTGTGCAGCACAATTATTAAAAATCCAGAGACAGAAATTGGGGTTCAACCTGAAGGTCAGAAATGCAAAACAGCCAGCCATTGGCTCTTACCTTTACTTCCATCAGAAATGGCGATCCTGCCTCCAGGAGTCTCAGAATGAGACTGTGTGAGAGCTGTCTTCTCCCATGGTGCATTACTCTCCAGTGCTGGGGTTAAAGGCATGAACCACTACCACCTGGTTTCTCTGGCAAACTAGTGTGGCTACTGGGAGTAAAGGTGTGTGTCATCACTGCCTGGTCTGTAAGACTGATCAGTGTGACTGTCTTACTCTCTGAACTTCAGGCAAGCTTTATTTATTAAAATACAAATGAAATATCACTACTTAGTTGCTCAAGTATTTAACCACTCTATTTTAGTTGAATTTTTGTTGTTCAGACCTGAACAACTCTAGGATTGTGATTTGTCCTAACAGGTCATAGATGAGAGAGCTGGGCGGGAGCTTAGGATAGGTCTGGACTAGGTACAGTTTGCCTGGGTTGCCAGAAATATCCATGTCTCAAGGAGGCAAGAGGAGACTGAGCAAAACTGTCAGAAAATGGGTCCAGAGAGATAGTCCCCTGGTCCTAAATCATAATACAATCCTTTGTCTCAGTGAAGGATGTTCTACTGAGATCTGGAAAGGGAAGCAGGAAGTGCATGAACTGGGCAGTGGCCACCTGGGCGGGTCAGCGTAGTCTTTGCTCCAGCTGGACTGACTGCCAGACATTTGACAAATTGTTTCATCCCTGGGATTCATAGAGCTACATTTTTAATAAAATATTTCGAAATACCAAAGTCCTCTCGGAGAAGGTTTTCCAGAAGCAACTGAACATCATGTCTTCCTGTGCCACTGCTTTCCCACAGTTCCCCATGGTACTACTGACACTGGGCTCGGACACCAACACTGATGATAGCTGGGATGCCCAGTTAAGACATGAGGCAATGCATGCCCTTAAATCACATATTTCATGTGTACTTGAGCCCCGGGTAACTTTCTAACTTGGGTTTTATCTTGATGTAGAGCCAGAGAGAAAACAGAGGCCACTGAACCGAGGTGACAGAGCCCTCCTGGTCCCTGACCATGGTCTATTTTTACCTTTTTGATTTCTGCTGTTAATCTAGGCGTAGGTTTAAAGATTTGAAGCTAGGAACCACAAATACCAGCATTTTTCTTTCTGGATTTGGGTTACCACACACACTCTAACATTTTCTAGTTTCATCCATTTATCTTTGAGCTTTATGATTTAGGGTTTTCTTTTCTTTTCTTTTTTTTTTTACAGCTGAATAGTATTTCATTGTGTATATGCACGGATTTTTCATATCCATTCATCAGTTGAAGGGCACTTGGGCTATTCCCACTACCTAGTTACTGTGAATAGAGAAGCAATGGACATGACTGAGCAGGTAGGATGTTGAGCCCTTTGGTCTTATGCCAAGGATGTCTTAAACCCCTACCCTAACTATGCCTCTCTACTGAAAATCACCCCTTGTCCCTCCTTATTCAGAGTCAGATAGACTTCAGGTCTTCAGGCAGCAACCCTCTGCCCCATGTTCCAGATATTATAAACATACTACTCCATTCACCCAATGTTCTGTTCAGTCAGGAGGTCAGAGGAAAGACAGAGTAAAGAAGGCCAGTGGTAAAAAAGAATTCCAAGACCAGAAACCTGCATGAACAAAACAATAAATAAATAAGTAAGGCAGTGATGTACTTATAAAGCAGACAACTTATCCTTCCTTATGAAACACAAATTCAGCTTTCTCACAATCCGTAAAACAACTTTAAAACAAGCAGTCATTGTGTCCTGAGCCTGAACTGGTTGGAAAGCATCATAACATTTTGGTGCAATTTTACTCTGCGTGAACTTATCTTCCTTGTAGACCATGAGCTCCTTAAAGGTAGGGAGCAATGGCATTTATTTTTAGTTCACTGTCAGGTGTTTACTAGAGATGCAGCAACAAATACAATCCTCGCACACTACGTGGTGTTAGATGCTCACAACGTTGTATCTGTTAAATGTAATCATTTCCCAAGTGTCTGCTGGTTCTAGAATTTGGTGATTTTATTGAAGTATCCCAGGGGTAGAAATGCCATGCAGTTCAGATGAATGTGGTACTACTGAGATTGTCTCCTATGTGGTAAGTGAAATTGATTCTAGTTTGTTAACTAGGAAAAGTAACTTCAGAAATGACAAGACGTTATGTCTACTTAGCGTTCACTGGCCTCCCAAACTTTATGCGACTTCTGGTTATTGGAAGGAAGTAGCAGAGTTGTCCTTCTATGTAGTATTTTTCATAAGCTTTGTGGACAGAAGCAGCGATGGGTCATCCAAGGAGGGCAGTATTCATGTATTTTGTGGGGTTTTCCCACTTGTTGCCTCCTTATCACACTACAGTGTCAATGGGAACCTAGTGTGAATTTTTTTGGGGGGGGCACGCTATGGGCTGCTTGTCCTCACTAGTAAAATGAATTCCTCATGGGTGGATACAGTATTATAATAATATGAAATGAACTTGGCAAGTGCTTATTAACATCTGACTCACGCTTTATGATTTTATATATTTATTATTTCATATATTTATTTTTTAAGTCCTTAATGTTAGAATAACCCTGGAAATCAATGCCACCTTTAAAGTATATATCAGAGAAAGATGATTTTATAGCATTTAGCATATACACCAGGTCTCAACTGCACAGGCATCTGTACTTTCCCGTATTCATGTTCTCTCCGAACAATGGAAAGTTCCTACCTGACATCAAGTGCTTCCTCTTGGGTTTTGCCTATGATCCAGCTTATTTCTGGTGTCTTCCTCATTAGTGCCCTTTGGTTTTTGTTGGTGATGGTGCTGGCCAATTGGAGTGAGTGGATTTCAGGAACACAGGGAAGGAGTCTTGTCTGTCAGGCAGCACACAGTGGTAGGCCTGTTCTTTTCATTTCAAAACTCTTCTTGCTGAGAAGTCTGAACTTGGATTATTTTCTATTTTCTTAATGTTATCCTTGGAGATATTGAGCTGCCAGGCTAAAACTCCCAGAAATACTGTTTGATGAATCATTTTTTATTGGTTTCAGGGGAAAGGAATTAAAGCTCAGACTGCTGAATGGTTTTCTCTTTAAAAACTGCACAAGTCAGAAAGTGAATCACATTTCAAAACATAGGGCAGACAATACCCAACAATGACATATGACAGCCACACACATGCACCTGCAAGGACAAGTGTGCCTACATATGTGAACAGACACACGAATGCACACATGTTCACAAACATGCTCACACACACAGACACTCCTCCCCATGGACATACACACACATAGACACACATACCATGTTTGAGTAAAAGTACTTGGAAATGTGGAAAGAGATTATGAGCTCAAAAGAAGAAAATAACACTATAAATCTGGAGGCTATTAAGGAAGAGATTGTTTTACACTCCTGAAGTAGATAGAGAGGAGTATGCAGCAAATGTTTCTGGCACTAGGCTCAATTGAATATATAAAAGAATGAGGAGAGAGCATCTGTTTAATACACCTTCCTCAGATAGTAAAGTTGATGGCAAATTTAAAACAACAGTTGACCCATGGGGGACAGTTCCATGATTTTCAGTCTATCCTGCTAGTCCTGGCAGAAATACTTTTAGTAAGTGAATGGCCCCATTCCTACTTTTAGTAACCTCTCTTCATAAGCTGTACAAGCCTGTTCCAGTTCTTTCTATACCGGTCGCTGTCAAAATAAGAATGTGTGAAGGCTGCAGTGTTTTCAAGTCCCTTCAAAATTTTATGATAACATCGTTTAAAATATAGATGAGGCTCTAGTTCTATGTTTACCTCAAATCTCGACTTAAAAGATTTGCAGTAATCCTGTTCTTTCCTTCAGTGAGGATTTCCCAATTCGCCACCACTTATGCATATGGAGCATTGGGGTAGGGGAGAGAGGGTTGGGGTAGTAGTGAGGGGGTGGGAAATGGAGGGGCGACTAGGAACAGAGTCTGGAGCTCTGCCTCCTCCCTCATACCTACTAAATCAGAGGCCAAATGGTGGCGTCCATCCAGGTTTACATTTGCAAATACCACAAAAAATCCTGTTGCAGCCATGCAAGCTCACTTGGAGATGCTACTTTATAACACAAAGGATGAAACAGAAGCCTTTCTTCTGTCTTCCAATGTAAAACAACCAGGAAACTTCCTGCCTGTGTGCTTCCTTTACTGGAGAACTCTGCACTAGATGGGTATCTAATTTCTGTGTTATGTTTGAAACCAGACTTGATGATGGATGAGAGACAAGACAGGTCAGTGGTGGGCTATGTGATGGTACCCGAGGTTTCATGCCAATGCCAAGAAATGTTCCTGCAAAGCATTCCAGGTCCTCAGAATTCAGTGTCTGGGTCTTTCTTACTCCCTCCTATGATCAGATTGGTTTCTGACTTTCACATGCTGGAACAAAATCCCAGGAACATTCAAGTCAAGGAAGGAATCCTTTGGGTTAATACAGCCTTAGAAAAGGTCTGCTCCTCTGCCCAGTATAGACACAGCAGGAAGGCAAACACAGGATGCTGGTGGTTTTATCCTCGACTTGGATTTAGTTTTTCCTAAATTCCCCAGTGCCATCCT
This sequence comes from Neodon shergylaensis, assembly GCA_025134845.1. Taxonomy (NCBI): domain Eukaryota; kingdom Metazoa; phylum Chordata; class Mammalia; order Rodentia; family Cricetidae; genus Neodon; species Neodon shergylaensis. The sequence continues at coordinate 2,185,204 of JABTXL010004655.1, read as the reverse complement.
AGTGGATCAGCACACAGTTTGGCTGAATCCTTTCTTCCAGATTCTGTCTTTGTGACATTCCCCATGAGGAAAGCCTAACAATATGAGGCTGGGGAAGTTCAATAAACTCATGTATTTGAAAAGTGCTTCTAGTGCCTGGGAAGATGGCCAGCTAAGCAAATTGCTTGCCACACAGGCGTGGGGACCTGAGCTTGATACCCAGCCTTCACATAAGAAGCCGAGCATCTCAATGAAACAAAGAGCTGGTTCTTTGAGAAAATCAGCAATAGACAAACCTGTATCCAAACTAATCAAAAGGCACAGCGAGAACATCCAAATTAACAAAATCAGGAATGAAAAGGGGGATATAACAACAGATACTGAGGAAATTCAGAAAATCATTAGGTCATACTATAAAAACCTGTACTCCACAAAATTGGAAAATGTAAAAGAAATGGACAATTTTTTAGATAGATACCATATACCAAAATTAAATCAAGACCAGGTATGCAATGTAAATAGACCTATAATCTGCGAGGAAATAGAAGCTGTCATCAAAAACTTCCCAACCAAAAAAAGCCCAGGGTCGAATGGTTTTAGTGCAGAATTTTACCACAGCTTTCAAGAAGAGCTAATACTTATACTCCTCAAAGTGTTCCACATAATAGAAACAGAAGGGACATTGCCAAACTCTTTTTATGAGGCTACAGTTAGTTACCCTGATACAAAACCACACAAAGACTCAACTAAGAAAGAGAATTAGAGACCAATCTCACTCATGAACATGGATGCAAAAATACTCAATAAAATACAGGCAAACTAAATCAAAGAACACATCAAAAAAATATCCACAATGATCAAGTCGGCTTTATACCAGAGATGCAGGACTGGTTCAATATATGAAAATTTATCAATGTAATCCATCATATAAATAAACTGGAAGAAAAAACCATAAAATCATTTCATTAGATGCTGAAAAAGCATTTGACAAAATTCAATACCCCTTCATGATAAAGGTCTTGGAGAGATCAGGGCTACAAGGAACATATCTAAATATAATGAAAGCAATATACAGTAAGCAGACAGCCATCATCAAATTAAATGAAGAGAAACTCAAAGCAATTCCACTAAAATCAGGAACAAGACAAGGCTGTCCACTCTCTCCATATCTCTTCAACATAGTTCTTGAAGTTTTAGCTACAGCAATAAAACAACAAAAGGAGATCAAGGGGATTCAAATAGGAAAGGAAGAAGTCAAACTTTCGTTATTTGCAGATGATATGATAGTGTATATAAGTGACCCCCAAAACTCTACCAGAGAGCTCCTATAGCTGATAAATTCCTTCAGTGATGTGGCAGGATATAAGATCAGCTCAAGGGCTGGAGAGATGGCTCAGCCGTTAAAGGCTAGGCTCACAACTAAAAATATAAGATCAGCTCAAAAAAAAAATCAGTAGCACTTCTACACACAAATAAAAAAGCTGAGAGAGAAATCAGAGAAACATCATCTTTCACAATAGCCACAAATAAAATAAAATTGTTAGGAATTTTTCCTAACACAAGCTCTCTGTTGACTCAAATTCCCAATCAAGCCAAATCAAAATAAGCCAAATTAAGAAATATCCTGGTTTAATGGGAGTTCTGTGTTCTCAGGTGGCCCTGAGGGGGAACCGGGAGGCGGAACTTGACCACCAGGAGGAAGGAAAAGGGACCATTGATCCTTTTTTGGAAGTTCACTTAAATACTCTGTGGGAGTTGTCCTGACCCCTCCCTGGGACCTGGCCTGCTGGGATTTGGAGTCCAGACCAATACAGCTTTCAGGTCTGAAGGCTATACTCCCAACTTAACAAAAATATCTTGGGGTAACACTAACCAAAGAAGTAAAAGACCTATTTGACAAGATATTAAGTCTTTTAAGAAAGAAACTGAAGAAGATACCAGAAATGGAAAGATCTCCCATGCTCTTGGATAGGTAGGATCAACATAGTAAAAATGGCAACCCTACCAAAAGCAATCTATAGATTCAATGCAATCCCCATGAAAATCCCAACACAAATCTTTACAGACCTTGAAAGAACAATGATCAACTTCATATGGAAAACCAAAAAACCCAGGATAGCAAAAACAATCCTATACAATAAAAGAACTTCCGGAGGCATCACCATCCCTGACCTCAATCTACGGTAACAAAAACAGCTTGGTAATGGCATAAAAACAGAGGTTGATCAATAGAATCAAAGACCCAGATATTAATCCACAAATCTATGAACACCTGATTTCTGACAAAGAAGCTAAAATTATACAATGGAAAAAAGAGTATCTTCAACAAATGGTGCTGGCATAACTGGATGTCAACATGTAGAAGAATGAAAACAGGTTCATATCTTATTGCCATGCACCATACTCATGTCCAAATGGATTAAAGACCTCAATATAAATCCAACCACACTGAACCTGATAGAAGAGAAAGTGGGAAGTAGTCTTCAATGCATGGGCACAGGAGACCACTTCCTAAATATAACCCCAGTAACACAGACACTGAGAGCCACAATAAATAAATGGGACCTCCTAAAACTGAGAAGCTTCTATAAAGCAAAGGACACAGTCAATAAGACAATAAGGCAGCCTACTGAATAAGAAAAGATCTTTACCAGCCCCACATAATACAAAGGACTGATTTCCAAAATATATAAAGAACTCAAGAAACTAGACATTAAAATTAGAAATAACCCAATTAAAAAATGGGGTACTGAACTAAACAGAGAATTCTCAACAGGAGAATCTCAAATGGCCTAAAGATACTTAAGAAAATGTTCAACATCCTTAACTATCAGGGAAATGCAAATCAAAACAACTCTGAGATACCATCTTACACTTGTCAGAATGGCTAATTTCAACAACACCAATGATAACCTATGCTGGAGAGTATGTGGAGTAAGGGGAACACTCATTCATTGCTGGTGGGAGTGTCAACTTTTACAACCACTTTGGAAATCAGTATGGTAGTTTCTCAGAAAATTGGGAATCAACTTACCTCAGGATCCAGCAATACCACTCTTGGGCATATACCCAAAAGATATTCAATTATGCAATAAAAGCATTTGTTCAACTATGTTTATAGCAGCATTATTTGTAATAGCCAGAACCTGAAAACAACCTAGATGCCCCTCAATGGAAGAATGGATAAAGAAAATGTGGC
>JABTXL010004655.1:2115134-2182016 GCA_025134845.1 Neodon shergylaensis | reverse complement strand
ACAACCTAGATGCCCCTCAATGGAAGAATGGATAAAGAAAATGTGGCACATCTACACATTAGAGAACTACTCAACTGTAAACAACAAGACATCTTGAATTTTGCATGCAAATGGATGGAACTAGAAAATGCTATCCTGAGTGAGGTAACTCAGACCCAAAAAGATGAATACGGTATGTAATCACTCATAAATGGATACTATCTATAAACACAGGACATTGAGCCTCTAGTTCATGATACTAGAGAAGCTAAGAAAAAAATATATAGACCCACCTGGAGATTGGAAATAGACAGGATTGACTGGCAGGGTTGGGAGCATGGGAGGGTAGGAGGAGTAGAGGAGGGGAGAGAGGAAGGATAGAGGAGAGCTTGAGGGAATGGGATAGTTGGGATGGAGGAAGGACAGAGATGAGAGCAAGGAGAGAGATATCTTGATTGAGGGAGCCATTATAAAGTTAGCAGAAACTTGGCTCTAGAGAAATTCCCAGGAATTCAAAAGGATGACCCCATCTAGGACCCTGGGCAATAGAGGAGATAGGGCCCTATTTTGACTTGTCCTGTAGTCAGACTGATGAATATCCTAAATATCACAATAGAACCTTCATTCAGCAAGTGATGGAAATAGAGGCAGAGACCCGCATTGGCGCATTGGATTGAGCTCCCGAAGTCCAGCTGAAGAGTGGAAGGAATAAGAATATGAGCAAGGAGTAACATGGAGGGCCAGGCCTGCTTGTTTTTTGAGGTGTCTGTCCCTCCTGATACCCCTAGCTGTTTAGCCCCAAAGAAAATCACACATAGGTCTCCATAAATTATAAGCTGATTATTAGCTCTAGCCTCTCACTGGCTAACTCTCACATCTTGATTAACCCATTTTTCTGATCTATGTCAGCCATGTGGCTCAGTACCTTTTTTCAGTGGGGTAGATCACATCCTGCTGCTTCAGTGATCTGAGCAGGAGAGGGAGGAATCAACCTCCTCCTTCCCAGAATTCTCCTGTTCTCATTACACCATTTCTATTTCCTGTCTGGTTTTCCCGCCTATTATTTCCTGCCTGGCCAGTCAGCGTTTATTTATAACATGATTGACAGAATACAGACAATTCTCCCACACCACAAGGAGGTCAAGGCCATGATGGATTCACCCACTAAAACAGTTTGTCTGTAAGTTGGCCACTCTCAAGTGTCCAGCCCTAAGCACATGTATATGCAACGGACACTAAAACTTGTATGTGTATTTATATGTATATGCATGCAGATATAAGTACAGCAAAAATAATTGTAGAAGAAATAATGAATTTGAGACAGAGAGAATGGAACATGGAAGGAGTTGGCGCAGGGAGAAAAGGGTGGAAATGTTATCATACAATACTCATGTATGAAGTTCTCAAAATAAAAAAAAATAGGACCGCAAAATATCCTAGGCATGTGTAATTCCAATCTTAGTTCTATGTGGAAGATACGTATGAGTTCCTCAGTTCACTGCTCAGCCATTCTAGCCTAACCAATGAGGCTCAATTCCAGAGAATGTCACTGTTTAAGAAAACAAGGTGGGTAGTTCCTAAGTAATGACAAATAAACTTGCCTTCTGACCCCTCCACACAAGTGTGCATATTTGCATATATATGTTTTCCGCACACATGCCAAACACACACACACACACGATTTTGAAATGTATTTGATAAGTCTAAGATTGTCTTTTACATATAATGAGAATGGCATATTCCAAAATAACATAAAAGTACAACAGCCATGTCTTTCTTTAAATTGCACCTTGTAGCCAGCTAGTTAGTTCCATGGGTAAAATCGTCTGCTGCTGAAACTGATGACCTAAGATCAATCCCCAGGACTCAAGAGGTGAAAGCAGAGAACTTCACAATTTGTCCTCTGAAAACATGCATGCCAAGACACAGGTACACACACACACACACACACACCTGCACGTACAGTAAAGAACTAATGATACAGGATTCAGATGTGCACCTCTGAGTTCCTGGTTGTTATGTCTTCCTTGTTTGGCCAAACAGAACTTTCTGTGGGGAAGTCTTCAGGGCTGCTTTTTCTGGCTGCACAAAATCTCATAGCAGTCTATGCTCTGGCTTGGCTGTTCTGGTATTTTGTATGTCCTCCCATCTTTTAGGACCTTATTGTTCTATGTGCTTGGCACTCTTTGTGCCTAAGGATGCTAATAAGTTGGGAGCTCACAGAAGAGTGCTGTCCTCTCCTGCACATGTGCATGATGGACCTCTGAGTACCAGAGTGGTTCTTTTCGGTAAACAGCACCATTAATTCATCCGCACACAGGACCAAAGATGCTCTAAATTCTTCCTGAGTGTGACAATTGCTTTTCCACTACTGCTCTGAGAAGAAGATTGCCTGTGGGAACTGGGACTTGCCAGTTGGATGGGGTTTTCCACTTGAATTTCCTTTGTCACTCCCAGGAGGCCCTTGGAATATAAAGTGTGTGCTCAAAACCATTATAGGAGGTTATATTCTCTTTCAGGGCATACTAAAGCATTTGTGTGAGCAATTACTATTAGACATTTCCTGCTGCGATGTTCCCAGGTGCTAGAGACGCTGACTTAGTCACTATGAGAAAACACATTACTCACTATGATAAGTATCATGATTTTTGTAAAACTAAATTTCTTATGGAATGTTATAAACATACAGAAAAACACAGAAACTGTAACACAGCAAACAACCATTATGATACATACATAATAAAAAATTACAGATGAATATTAAATTTATTTGAAGGCCCCAAGTAGCTTTTTTTGTGGTCAGAATCATCTTTATCCTCCTCAAAGGGTACTACTGGCCTTACATTGGCTTTTGTCTTTCTAATGCACAGCTCTGTTTAACTGTATATGTATGTCATAAAAATACAAAATGATGCATATGTTGAAACTTTATATATGTGGGATAATACCAGTCATGCCTTTTTATGACATTTTGAAAATATGTTTATATGTAGTACACAGTTTTATATAACTTAACTCTTGTTTCATATGAATATTTATGTACCTCAGCTTATTTATTCAAGCTTCCCCCTATATTTCCATTATTATTTAAATATCTGAAATAAACCTTTATTAAGATTTACTCACTGGAGTAATAGTGGCATGGATGTTATGGATCTAATCAACTATTTTTCTGATTGTATTTAAGGTATGCTCTACAAGATGGAACTCATACCCTGTATTGTTAACTGGGCTAAGAACACATAGCTGGTTGGGACTTAAGCCCTAAGACAGAAACTTCTGTTGTTTTCCTAAGTGGACATTGCATGAAGCTTCCTACTAAGCACTTATCTTAGTATCCATAAATTAGTGCATTGCTCAACTCTCCCCAGAGAAGTTTCTTTTTTCAGTAGGTGGTGATTAATATACCTATCCACAACTGCCCAATACATAACCAATGAGAGACAGTGGAGTGCTCAGCTTTAAATAGGAAATCTGGGCTACACTCTTTACTCCCATGGCTCAGGGATTATCATTGAAAGGGGGCAAAACATTTTTACGAGCCAGAGGTATTAGAATACTACAATAAAAATGTGTCTTTTGGACATGATAGGGCCATTTCACACTTCACACATGAGTCCACAGCAGTTGTGACTTCGTTATTAAGGCCTGCATAAGATAAAGCTAACACAAACCCAAGCAAACAAAGGGTAAGGACTAGCAAAGTCCCATCAGTAGCTTGGCAATTCAGGGCTGCTGGAAGAAGAGTCAGGTTTATTTAGGGTTGTCGTCCCTCAGAGGCTACCTAGACTCCAGTTGATGGGCCTACCCCCAGGGACATGTTAAAAACACAATGAATTTTGTAAGAGATCACATGAAGTTGGAGAGGAAGAGCAGTGATGGGAGGATAAAGGAAGAATTGGAGGGAAGGGAGTTGGGGGGGGGAGATTAAAAAATAGTAAATGCATGTATGAAATTCTCAAACAACATAAAAAATAACCTATTATGTACATATCTTCCTGTATATATGAGCACAAATTCTTTTAGGATTCACATGTAGAAATGAAATTGATTGGCTCAAGTCTGTCTTTATGAGGTCAACTTTCCTGGGCCATGAATATCTCTCAACATGCTGCCTCCTAAAAGCTTAAAAGTCCACTTTGTACATTTTAAATCAACCTAAAATCAATTTTCTGCATTGTGTGAGGGATGGATCATTATTTTGTGTAGCCTGGAAATCACTTGTCCTAACAAAATTTATTGACTGGCTCGTTCAGGTCCCACCAAGATGATTCCACTTCTGCCATTCACCAAATCTCCACATTTCTGAATTCTCATTTCATTTCTTTGTCCATCTGTTTCTATGCCAGTACCATATGGTTTTAATTATTCTAGTTATATAAGAAGATTTTATATACTAGAGGCAATGTAGGCTTTTCAAATTTTTAATTATTCATGCTTCTTTTATTATTCCTTATGGATTTTATCACTGTCCTTGCAAGTTTTGTACATATTTCTTGTGGGGTTTTTAATTAAAATTCAGTGACAAATAGATCAAGTTTGGGACACTACTGTCTTCAGTTAGTGAAATTTTCTATGCTTATAGGACTTTCGTTATGCCTTTTAATATTATTTATTTTTATAACTTATATAGTAGTTTTATGGTCTTGAATTTATTCTTATGTAACTGAAAGTTATTATTTTTATTTTTTTCCTCATTGGCAGAATTCATCTTATGTCTCAGAAGTCAATACTTTCCTCTTCCTTCAGTCCCATAATTATTTCTTATTTAGGTCTTAATTCTTTTTTCTCATATTTCTATTCAGTAGATGTTGGAATTCTTGTTTTCATTCTCAGTGTCCCTTAGCTTCCCAAGCTTTGCCTATCTGCCATGTGATTAGAAGACTTTCTTGACTTTATCATCTGAATTCATCTATTCAACTGTGTGTCCTTTCTTTCATCCAATCCATACTTAGTTATTTTAATTTCAGTAATCATATTTGCTTTTATAATATTTGTAATTTACAAAATCACTTTTCTTGTTTTTTTTTGTGTGTGCCTATGAATGTGTTTGTGTGTATATATGGAGAGAGAGAAACAGGGAGAGACAGAGACAGTGCACACATGTACTTATGTACTTGTGTGCACGTAGAAACCAGAGTTTGCTAGTAGACATTTTCCTCTGTTGTTTTCCACTCTAGTTCTGAGGCAGGGTCTCTCATTGAACCTAAAGCCTTTGGTAGACTAGTTGACCAGCAAGCTTCAGGCTTCCTCCTGTCTGTGCGTCTCCAGCACTGTGATTACAGGTACAGGTCATGCTGCCTTTTCTCTGAGTACTGGAGATCAAACACTTTACTGACTAAGCAATCTTCCAGCCCTTTTAGATGTCATCTTCTTCTTTTTATGTTTAACATTAGCAAGCATTTTATCTGTTGATTAGCTATGTCCTTTTATCACTTGCGAGTAGTATAAGAATATTTCAAAGGTCTTTTGCATTCTCTCTGTTGTTTATTTTCCCTCAGGATCAGATATGTTAATCTTGATTTTTTTTCCAGATTGCATTTTCTCAAGTACTTACTGTTCTGTAAGGCCTATATATTTGTATTAAATATTTGCTGGTTAGGATAAGTGGTAAATATGGATTTCCTCAGCTGCCTGGATGCAGAACTGGGCTAAAAACATCCTCACCTATCTCCATAGTAGGAAAATCCACGATCTCCACCATCTTATAGACTTCTCCCCCATTTCTCCTTCTGTGGTTATTGTTAGACCCGAGTTTCAGACAAGCTGGATGCACAACTCTCAGGGCTTCTATTACAGCTCCACAAAATATGAGTTATATGACCTTGGGAAAGTCTTTTCTGTTTATCACTGAAATGAAAAAAGTATCAGAATCTACACTGTAGAGGTGAAGTGAGTTAGTGCTGGCACACTGGGTGGCATAAAGCCTGGTATTCAATAATGCATTATAAGCATTGGCAGTGTCTGTCATCACCATGATAGCATGGATCTGGACGTAGTGTTTTGAAAAGACTTGCTTACTATTATCTGCCTTCATTTTCTTTTATTGAGGAATGTTCAGGTCAACGGTGGGTGGGGTGGCAGTGAAGACACAAACATTGTGACCATCTTTTTAATTTTTCACTTGAGGTACTGATGAGACTTTGGCACCTTTGTGCAGCATTTTAAATGCTAATTTCTCTATTCTTCTTTACCCCCCAGTCTCCTAGATTTTCTGTTGCCCTTTTGGAAAAAACTCAGTTTTTCTGATGTGTAGTTCTCCTCCTGTCTAATTTCTTGTTGAAGCTATGTTTATTTTTCCTTTATTAAAATTCTTTATGTTTTCTCAAGAATTAGATTATAAGAAGTAAGCTATAAAATTATGTCTGTTCACAATCTTGGTCCAGACGCCATTTGTGCAAGTTAATTTTAACTGTCAGCTTGATACAACCTAGAATCAACTGGTAAGAGAATCTCAGTTAAAGAACTGACTTGTTCAGGATGGACTGTGAGAATGTCTGTACAGAACTGTGTTTATCTGAAACTGATAGAGAAAGAACCTCCCATTGTGGGTGGCACAATCCCCTTGTAAAAAGTAGAGAGAGCTAGCCAAGCAGTAAGAAGTTAGCATTCAAGGATGCTTCCTTCTTCTTTGCTCTTGATTGCTATGTGAGTGTGAGTAGCTTCTTGCCCTCCTTTGTTGACTTCCTCCTCAGTGATGAGCTGGAACTTGGAATCATCAACCTTTCTTCCTTAAGCGGCTTTTTGTCAAGACGTTTTGTCACAACAATATTCACAAAGCTAGAATATTCATTTAGACTTTTGTCTTATTTCATCTTCTGTTGCTCCGAGGAGACACCATGACCAAAGTAACTTAAAGAAGGAGGAGTTCGTTTGGGCTTACAGTTCCAGAGAGTGAATCCATGACTATCATAGCAGGGAACAAGGTAGCAATCTGGTAGGCATGGCACTGGAGAAGTAACAGAATTACATCCTAACCCACAAGTACAAAGCGGAGAAGAGAACTGGGAATGGTGTGTGCTTTTGAAAGCTCAAAACCTCCACACAGAGAAGTACCCCCTAATACTTACCAAACAGTTCCACCAGCTGGGGACCAATATTTCAAATGTATGAGCCTCTGGGGGGGGCATTCTCATTCAAAGCCTCACAACTTGGTAAAAAAGAGAATCCGGAGTGACTTTTTTGAGAACAATTTCTTTTTTTAATTATTGCTATTTAATTGAAATTTTGCATCCCAATCCCAGTTCCTACTCCTTCCTCTCATCCAGCCCCCACCCCCATTCATTTTTCAGAGAGGGTAAGGCCTCCCATAGGGAGTCAACCAAATCTAACACGTGACTTTGAGGCAGGACCAAGGTCCTCCCTACCATATCCAGGATGAACAAGATATTACTCCAAAGAGAATGGGCTCCAAAAAGCCAGTTCAAGCAGTAGGGATAAATACTGTCCCCACTGACAGTGGCCCCACAGACTGTCCCAGCCATGCAACTGTCACACACATTTAGAAAGCCTAGTTCGGTCCTATGCTGGTTCCCTCACTGTCAGTCTGGAGTCAATGTGCTCCCATTAGCTCAGGTAAGCTGATTCAATGGGTATCCCCATAATGGTCTTGACCCCTCTCCTCATACCACCGTTCCTCCCTCTCTTTGACTGGACTTTGGGAACTCAGCCCAGTGCTTTGCTGTGGATCTCTGCATCTGCTTCCATCAGTTGCTGGATGAAGGTTCTATGACGACAGCTAAGGTAGTCATCAATCTGATTGCAGCGGAAGGCCAGTTCAGGCACCCTCTCCACCATTGCTTAGGGTTTTAGCTGGGATCATTCTGGTGGACTCCTGGGAATTTCCCTAGTGCCAGGTCTCTTGCTAGCCCCACAATGGCTCCCTCAATCAATATATCTCTTTCCTTGCTCTCCCTCTGGAGGACAACATGAGAGAACAAGATGGTCGAGATGGGGGTGAGAACAGTTCTAAAAAGGTCACGGAAGGAACGCAGATATTAGAAGCTAAGAAGTGGGGGGAGTGGATGCAGAAGCCAAAGCGGCAAGGACGATAACCTAACCAGTAGAAATGTTTCCAAATTCAGTTGTCTTCTAAGACGTTGTTATGTGATCAGAATATCTGTATGTGTACACCAGAAGGCTCATATATTATTTTAGAGGCACTAACTGCATGGAAGTCAGTATGTGTTTTGTAACTGCAGAAATGTGGACCTCGTACAGAGAGAGGACACAAGACACCAGAGGCTCCGGTGCCAACATCTGTTCAAACACAGATTTGTTAAGTTACTTTGAACAAATTACTTAACTTCACCTACAGAATATTATTTCCTGCCCCCTGCCCACTTCAGAGTTGTTTTGTGAGTATTTATAAGCAAAATATTTGCATTATTTTGATATATATATAATATTCAGGGCTCGATATTGGCAAGGCTCCCATTGCTCATTTCCTCTCTGAAAAGGCATTTCCAAGGCCAGTGTTTCTTAAAATGTTTGGCCCGCTTGCATTGTAATAACTGAGCTGCATGGTTAAAACGATTTCTGAATTACAGCTCTAATCCTACTGAGTCAGAATTTCTGTGGATGGGCTTGACATTTTCCTCCTGACTTACATACACACCAATTGCAGGACCAGTGCTTTAGGCCAGAGAGCTCTAGATAGAGGGTCTCTAAATATCTGCCCAATAGAAGGTCTCATTAGTGTGCTTGTTTGGTCATATTCATTTGTATATCAAAGGATAATCACAGATTAACAAAAGAAAGAGTTTGGGAAGAACATAATTAGGATGCTTTGAAGCAGGGGCAAACAGACATTTGGTAGACTTGGTTTGTTCTGCTATATCCATTATAGACGATCATATTAAAGGGTAGGGATTTCTACTCCCTCTTTTTTATTTTAGAAGATGTTGCTACGTTGTTGAATGGAGTTTTTGAGGGAAATTTTGATAGTATGAAGAATTACTGATTGTACTGTTTTTCTGATTCCTCTCTGCAGGGGACAGTGAATAAAAAGAGTTTCAAATTTATTCAGTGACTTCTGTCATGGTAGACCAGTGGTAGGAAAGAAGAAAGCTGATCTGGCCAGGTGAGCCTTATCGAGGAGTCCAGCCTTAGCAATCTCTATAGGAGTGACTGTGGTTCATTTGAGGCTTTTCAACCCAAGGCACCTGGAAACTGGAACTCTGAAATTGTGTGGATGTGCAGAGAAAATTCCTTTTACCTCTTGCCCATTTTATGGTGTGGCTATAAGTTTTCTCTGAGAGTCCTGGGTCTCAGCTCCCCTTGGCATCCTTATGTGCACAGTACCCAGGCTAAGGGTCTGGCTGATGACAAGATGGAGCATTGGAAGTAGAGGACCCCTTGCCTCTATTCCAATCTATTCCTTTACTGATGTATGAGAACACTCCAAACACTTGGCCTACACTATGAAGGTCTTTTAGTCTTCACATTATTTTTAACATCAAAGAGAAAGTAATAAATTGGACATAAATACTTTGGTAAATATTTCTATATCTTGTACTTCAAATTTTGTGTCAAACACAACTGATTCTACCATCTCAATAAAAGGAATCCTCTACCCATACGAAATGGGAAGGATTTTGGAAGTGATTGTATTTGAGTTGCTGTTTTTACTCTTTTGGAACCTCTCATGGAATTGTCACCCCAATAACATAGCTCTTCTTTACACAGGAGTAATACAGTCTTGATAGAAGACACTTAGTTGTCTCTTAGTTCTTTATATTCTTGCCGAAACCCTCAAGACATTTGCTACAGAATTTATGGATATTTCCTAAAAATCTTATTTTATCTTGAACCAAAGCCAAGTAATCCACAATGCGCTCCTCATTACACCATGACATAATTATTGTGCAGATGGAGCTTTGGAGCCCCCCAGGACTTATTCCTGTAAGGTATCTGCTTGTGATAGATGAGAAAAATCACTTAGGCACGTCGACGGTGTTTGAAGTGCTTGTAATTATAGACAAAAGTCAAGTGCACTTCTTAGTCGTCTGGGGGCTTATATATTGGGTCTTTTTTTTTTTTTTTGAGAACATGTTTTTTGGACTCTCTAAAGAGCTAAATACTCATTAAAGTGAACTTTGATTTTTCTTTCTAAGAGTGAGGACAAATATTAGCTAATCAGAAACTTGATTTAAGCATTTTCCCAGGAGCTGCTCAGAGGAAGGCGTCAACAAAGCGGGTATTTTTGGTACAGGGAAAGCACAGAGTTGTAGAGACCTTGAATGAAGAAGTTGTCTGCTATGTCAGTGTTGAGTACCAGCTTGTAGTAATTAGCAAACTCTAGCATCTCAATGAATCAATCACAGCTTTGTCTTCGTCTTAATGAGTCTCTGTTTATAAATGAGGTAGTTATTTTCCCAGCTCCCCCCACCCCTTCAGCCTTCCAGTAAAAGTCTTGAGTTTTTCCATTGCTCATGTATAAACTCTCAGGAAATGGGCAAATCAGAAGGAAAAGGGCACAAGTTCAATTAGACAGGCTATTTATGAAAGTAGGAAATTATGTTTTCATCTGTCTATTTTTATGACAAATTGTATTATGCAGCTGATAACAATATTGTTAGTGTTTTAACCACTTAAGGTTATGTGAATTATGAGGTTCTTCAATATGCTAACAAAGTTAAGTTTTCCACTCTCCCCATATTACCTTGCTTTATGTCTGGCACATGGAAATTATTTCTGGGGTTAATGAGCATTTACCACTTCTTGTCTTATCATTCATTCATATAAAAATATTTGCTAGTTTAGGTACCAGGTGACAATGAGCAGTTCTTGAAAAATTAAAAAATTAAGGTTACAGTGTTCATTTCTGAGTTCCAGATGATCAAAGTTGTAGAACCTTTGAATGATTTAATTCAATACAGGCATTGTTAGTGGGTAATTTTGAAAATCTGTTCTTGCCAGGCTGGCATCTGGAGGCCAGTGGGCTTGGGATAGTACATAGGGAACAAATTGGAAGTTTGACTTTTTATATTTCAAGAGTCTGGGCAATCTGTGATCATCCTTTGGCCATGATGACAGAAAGTACCCTTACTGAATCTTTTAGTTTAATGTGTTTCTCTTATTCTGCTATGTTTTGTTGTGAGCCTTTATGTATTTAGGTTTGTAGCATGCAAAACATCATTACCAATGTTAAAATCAACTTCGGTATGTTGGGTGTTACTTGGAAGTCTAGGACTTTTACTAGGTCTAATGTAATTCAAATTTTAACTTGTGATATCATTTTTAGAATTTTCTGGAACTCTATAAAGAACATGGTGTCTTCTTTGAGGTCTTATTTAGAATATCCATTTTCAACTTTAAATTTAACTGATTTCCATGGAGATTTCCTAACACAAAGACCCAAATTACAGTACAATGTGCGTGAAAAGACCAGAATGTCCATCATCTACCTTTGTGTCCACTAATGTCATGAGGGATGTTGTTCAAACATGAGGGATATTGTTCAAACATGGTGAACATGCTTAGTAAAATATCTCCGCCACACACAACCAAGGGCTTGCCTACCTCTATATCTCATGTTGAAGTAATTATTCATGAGAAAAATATTTTTATATTTATTTTAATCACATATTAGTTATTTTAGCATTTTTTTTTCTGTGAGCAATCCTAAAGATCATGGAATATAGCAACTTGTAACTATAGGGAGACCAGTATCCAGTTACGCTTAAGAGGAAGCTCATAGTAATGGCAAATAACTTCATACTTAGTGAACTTTACAGTTACACATCTCCACATCCCTACATGGCATCTCCACGTATTTATTTATGGTGTGGATATTTACGCATATGTCTATATATGCACATGTATGTATGAGAGTTAGTGTGCATGAGACCGGAGGTCTCCACCTGAGTTTGTAGGCAGACTCTCACTGAACCTGGTGCTCACAGATTGAAATAGACTGACTAGCCATCAAGTTCCAGGGATACATCTGTCACTGCCTCTTTAGCATCAGGACATGGACTACTTCATCTATTTTTTTTTTAAACATGGGTATCAGAGATCTAAACTCACGTCTTTATACTCACATGGAAGGAACTATATTGAATGTATCATGTCTTAGACCTCTATTTTTATTTTTATATCAGTACTATATATGTTTATAATTTATATATTTCACTACAGTTATAGTCTGAAAATAAGAAAATGTAATAGATTTATTCTACTAATAAATAAGCAGTTTAATCAGGTCCCCAATGCAAATATATATTTTTTAAATTTGTGACCTGTTTTCAGCAGTGTAACTGGCCCGCATAATCTCATACAGAGTGGCACTACTAGGAGGTGTGGCTTTGTTGGAGTGGGTTCAATAGTCTTGTTAGAAGAAGTGTGTCACTGTGGGGACAGACTGTGAGGTTTCCTATGCTCAAGATACTGCCCAAGATTTCAGTTGACTTCCTGTTGGCTGCAAGATGTAGCACTCCCAGCTGCCTCTCCAGTACCATGTCTGCCTACACGCTGCCATGCTCCCCACAATGATGAAATGGACTAAACCTCTGAAAGTATGTGACCTACCCCAATTAGATATTTTTCTTTATAAGGGTTGCTGTGGTCATGGTGTCTCTTCACAGCAATAGAAACCCTAATTAAGACAAGCAGTAAGGCAGGCGGCAGGGACATTTCTCTAAGCTCTGTCTTGAATTTGGGGTGTTGCTGATATATTTGCTGCATTCCACCACAGCCTTGCCCTCTATGATCTATGAGGCTGGTAGTATTTTTATGCAGAGTCACAATATCACAATAGACCTGGCTCATTCATTTCAACAGTGGGCCTGAGCTGAGACTGTGGCTTCTCTCAGAAAGGCTAAAAAAACTGCCTGGTGCCAAACTTCCCAACAGTGGCCCCTTCTCAGAAAGTAAATCATTTTGTGTTTTCTTTAAGATTCATTGCCAAAGTTTAAATATTTACAGCTTCAGATGAAGTGGGAATTGTGGTTTGAAGTTGCAAAACACGCGGCAGAGTCCTAATCCCTGTAATTAATAATAAACTGCGTATTTATGTAGATCTGGCAGGTGTGTGGAAGACCTGGGCTACCTAGCTGACAAAAAGTCCAAACTGGATTGTGAACCCTGCAGGATGATTTTTCCCATGAACCAAATGGGCAGTTTTAAAAATGAAGTTAATTGCTCCATCTCAGTGTTTGGAGACATTTGCCATCACAACTTTAGAAAGAAGAGACCCAGACAGTTCAATCGAAACACTGGCAGAAATGACTCTATAGCCTGGTGAGTAGCGTCACTGTCTACTCAGTCATTGGCTACAGAAATGGGCCATGGCCACAGGTCTGAAGTCCCCAACAAAACAAACCCACCCACCCATCCAGCCAACCAATCAAACAAACAAAGAAAAAAGTTCTCCATGGTTCCCACTGGAGTGGAGAGAACAGGACAACCTGCATAATAATAGAAAATCTGTAGTGCCATAGGCAATAGAAAGGGCTTGATATACTTGCTTCCTCTTCCTCTCTGCACTCTCTCTGTTTCTTAGTTCCAACAGAATTTGACAAGAGGAATGTGGGTGACATTGTTCTAAACTGGAGAATAGAAGGGCAGGGAAAAGTTGTTTTTCAAGACACTGCTCTAACAATTTGAAGAAAGAAGCACAAACTTAGTAACATTAAAAGCACTCCCCCCTTAAGTCAAGTTTATCTCCAGCTAAGGAGATCGTACGTTTCTGTGCTTTGTGAACACTGGCCAAGAATCTAGCTGTTTCTTATGTAGAAACTTCCATAAAAATGCAGGCTGTGAATGATTGGGTCCTGTTAGATCCATCCCCAAACCACCTTATTCCTCCAAGCCTTCCTGGATGCGGGATTCCCTAAGCCAGCCTTCCTGTGAGGCTGTCAATCTTCTGGGAAGGGAACATCCTCCTTCCCAGGACAGCACATGATACAGTCACCCCTCACACCCTCCTCTGCCTCCTTCCACACTGAGGCTTCCTGCTTTTGTTTCCTCAACTGTAGTCTAACTCCAGACTCTTCCTAATCACAGGCTCTCCATCCGCCCTTCACAAGAAGAACATTAAAAATTATTTCAGTTTCTTTCGTCAACTCAATCCAGCGCTGTCAACCCATTTTGCCCCAGATAGACTAGGAGAAGTTAGACTGCTGAGTTTTAGAACTGATTGATGTCTGGTCCAAAGCCAGAGTGAGTTCTGAAGAGTTAAAGCAAATGTCTCTGTGATTCAGGAAGAAATGACTGCCCGTTTAGGGATCTGACGCAGCCTGATAAGTGCTGTGTTTGCCATCGCGCCTTCTTCAGTAAACAGCTGCCAATTAGTTAACTCCCTCCAGACCATAATGAGCTAGGAACACAGATCTGTGTTGTCTAACAAAAACAAAAAGCAAACCACATGTATAATTTAAATATGAACCACATATATAATTTAAAACTTTCACTTGGATACATTTTAAAAAGTTAGACAGTAGCAACAAGAAAGTTCAAACACACACACAGACAGACATTAATAGTACATTTTATTTAACCTTAACATGCTTAAAATTTCTTCTTAACATCCAATCAGCAAAAAACTTATTGTTGAAATACATTACTTTCTTTTGTATGAATTTTAGAAAGCAACACACTTGCGGCAAAGGCATGTTGGGTAATCACTAGTGGCCAGTGGCTAACATACTGCACTTAGTAGCTTTAGACACAAAAAGCGGTCCAGAATGATGATCATCTTTTACCTTTTAGATAGTGGGGTTCCTGTGTGTCTTGCTGGGCCCCCTTGTAGCCCCCAAACCATTTAATTGTTTTGTATGTTTTAAGATGTGTGACAGAGGCTTTCAGCCCCTTTCCCACCGATGGTGCTTCTGCTGGATCCAAACTCATGACCTTTTACCTCTTCAGTGACTACGTTTGCATGTCTAGTACATCTTCCAACTTACTCTCTTCCCCAGTGAAAAATTTCCCACAAATTCCAAGGTTACGATTTGTTGCCATGGCACCAGCATCTCTGCCAGACAGTGTACTCAGCTTTTCCTTCCCAATCAAAATGGAAGAGAGATGAACCATGTTCTTTCTGTTTTGCTAAATCTTTAGGGTCTGGGATGGGCTTGCTCTGGGCTTAGATTGGAAGAGCTGCAGTGCTGACCACCTGTTTGTAGGGAATTTGTATCTACTCTCACCTAGAAAAAAATGTGTTTGCTCAGGTGACGGGACACCTGGATCAACTCCCCCACAAAGGAATCTGCTCTGTCCTCAGCCTATTGGGGATTAAATGATATCTGTGGTGGCTACACTTCCTGTCTTTATTTGTGTTATAATTCCTTCTATTAACATGAGAGACAAATCACTGGTTTATTTCTTACTTTTTATTTTTTAATTCAACTTAATTTTAGTATCAACCAGTAATCCTCCATAGAAATTTAGTATCAATGATATGACACCTGACAAAACATTCTCTCTCTCTCTCTCTCTCTTCCTTTCTCTCTCTTTTTCTCTTCTGTTTCCCATACTTTGAACTCTAGGTCAAGTGCAAGGCTTCTGCTGAGCTTTCTGACCTCCCAGGTCTCAGACTTCCCGTTGACTGCAGAGAAAATCCACCCCACCAGGAGCAACAGAAATCTTTTTTTCCTGAGTGTAAACGACCTACATTTTCATCAAACATCATATGAAAACAGCACCGTGGCGTCACCTGAACACATAGCCTTGCCTCTAAACAGGAAATGTCTCCTTACAGAGGAATGCAATTTCCTAACTGTTAGGGAGATCCCGAGCCACACCAGCAGGCAACCTAAGTGTTTCTGTGGCTGTTAGAAGACAATCCAGAGTGCCTGTACAGAAAGGGGGGTTGCTTTGGGTTTTGTTTAAGAATGCCCTCCAGTCGGGCAAGGACAATGCAAAGGAATCTAAGAATGGCTATGGGTCAGGCTTTCTAAAGCCCAATGAGCTGTCTGCAATGAGGAGCTGAAAAATTGGTGTCTGCAGTTTTAGATAAGAGAGTAGAGGTGGCTTCATTTTGGATGGAGACGGCAGATAATGGGAGCAGTTGTTTCGCTGCTGTTGATGTTCCAATGCAATGCAGGTAATATCAACGCAGTAGGAACCCAGGATAATCAAAGGGAAGGAAGTTCATCTACTGGACTAGAAAGGATTTCCCCCATGGTGCAGAGGACTGCCATGCTTGCCTTCTAAGATTCCATTATGCAACAGATTAACATTGACACACGCAGGAAATAGAGGACAGAAGATGCACCAGCTCATTTAAAATCTGGCCTTTTAAAAGTTTTTGCTGTGAAATTACTGCAATATTTCCAAATAATTTGGTAGGAAAAGGTTGTCTATTCACTGTGGAAGAAGGACAGAGAGAGTGTAAGACCCAGGTGACCCGGGAGTTTGTTGGGAGATAGTGTCTCCTACTAATGTCACATGTTATGTCCATAACTTCTCACCATCAAATCTGCCTAGGCATGAGCTGAACAAAGACAACAAAAGATATGCTGAAGTGGACAGGGAAAATACATGAGGCCTCGACCCTATACAAAGAACTGCAGGTAACTCAGGAATGCAGAGCGCAAGAGAAATAGTCTCCTGGGAGCAACACATCAATTGGTTGTCCAATGCCACATGATCAGCCCTGAAAACATATGTAAAGTAGCTTTATACAGACTAAGTAGATTGTAGTTATGCATTTAGAAGTATATCTATGTGTATATATAATATATATGTACACATATATTTATAGAACAGCAATTTGAAAGAGACCAAGGAGGAGTATATGGGTGGGTTTGGAGAGAGGAAAGGGAAAGGAGAAAGGGAGTAATTATGTTATAATTTCAAAAATTAAAAGAAAAACTATTTTTAAAAATGTCCACTGTACTCCTGTTCAGATTGTCCAACCTTCCACTCATTGAAGTTGAAGGAAGTTTGGTACAGGGACCTTTAGTAGACGTCAGTATTAATTGGGTAATTTCTAGCTGGTCAGCTGGCAGCGGCTGGGTAGAAATGGCTTGAATATAATTCTGAAGTGCTTATGGGAAAAACCATTGGAAAGGCATATGACATTAAGTATTTTCAGATGTATTTCTTAGTGAAAAACCTCCTGAAAGGAGTTGGGAAAGTGTTTTAGGCAGAATGCCTTCACAACATTCTGCAGGATCCTATGAAGGAAACTAAATAAATAGAGATGCTTTTATCCGTGTGAACTCTTTTCTGATTTACTGTGCACCCACTGGAAATCTCATTTATCTCTCTTAAGGTTTGCTTTGTTGTGTTGTTAAAATGTTTCTGGACGCATTTGGCATGGCAGTCGTGTGTTGGTAATAGTATGAGAAAAGCAAATGCTTGGAGTGTATGGGGGCCAGGGAAAGTTTACAAAGGTCCCATTAAACCTGGAGTGGTTGGCTGCACTGAGAGGAAAACAGGAGAACACTGGGGGTGGGGCGGGGAGAGTGGCTGAGGCCTTAGTCATGCACTCTTGGGGTGCCCTTTGTGCATGTGTGTGATTCTGCAGGGCTGCATTGTGCTGTTGCTCCCTGCCACGCAGTGCAAACCTTACCTGGCATCTGTGTGTCAGAAAGGAAGCATGAACAAACGATGAAGCACAGCTGTATAGCAGCAAAGACAAAAGGTGAAGGATTTTTATAATACGATCATTTTTCTCTAGAGCCCTTTCTCATGTTTTCTTATAACTACATTTTAATCAAATATAATTAAAAATGAAATATAATTAAAAGTATGTTTTTTTGAAACTCTACTTTCTGTCCTTGCAAAGGAAACAATTATTTTGGTGAAGATTATTCTTTTTATATGAAAGAACATGCTGAATTGTATAATTTAATTGAGAACAAATATGAAGGTGAGATTACTTTTAGAGAACTCTGGGTGACATAGGATTTGTGAAGGTTTAATTAGCAGTTTGCTGGGTATGAGAAGTAATTATGGACAAACATGATTAGATGTTGGTCTATTTAAACACAGTCCAATCTTTCTTATAAGTTGGAGTCAGGACACAACACACATATACATGCAAAACGACTTCGCCTTGGTGCCTGTCCAACTTCTGTATTACGAGTTCACAATTGGAATCTCACCCAACAAGCTGGTGAAAATACTCAAGAGAGAGAACTGGCCACCTGATGGGATCTGATGAAAGGGCTTCACTACTGGTTAAGGAAGTGGTGTTAGTGATGTCAGAATTTATATGCGGAACTAGATTTCTTAGATTCTGTCTCTGCCATTTTCTACACTTTCCCTGGATTTACTGTCCATTTTCCTCAAACTCTTAGATCTCCTCCTGAAAAATAAATCTCATAATAATTCAGAAAGCTAATGATGTAATAGATTCTAAGTGCAGCTCTTAGATTGTTGCATGTGTTAAATAGCCCCAGGGCTGAGGTTTTAGCTTTGCCTTTTCCTTTAACTTAGTGAGACAGGACTTCAGACTTTCCAGGCGGGCCTCAGACTCAGTTGCTGTGATGAATTTAGACTCCTGATCTTCCTGAAAGCCCCTCTTCCAAGTGCTGAGATTACGAGCTCAGCTTTGATTCTTTGTGGTTGTTGTTTGGTTTTTGTTTTTGTTTTTGGAGACAGGGGTTTCTCTGTGTATCTTTGGCTGTCCTAGAACTCATTTTGTAGACCAGGCTGGCCTCGAACTCACAGAGATCCACCTGCCTCTGCCCCCTGAGAGCTGGAATTAAAGGGGTGCACCAGCATGGATGGCTCAGCTTTGATTCTGAGTCTGAGTTCCTCACCATATGAAAGAGCATCACCTCTGAACAGAGGTTTGGGAATAGCTATAGAAGAGAGATGAAAAAATAAATCTCTAGTTTATCTGTTTTTTTTTTTCATTTCAGCACTATTATGTAATGAACCAGAAAGCAGGAACAAAATACCTCCACAAGGCACAGTGCAGGTAGGTGTTGTACGTCCCTGCAATCCTCTCAGCACTGGGGGAGGGGTGGAGACAGAAAGATCGAGAGATTTTTTTCTAATAAATGAAGTTAATTCATTGACACTTTTGTACACACATAATATTTTGATTACTCTGTCCCCACACCTTCTCGCTTCCCCCTCGCACCACTTTCAACCCTTAGTCCTCAATGTGCCTCATGAACTCGTGGCTTTTATTCTGTTTTATGACACATTTATTTAACTATGGCCATCTGTGTGAGCATCAGATTGAAATTATCCACTGGAACTTGGAAGAGTGTACAACTGAATGGGTGTAAAACTGAAGGCGATGACTTTCCCTCTCTCCAAACCTATCAGTAGGAAATAGCTCAGCAGTGAGGGCCAGGGCCCTCTGATCCAAAGATCAGTTTAATGATGTCATTGACTGCATAGATTCATATCAGCCTGCACTGCATAAGAGACCCACACAAGCAATCAATAACCAACTAACCAACCAAAAACCAAAAAAGACTTATAGTGGAATGAGGGGCCTTGGTTATTCAAGTAAGAAATAATCTTAAGCATTTTCTTGTCCTGTAGTTTATAAATTAAGGCATTATGTTCTAAGAGGTTCAATGACTCTTCCAGTACCATATAGTAGGTTAGTGGCAATGTTAAAAGTATTGCTTGGAAAGGATATTGAGCCTATATATAGTTCATGATCCTAGAGAAGCTATGTAACGAGGTGAACTCAAAGAAAAACATATATAGATCCACCTGAAAATTGAAAACAGACAAGATCACATGACAAAATTGGGAGCATGGAGGTGGGGGGGAAAAGGGAGGGTAGAAGGTGAAGAGGAAGGGAGAAGCGGAGGGATGAAGAAAACATGAGGGAATGGGATAGTCTAGATGGAGGAAGGACAGAGATGAGAGCAAAAAAGAGATATCTTGATTGAGGGAGCCATTATAGGGTTAGTAGAAACCTGGCTCTAGAGAAATTCCCAGAAACCCACAAAGATGACTCCAGCTAAGACCCCAAGCAATAGAGGAGAGGGGGCCTGATTTTGACTTGCCCTGTAGTCAGACTGATGAATATCTTAAATATTACCATAGAACCTTCATCAGCAACTGATGGAAACAGAGAGAGAGACCCACCTCAGAGCACTGGACTAAGCTCCCAAAGTATAGTTGAAGAGTGGAGGAGTGAGAATATGAGCAAAAAGTTCAAGACCATGATGGGGACACCCACTGAAACAGTTTACCTGAGTTAATGGGAGCTCACCAACTCCAGCCGGACTGGAAAGGAACAAGCATAGGACCAAACTAGTCCCTCTGAATGTGGTTGAGAGTTGCATGGCTGGAGCAGACTGAGGGGCCATTGACAGTGGCACCAGGATTTATCCCTACTGCAAGTACTGGCTTTTTGGGAACCTATTCTCTTTGGATGGATACCTTGCTCAGCCTAGATAAAGTAGGGAGGGCCTTGTATCTTCCCCAAAGCAATGTGCCTTACTCTCTCTGAAAGTGAATGAGGGTGGGGTGGAAGGGTATGTGGAGGGATTGGATGGAGGGGAGGGAGTGGGAAGTTGGATTGGCATGTATAATAAAATTAAATTAAAAAATAAGAAAAACTTGCTTGAGATTTCTACTTCCCATTCTAATTATGCTGTTCAACATATATCTACAACTGTGAAAATGTGTCATTATGGAACTACACAACATGTCATTTTGTGTGCCTATGCATGTATATGCTACCCAGTGTGCATATACATGTACATATGATAATGTTTCTTAAAACACAGTCCTGTCTGAGTTGGCTCCTAACCCAACAAAACAGCAACCAAAAATCAGGTGACAAACTGTAGTTTCTTTTTAAACTTTTTTCTATGTAGTTTTCATCTGTTCAGTAAAAGACACCACACACACACACACACACACCTCTATTTATTATGCAGAAAACCATAAATATGAATATATTTGTTCTTTGAGAATTTTATACACAAATACAATGTTTTGTGATTATGTCTGCTCCTTACTCCCTTGCCAATTTCTCCTGGGTTCACCCCACATTCCCCTCTTAAATTCATACCTTTTTTTTTCAAATATATAACTTTCAGAGTCCAGTTAGAGTTCCCTGCATACACGTGGGTGTAGGGTTGAGCACAGGGGCACGGTGAGCTACCAGTGGCCACCCCTGAAGGAGATTAGCATTCCACCCTGCAGCAGTCACCTATCTATGGCCTTAAGCTCCTCAACCAGGAGTAGGGCCTTGTGAGCCCTCCACTCACTCACCTGTGCCTGGACGTTGACCAGTTTGATGTCAGGCGTGTTCTGTGAAGACACGCTTAGCTGTTGAGAGTCCATGGGTGTGGTGATGAAAGCTTAAACTTTTAAAGAAATAAGTAATCTGTTAGTAAATGTTAGGGCACTTGAAAATGAAAATAAAATTCTGTCACTAAGCCAAGCAAAGAATGTTAGCAAATGTCCCAAATGAAAGAGTTTCAGTTCCAACCACTCCGAGGCACAGGAGGGCATTGGAAGGTTGATTTTTCATTCTTTTATGATATCACACAGAGTGATAGTAAATATTGGTTTGGAGTTGAAGCCCATCCTAAAACAGATCATGTGTGACCTTGTACATTGCTCCCACAGTTGAATGGTCCCCCCTCCAATTTCTAACCCCCATGGCAGACCCCTCTGAAAATCCCATCTGTTCCTATTTTGCAAAATCCAATTCTTGTATATTTGTCCTTGAATGTGACAGTAATGTATAGTTTATTTTCCAGATGGAGAAAGTCTGTCATAAAAAATCAATGACTTTAAAATATATATTTATATATTAGTTAACAGTAACTTGGAACTGACTCAAAGGAAAAGTGAAGCTATTTTCACCATTAGTGAATCCAAGTGACTCATAAAACTTTCAGTGGTATTTGGATCAAAATAGAGCCCACTTTCTCTTCAGCTGATGGAAGTCACATAAGAAGGAATGCCTTATTTGAGAGATGTTCTTAACAATTATTTATACATATACATATATATTTATCATCTATCGCATTTTCGTTTAAATTAGAAGAAGATGGTTAATGTATATTTTTGAATCTGAACACATAAGAAAAGCATTTCTTCCCAAATGTCAAGAGTAAGGAGTATTGATTTCAGACACCTGAGACTCCATATTGTGTTAAAGTCATGAAGCTTTCCCATTTAATTCTCACACAAAATTAACTTACAGTTAAATAAAATAATCTTATATTTCAGGTGGTAATTGTGACTGATTCCAATCCAAGAAGAAAAACACTTGAAAAACCTAATACAAAGATTTCTAAGACTTGCGATGACAGTTAAAACATGCTACACTGGAACCACTAAGGTATCTAGGAAAAGACATTCCATAGCCCGAGTTCATAAAGAGTTACCTCAAAGTGTATTCTGATATGAAGAATGTTTCGGCGTGTGCAAATCCTTTTTAGTCCGTGTTTATAATATGACTTCTTTGCAGGAGAAACTGGTTAATTCTGCTCTACTATTAAATCAGAGGAAGGCACTGAGACAAGAAAAAGCAGGTAAGGAGTTGACTAGGTGTTGGCAGATCAGCGTCCTTTTCCATTTGTCAGCTCCTTTTATTTGACTTGTAGTTTAATTATTTAGCAAAACAATCAAGGCAAAAAAAACGAAACTCTTTTGCTAGCTATCCCATTCCTTTTTGCCCATACCAATTCCATGTGTTCCCTCAGATGGAAGTTAGGAAGACAAATGAGCAGAGAAAGCATGGCAGCAAAGGGGAACTTTCCCAGCGAACATCTGCTTTGGGTAAAACAATTTAATCGAAAAGATCATGGTGGTATTGACAGGACTTATTCCCGAGGAGAGGGAGGAAGCAAAGAGGGCAGTGGGAGCACTTGGCACTCGCCTTCCTTGTGGAATTTTATCATCAGCCTTAAAAAGGCCAAGAAAATCTCCCCCTCTGTCTCTGTCTCTGTCTCTTTCTCTCTGTCTGTCTCTCCGTCTGTCTCTCTTGCCTTCCTTTGTATCAGCTTCCTCTTCTGGAATAAAGAAGTGTACACTTAGAAATACTGCATATATGATGTAGCTTTTGTGAGCATACACACCACACATGTACATATCATCCACCTCTGAACACATATATTCTGGTTAGGTGTATCATATATTCTTTCTGAGCAGTGAATTGCACCTTAGAAATATAGAGACTACAATTTTCCTGAGAATTTCAACCTAACTCTAACCTCTATACTAGATACAAGTTGTCTTGTACACACACACACACACACACACACACACACACACACACACACACAATACAAGACATTATAAATGTCTAGGCCTAAGGAGATGACTAGGTTGGTCTATGCTGATACTGTGAACTGAGTGGGCAAAGTCAAACAAGTAGATCCCAGGAGAAGCAAGCATTTGTTTAGGTTCTCATAGCCTCAAGAGAACTCTGACAGAATGATGTATCTTTTGTGATTTATGTATTTGCTCAGACATAATAGTTGAGACAGGAAATACAAGGAACTTAAGATGTTTACTATGCTCCTGTGTTGTTTTAAACAAATTAGTCTGGAAATCTTATATGTATGCACATATGTAACACTTTTGTCTATACACATACATATAATACATATATACAAACATATTCTAGTCTAAGGTTTATTCAGATGGATTCTCTAAACAGCAAAACATTCCTTATAGATATTATGGAGGCTGCAGGAAGGGTATGGCGTGTTAGAGATGCAATTAGCTTCTCAGGTATGTCATAGCAGTTTTCCTTTCCTTTGATTTCCTCATGCAACTCTAAGCTCTACGGTGAGCCAAGAAATCCCTTTCCACACAGACATGAAGAGAACAGGGACATGTGGCGACACAATTCTGAATGAGAAGAAAGGAAGGAAGGAAAGAAGGAAGAAAGGAAGGAAGGAAAGAAGGAAGAAAGAAAGGAAAGAAGGAAGAAAAAAAGGAAGGATGGAAGACAGTCAAACCAACAATTATAAGCCAGATGACTTTTTTTTTTCAGGAAAATTCAAAATATGCAGAGTAATAGATTGGCATGCTGATACAAAGAGGAGTATTTTCCAGCATGCACCTCACAGCCCACCACTGGTTGTGCCAGTTTATCTGAAGGACTTAGAACACCACAAGCAAATGGTGTTTTTATGGTGAGGATTCCAAACAGCCTTGGCCCCTTTCTGGGTTTGTGTGTCATTGAACGTTCCAGAATAAAACCCAACTGCGGTTTGGGGTGTGACTGATTTTTATTGTGCATAAACAAAAAGCTAGCTGAAGACTAGCACCATGATGTGAACAGCGTTTCAGCAAATGTGTGCAATCCCAGTGCTCCTCATGCACAGGCAGCGAGAGAGTGAGAAAAGGCAAGCCTGGAACATTTCTCAGACAGGCCCAGTGTAACTCAGTTTATGCTGCTGGATAGTAGGATGGGCCACAAGGCCATGGTTCTGTGCCTTCAAAGACTGGGATGAAGGTGTAATTTAAGACCAGGAAATTTAACTGTGAGGAAAAACTGTGAAGTTTAAACCTTGTTCTGAGTTACTAGCTGCTGAGTATAGGACTAGGGAGGCTGCTTTTTAAATTTTTGCATTAAGAAGTCTACAACTTTAAGGACACCGATGAACTTGAACTAATGTAGGGAGAGGCAAATGGTGTGGAGAACATAGAGTTGACAAAACTGGAAATGGAGAAGAAAGGAAAGAAGAAATGTTATCACATGGAAAAAGGCCCCCTCCTCCCTCCCTCCCTCCCTCCCTCCCTCCCTCTCTCTCTCTCTCTCTCTCTCTCTCTCTCTCTCTCTCTCTCTGTCTCTCTGCCCCACTCTCTGTGTGTCTCTTTCTGAGTCCTTGTATCTCTCTTTCTCCCAATGTCTCTGTCTCTCTGTGTGTCTCTTTATCTCTGTTTGTTGTAGGGTTTTGACTTTTCATTTGTTGAAATACAGAGAAAATATTTGAGAACAGCAGAGAAGGGAATTTTTCTCTTGTATCCAATTTTCCTTTTATAGCCTGAAGAGCAATAATATTGATTCTCAGTTCGGGAGCCATGAGAAGATGACTGATTAGCACTTCATCTGCTCCATCTTTTCAAAGCCCATGGAGGATGCTGGTAGCTATTTCTCTTCCTTTGAGCATAGGGACTGCTTTTTCTACTCAGGAGTGTCTGCTTGACAGCTCTCAGACACCACAAAGTATGAAGTGGAACATGTGGAATCAGGCTGATGTGTATAAATAAACTTTGTAAGTACATAGTCCAGGATGCTGGGATCCCCATGATTTTTATCATGCATGCCCTGGTACCTTTACTTCCACTCTTTCTTATTGCAGCATCATGGGTCCCACCTTAAACCAAGGAGAGTGATACAGTGAGCACGTGTTCAGGGACTGTAGCGACTCTGTCCACATCACACTTCTTCTTCCTTCTAACCAGGTTGATCCCTCAACAACATAACTGCATAGGAAGAAGACACTGTAGGTGGAAACTGATCATTCATTTCCTGGCTGCCCAGACCCAAAATAATCACACAGAAACTTTATTAACTAAAGTACTGCTTGACCTATTAGCTTATGATTCTTATTAACTAACTCTTATATCTTAAATTAACCTATTTCTATTATTCTGTGTATTGCCACAAGGCTGTGGTTTACCAGGTAAAGTTCCG
Source organism: Neodon shergylaensis (assembly GCA_025134845.1). Taxonomy (NCBI): domain Eukaryota; kingdom Metazoa; phylum Chordata; class Mammalia; order Rodentia; family Cricetidae; genus Neodon; species Neodon shergylaensis. Next base: position 2,156,497 of record JABTXL010004655.1, on the reverse strand, counting down.
ACTTCTGTCTCCTTCGGCAGTGACTCGGCATCTCCTTGACTCTGCCTACTTTCTCTTTATATCTCTCTTTGGATTTCCTGCTATGCTTTATTCTGCCCTGCCATAGGCTCAAAGCAGATTCTTTATTAACCAATGGTACTAAAACACATTCACAGCATACAGACCGGAATCCCACATCAAGATGCTCCTAAGTCAACAATTGTTATTTGATGTTGTATCCTTTGTGGGTAGGGTTCATCATTCTGCTGTCCTTTTAGAGAACCAATGTTTTCTTTCTTCAGATCTCTTCGTTGCTTTGTACATAGATGACTTGGCTCTAAAAAAGAATGCTTTCCACTGCATTTAAACTTATTACATAAGCATTTTGGGACTCTTAGGCCAAGGAGTAGGGAGTCAGAAGAGGAATTAGAATCACAGCAGAGATAACCAGCCTTGATGTGCACAGAGGTGCAGCTGACCATGCTCAATCAGAGCAGAAGGGGAGGAAGTGGGCTTTTAGAGGGTCTACCTTGGCATCACTCATCCAGTTCTGTCAGTAAATGAGTATTCACTGCAGCATAGTCTGTGATTATAAGCTCACAGAACTCAGGGAGGAAGTCCAAGTCCTCACCACCAGGTAAACTGTTCAGAGGCGCAGAAGTGAACGGTCTATGGTGTGGACCAAAGAAGAAGGAGATACACAAGCATTTGTTGTAGCCTTGAAACCCATAGTGTGGGTCATAGTTTGTCCCATATCTTTCCTAATTGTTCCAAGGAAAATAATCACGGAAGAGTTAACTTCAGTTCTTCTTCATGCTCCGATGACCTCCTGACCCCAACCCAGGTACCGATGCTGTCCACCTGTGACTATCTCAATCTCACCAACACCACTACTCTGGCTTCCTCTATTATCTACCTTGGACAGGGTTCTCCATCAGTAGACGCCTGCAATGTTATTTCACAGCTGAACACCCTGCAGCGGTCTCCCATTCCTCCCACAATCAACCTCCTTCTGTGGCTCCAGACTGATGGCAGACCTCATCTTCCCCATGACATTCCCCCTTGCTTTCTGTCCTCTCACTGGCTTTGCTTTTCTTAGTGCATCCAACTCCTTCCCATACGAGGATTTGATTCCATATTCTTCTTTCCTTTCTGTAGGAAATGCTTTCTTCTGATCTCCACATGGAGATCTCCACATGGAGATCTCTTTTATTGGGGCTCTGTATACATGTCATTGAAAACATCTCTGTTATATCACCAAAAATCTAACTGCTTAGTTCGTTTAAATTTTTTTGAACATGCAGCAGTCTCTCATGAGATAGCTATCAGTGTTAACTTGTTTTTAGGCATTGCGTTTTATTTATGGAATACCATTTAGAATTTCCACTCAGTGTGAACTGTTTCTGGATGAGTTTTCTCTTGTATTTTGTTTAGTTTTATCTTTCTACCACATAGATTATTGCCTGGTACATGTTCAGTCCTGAGTAATTATTTGTTGAGTTAATGGATGCCACAAATATTTATTAAATGTTCATTTCTTTGCTTTCTTTCTCCTAATAATTAGGAAAACTGGAGGTTAGTTTTAAATATATTATTGCTATAAGACCATGACATTCTCTATATTTTAAAGATAAGCTTTCTAGTTTAACAGCTGGGATGTAAAGTGTGTTCCTTTGGACATAAGTCTATGCAGCTCTCTTTAGAAGGGTGTTTGAGATGCTTGGGCCAGAGTTTAATTATAAACTTCATGTGAGTCACACTCACCAGGAACATTTATTCTACCTATTTCCATCACCTCCTCTGGAGAAGTTAATCTAAATTCTGGTAATGACATCCAGGGCTGAGCTCGAGTTCTGTTCTTATTATTAATAAGTTGAAATGAGTTCTTCGGAAGGTTTCCTTTTGTTTGGAGCACATTAATTGTGACCTTCAAAACTGAAGTCAGCTGTTAATATATAATTCAGAGCCTTACCCAGTGACTTTCTTTTGTGAATGCTGACACTGCTAGTCCCACTCACAATGGCACAAAGCACTTTGGAAATGAACTCCAGTCTATTGTTACAGTCAGGTGCAGCCGTGTTATCAGTTATACAAACTATCACGTCATTTATACAGAGAACTTATTGATTTACATTTACTTAAGAAAAGAAAAAGCTGATGAAATATTTAGCTAATTAGGTAACCTGAGAGTTATTATTTTGTAAAAATTTGGCCAGCTTTACACTCAATTTAAATGTTAAATGACTTATTTTAAAATTGTTGGGAATGAAAGTCAACCTTCAAACTAAGACTTTTCGCTTGCCAGCAGAGCCCTTGCTCAGCGGTTTCTGATATGGCAGGTGAGATGAAGTACCATCATTTAGGCTGAAACGACCTCAGTGAAATCTCAGCATGGTTTCTTTGCTCTCTTTGTTTCTTGGGACAAAAGTCTCAGACTTAGAAGTAGCTAGTTAAGTTTTACCTCAAGATAACTTGGAAGGCAGGACAAGCCTTTATCAATTGCAGTAGACAGAAAGACGAGTCCCCCACAGACATTTACACTCCAATCCTAGGAGCCTCTTGCTATGTTCTCTTGTTCAACAAAAGGAGTTTTGTCCGCATGATGATGGGGTTAAGAATCTGTTGATATTTTCCAGGTAGGATTAGTTTGACCACAACGGTCCTGAGAAGAGGTCAAAGAGATGGTAAAAAGGAATTATAATCATAAGGTGGAGCAATGTGGACAGATGCCAATTCCCTAGAAACTGGAGACTACAAGGAACAGCTTCTCCCCAGAACATGCAGATGGGGCTGACTATGCTGTCGTCTTCATTTTAGTCTCAGAGGATTCACTTTGACCTTCTTACTCTCTGGCTATAAGCACATAAATGAGTGTTTTTTAAATCCACTATGTTTGTAGCAATTTAAAAGAAAAATAGGAAATGAAAACAATATTACCAGGGTAAGTTAGGATAGATTGTGTACTTAACATTTCCATTCAAAACTCTTTTGTCTGTGTGGCTTATCAGAAGGAGCCCTCAAGTTATGGTTAAAATGCCAGGAATCACTGGGTGTTTTGCATGCTGCAGAAACAATTCTAGGCACTGGGGTGATGGCAGCAAGAAAACATCCTACATCAAGGGGACAATTGTAGCCTGCAACCTACCTGCTAGGTTTTGGCATGAGAAAAAGCATTTCAACAGCTGAATAGTTAAAGAGACTGTACTAATATATATTAGTACATTAGAACGCTTCTTTGTTTAGCTGTGAAGAAAAAGGAAAGCATGACATTTTCTGGAATTTTTTTTTTTGATTTTCGAGACAGGGTTTCTCCGTAGGTTTTTGGTTCCTGTCCTGGAACTAGCTGTTGTAGACCAGGCTGGCCTCGAACTCATGGAAAATTTGTTAAACTGAAAATCCTGCTGTTATGTAAAGTGGTCCGGGCAGAGAAAAGCTGATGTGGGGAAGGCTGCACTGGAGCTCGATGTGAACCTGGCATTTGGCATGCTGCTTCCATCTCCTTTGGAGATGTATTTAGTAGTGGGATTGCTGGTTCATACCAGGATTCTTGTTTTAAGGGCAACTCCATACTTTATTCCACAATCAGTATACCCATTTACATCCCTACCAGCATTGGGCAAGGGTTCAGTTTCCTTGTCAATCGCAGGAGGGCTTTTCTTCTATCGTTTAATGTGTCAGGGTGTTTGGTCTGTGTATGGCTAAGAGAGTGTTTGATCTTCTGGAACTGGAGTTACAGAGGGTTGTGAGCTTCTTATGGCATGTTAGGAATTGAGTGCATGTCCTCCCGGAAAGCTGCTACTGCTGTTACCTGCTGAGCCTCTTCTCCAGCCACCCAATTCTAGCCCTTTGACGACAGCTATATTGTTACTTAGGGTGACAGCTCACCTTGGTTTTGATGTGAATATCTATGACTATTGATTTTGAGCATTTCTGACACATAACTGTGCGATATTTACATATCTTCTTTTGGGGAATGAAAATTTGGATTTATTGCCCACATTTGTTAGTTTTAGTTTTTAAGAAGATTTTATTTTGGTTTTTGTTGTGTGCTTGCGGGCATATCCGTGTGTACGAGCGTGTGAGGGCAAGTGTCCACAGAGACCAGAGGCATCTGATTTCCTTGGAGATGGAGTTGCAGGTGGTTGTGAGCTGCCTAGTATGGATGCTGGGAATCCAATGCAGGGCCTCTGCCAGAGCACTATGGTTCTTGTACTACTCATTTAAGGTGACTGATTGATAGTTACTGTGAGCATACATCTTTCCTGAGAAATTTCTTCATGTTGAATGTTTCTTTCCACTGCCGCAGTGACAGCTTCCTACAACACTAGGCTTAGGTCCTCAGGACATCACCAGTTTGTCTGGGATGACGATGGTACCTTAGTCATCCAGGCACTCCACAGGGTACGATGCTTACTGCTCAGCATGTGCTCAGGGTATTTACAACAATTTGAATTCTTATTCTGGGAGTTTAAGATCCTTTGTTTTGTAATAATTATCAGAGCAGCTTTTATACTTCTGATACTAGTGAAAATAACCCATATTTCTTATCAATTAATTTATTCATTATCTGGCTAAATTAACAGCTACATACTTGTTATGCCCTTGTGTTACATTTTTATCTTCCCATCACTTGATGAGTACTGTTACTATTTTTTTTTTCTGGAATGCTAATGGGGAAAGTCTTTAGAAATAGTTAACGTATATTTCTGTAAATTTATTTTCTTATTTATTGACTGCTTGTGCTGATTTCTATTTTGTGCTTAGTAAATCACTGAATTAAATCATAGAAATATTGTTTATGTCTTTTCTTTCTATTTTATCCCTTCACCCAAGTGAGGATTGAAGAAGATCTCACCTCTTAAAAATGTCAATTTATAGCCAGGCGGTTCTTGCGGGAGGTCCTTCCGCTCCTCCAGCCAATAGCCGCTGAGATACCAGCCCATTGGGGCGTGGTCTCTCTCCCTTTAAAAAAGCGGCCACTTCCCTTCTTGCTCTCTCTTACTTCCTTCTCCGCTTCTGGCGACTAGACTCCCTTCCTGATTGCGCAGAGGGCTGTTGTCTGGGACGGTGATCTGTAAGTTTTTTCCCCTTTAAATAAATAACCATTCTATTAATCATAATTCTAAACTGGTGTGGGATTGTTTTTGACTTACGCCTTCGCCTTCAGGCGGTGGTGGCGCACGCCTTTATTCCCAGCACTTGGGAGGCAGAGACAGGCAGATCTCTATGAGTTCAAGGGCAGCCTAGTTTACATAGAGCTAGTTCCAGGACTCCAAAGCCACAGAGAAACCCTGCCTCGAAAAAAAAAAAAACCAAGAAAACAAAAACAAAAAAATGCCAATTTATAAATATCTCATTTCCACAATGTACTCATTTTGTTTGTAAACTGTTACATTTATTTTATTTGTAAACTATTTAAATTTATTTCAACTCTAGATCTTGCTAAGTGACATAGCCACTTTCCGTCACAGTAATGCATCTATTGGAAAACATAATTTTTTTCAGGAAGTTTCAACCTGTTTTTTTCTGAGGTAAAGATTTTTCTCTGAGATGCAAATTGTGAGGTTACTCTCTCTTACACCTCCTTGTCCTTAAATCTAGATATAGGAAATAGCTCCTTCATATATACATAGGTGCCTATACACACCTAACATGTGTTTGTAGAAAACAAAAGCTTCATTGGATCTTTAACTCAAATAGGTATACATGAGAAAAATAAATATTGTATATTTTTCATAGAGTAAGTTCTGTGGTGTCAAGATGGAGCAAAATAACGTCTAGAAAGCTGGGGTCTTGATAGCAGGCAAGGAAACATTTCTGAGCTAATATCTCTGTTAATCCCTGAGAATATATTCACTTCTTCGAGTCCTGGCTACCTTGAACACACAGATTTTTTTCTTTTTTACTTAGTATTTTATCTTTAACAGATTATTCTTCTTCTCATAAGGAGAGTTTGTAGGATATATTTGCACAATAACTTTGGTCTCTTTTACTCATTAAATAATTGCTGAACGGGAAACGACAATCTTACCAAAGTAAAAAACAAAGGAAGAATAAAATCTTTCTAAAATAAAGAGGTACCTAACTGTGGGAATGTACTGGGCATAGTAGTAGCAACACTCCTTTAAATTTAATGCTGACCACAATGGTTTGTAACTTTCCTCACAAAATCCAGATTTTCCCAGCATGACACTCAGTGCTGGCATCAGTAACAGACACTGAAAACACTCCTGCCAAGGAGTTAACAGGAAATATCTTGGTGAATTCAGAGTCAAAAGGAAAGCACAAAATTGTCAGACCACATATCGTGTTTCTCAGAATTATCTGTATCATGTTGGAAGTTTTTATACGGAAGTGTGTGTTGACACAAATGATTAAGGCTAGGATTCCTACAATTGACAGGAAAATGACCTATAAATAATGACCCGTGATGGACTTGACATACAGTCATTAAGTGAAATAGCCTAGTAGCAGCTTCCTCCCTCTGGTGTCCCCGTTTCCGGCTTCTGTGAAGTACTTTTCCTTTGAGAAGACCACTCGTTTTATCTGAGACCATCAAGTTTTCTTTGGGTTTTATCAAATGACAATTTCACTGTTGGTCTCAGCAGATAATACTAGGTTTTTCTTTCACTTGCCTCTTCAGAACACATTTGCTTGTACAGAAATTTTCTCCGGAAAGCCTTTTATTTCCATTTCTTTATAAAACGCACAATAAAGTACACGACGTGTTGAATGCTTAGAACTCTAAAGTTAAAAAACAAGTTTTTTTTTTCTGTAAAGTACTCAGTTTATTCCTGTTCTACTCTCTTAATAAAGCTGAATGCAGCATTTTGGGGAATGGATTTCATGAAGGTGGCTGAGTTAAATAATATCTTGCTGTATTATAAATTCAATATAAAGTTTTAGAAAAATGTATTCTATTCACCACACAAGGATCTTCTCCTGAAGGCTGTGGGAAAGTAATTTGTGGATAATAAATGAAATTGTGATTACTGTTTACTTTTGGGGGCTCCAGCAAAATAGTTTTCTTCTTCGAGATACCCCCTTTTCAACCCCAAACAGCTGATAGGCTGAGATCTGTATTTTTTTTTCATTATTTTCTTTCCTTCTCCATTCCTTCATATTGGCAGGTAGAAGATCACACTGGGGAAGCAGTGTGTGCTATGTACTGTCTTCCAAACTCACAAACAAGGCACAGGGATTTAAGAAAAAAGAATAATTTGAAACCATGTCACAGCATTGCTATATCTGAGCTCAGTAGATAATGTGACAACAACTGACATGCCTTTAAGGCTAAGGAGAAATCAGATAAGGATTCTACCACCCAATGGAGTCAGCACCCTGACAATTCTACATTTATGATTTCCTAAGGGGCTCAGTCTAAATGATCATATTAGGAGAACTTAGTTTTTAGAACTACTTTTAAAAATGGCTAATCTTGACGCTCCTACTTAACAATTTCTGATTAAAGAATATCCGTCAAAGAAATAATGTATTATTCTTAAACAATGTTTAGAACTTTAAAGTTGCTGGACTGGCTCAGTCAGTAAAAATGCTGCTTGCAGAATCATTAAATGACCTGAATTCAGACTCTCAATTTTGATGTAAAATCCAGGTAAGGTGCTACACATATATAACTGTGGAACTAGAACTATGGAACTGGGTTATAGCTTTTGGTGGGTCCCAGAAGAATAATGACCAGCAAACCAAGCTGAATCATGAGTTACAGGTTCATTGAAAAATCTTTCCTAAAATACTGAAATGGAGAAATGGAGAGTGGCTTATGAAGATACTTAAAGCTAACCCTTTGTCCAACACACACACACACACACACATACACACACACACACACACACAGAGAGAGAGAGAGAGAGAGAGAGAGAGAGAGAGAGTGGGGGGAAGGAGGGAGGGAAAGAGACATAGAGACAGAGATTCAGTGGTAATAGGAACTTTAGTATCATTTCATTTAAAGTTTACATCTGATAGGTTGAGTGAACTTGGGAGGAACAAAAGTACACAATGGTCAGAATGAAAGAATTAAGCTGGTTTTTAAAAGCTAATTCTAACAAGACTAATACTCATATTTCACTGGGCCTGGCAATTTCTAATTTCTTTCTGTCATTTTTGTATACTTCTTTGCATGCGATGTATATTGATCAGGATTGCTGTGTGGTTTATGCTAGAGTATGAAGAATATTAAAAGAGGCATTAATCATAACTTTCTAGTCTATAAAAGATGCAGTTGTAACACAGAGACTGGCAAGCATGCATAAGAGGAGGTAGGGATGCTAATTCTTCCCACTGAATCCCAATTAATGTATTCCTTCAAAATGTACTCCAGGAACCATCTCCATTAAGCCTTCCTGAGTAATCTTTCCAAGGCAGTGTTTTGACTATATTCTTTCTATACTTCAAATCGTCAGTCAGTGAGTGTCCTTCCCCTGAATGTCTATCAGGTCCTTCATATACAGACTAATAGGCTTCCCAAATTTCTTTTTCTAGTTTTAAATCTTATTGCCTGGGCTGGAGAGATGGCTCAGTGGTTAAGAGTACTGACTGCTCTTCCAGAGGACCCGGGTTCAATTCCCAGCACCCACATGGCAGCTCACAACTGTCTGAAGATCCAGTTGCAGGGGATCTAACACCTTTGCACCAATGCACATAAAATAAAGTTAAATAAACCATAAAATATTTTAAAAAGTCTTATTGCTATTTTTCTAGAACTGAGCTAATTTCTCATCAAGTTGCATGGAGCACTATTTCCTGACACATTTAAGAAAGCACACCCTTTTGTATATTATGATGTTTCCTATTTCTTAAATTTATCATCAAACTTCACTCATCATCTGTTTCTGCCCAGGCAGAGTACTGTTTTTATTTCATAAAGTCTTCTTTATTCCACTCAGCAATGATCTTCTAGTGTTTACAACTCTTTAGACACCTACTTCCTTAGAGTCATCTTCCTAATATTGTTTTTGAAGAAGGCTCACACATACCTTAGATTGGCCTCAATCGCCCACGAACTGAGGATGACTTTGAACTGTTGATCCTCCTACCTCCACTTCTCATGAGCTGGGAAGACAGCACGCACCATCACAACCATTCACAGACTACTCTTCTTGAGCCGTAATACTTAACTTTCCTTTATACTTCTCTTAACAGTTTGTATATCACAAGAAGTGTAATTTCAAAGTAATTATAGATAGGCATAAAACACACATGCACATCAGGAAGTAATTTTAAAACAATTCTAGCATAGAAATATTTAGTAGATATTTGGTCTGATTACCAATAAATAAAAGAAAACAAAGGGACCTCAATGTTTCAAAGGAAGGTAGATTTCATTTTGAATAGTTATAACTGGAGGAAATCTTTGAGCCATTAGGAAAAGCTTCAGCCATGCAAAATTTATAACTTGGAGCTGTTAGTTAGTGAGAAGTTAAAAAAAAACCCTGTAAAACCACCTGTAAAAGAAAACTGGAAAGCCACATCACAGATCGAAGACCATGTTCATAACACATGTATCTGATAAAGAGCTTGAAACCAGAATATAGAAAGAAATCCCAGATCAACAATAAGACCAAAAAATGTGGGAAAAAGATTTGAACAAACACCTCACAAAAAGCTAATAAGCTAAGAAACAGATGTTGAAATTCATTAGTCACTGGGGATATACAAATTAAAAATGCCACAGGATAGTACTTCATACTTCTTACATTCATTAAAAGTATAACAGTAAAAATATGACAATACCATAGATGTGCGGCAATTGGGACACACAGACACTATTAGTGGGGGAAGAAAACAAACAGCAAATCATTTTGAAAAACAGACTAACAATTTTTTGTAGCTAAATAGACTCCTAGCTCCTTTGAAATGGATGGGTGGGTCTAACAAACCTCTTCTAGGTATCTATACAAGAAAAAAAACTGAAAACCACACTCAAGAAAGACATATGTGGACATTCAGAGCAATCTGGGAACAAAGAAAATGCCCACAATCGGGCAAATAGTTGAATTATGAACAAGTCAACAATAAAAAGATACAAACTACTGAAAAACTATGACTATTCAGATCATGCTGAGAAAAAAGAAGACAGACTAAGTGAAAGTCATATTGTATGATTCCATTCTGCCGTGACTAAGACAGTTCCTACGTTGAGGGTGGGAGCAGAATTATCTGTGGAAGACTGGAAAAGACTCCTTTCGGGAGTAGAGAACCGGGAAATCTGCAGGCTGTACCGCATGAGAGGATGTACTTCATGAAAGGCTTTACAAAGACTGCATTTCTTTCTCCATCCTGGAGCTCTCTTTAATATCATAACCATAAAATATGCCTCATTAATTCAGATTAATTGTAAAGTTATTGACTTAGTGAAACTTCACCATGTAACCTAATCATAGTGCTTAATTACCATGAACCTAAATGTGAGAGAGAACCATTTCAGAACCAATTTTTAAAAATACTCGTGGGGCCAGATGTGTCTTAGTATTTATGACTCTTGGATTTTAAAATAATAATAACGTTAGGATGTAATACTGTGGTGTGTATAGCATATGCTAGGTACCATAGGAAATGTTTTTCTTAATTACAGTCTTAATATTTCTGTTCAGAACATCTGAGCATTCACACAAAGAAAAACAGAAAGACCACAGACAGCCACATGTGAGTTTGAGAATTTTCAATTGAATAACTTCTGGTATTATAGTGTTAGCAAAGTTCGGGTTTTAGAGGTTTTGGATTTTTGAAAGACTTTTGGAATTGAGGTTACTCAATGAATACAGCCTTTTTTCTTATTCAAATATATAAAATGTAGTCAGGGACCATTTAAAGCCTGATGCTGTGATAGTGTTTTCGTGATCTGAGAGAAACTGGATTCATTTTATAAAAGTTTGGTAACATTAGCTGATGAGGCATGAGAGAGAGAGTGTGTGTTTTATTGCAAACTACAAACAGTCAGAGTCCCTTAAGTCGTGTACTCTGGAAATCCTTCTTTCAAACTGAATACTTGAGTACTGAATGCAGTTAAGCAACCCAGTTATTCCTCTTTTATTTGTTTTTTTTTTTTTTCACTGCTTAGTTCTTATGGGAAATTCTATCCAGGTCATCAAAACACAATTGAAAACAACTGATAATGCAAGGAATGCTAATTGGTTTCCTCTCCTTCTTATCACTGATCCGTACACAGTAAGTCATGCTTCCAATTCTTCCTCTTGTTTGTAGACAGCCGCTCTCTATAGCTAGGCATTGAAAATTTTTTTTGAAACATTCACGAGTTAACAGAGCGGTGTACAGCATTGATAAGCCATATTGAATAGTAGACAGTGCAATGAATTAGAAGTGGAAACAGAGTGTTTAAAGTCACTGGATTAAAGATTTATAGCGTAAGCAGCAAGCCAAGGGCTAAGGATGAAAAGATAAGATTTAGTTTTTGCCTTTTGGGAAACCAGAGTCTAATAAAGAGAGATATGTATATAAACAAATACAGTGTAGGGCAATACTTGTAATAATAGATTGTGGCCAAAGCAATAAACATTTAGACAAATAATAACCTGGCTGGGTCTGCAGGGACAAGGCTGTTTCACTCCTTAGACCCCTGTGCTCTGTGTCCAAGCCAACATTCCCTCAAGCTGGGTAATCCAAGAGCCAGCTCATTTTGGTTCTCCTGTGCCACATTCTTCAGAGACTCTCAGGGTTCTACTCAGCAATTCACGGGTCTTTAAATCTGATTTTATTCAGCCAGTTTCCCAAATCCCAGAGATCCTTTTAAACATAGCATAATCTATGGGAATAAAATACAAACTTTGCTTTGCACTACATTGTGGTATTCACCACTCAGACACAACTCCCAATTACCTTCCTCCTTTCTCTGCTCTCAGACAGTTGGAAGACTTGTTTCATCAGGTAAAAAATGCCACGCTACTGCTTCTACTTGAAACAGTCCTAAGCCCATGCTTAGACTGGACCCCATTTCCCTGTCAGCCTTAGGAAATTGCTGTATTTCGTCTCTTTTCTTCATCCACTAGGTATCAACAAGTAAGGTGAATATGCTATTCTTAGTTCCCATGGCAACTCTCAGAAAACTGCTTTCTGATTTTTCAGAAAAGTACTCCTTCTGCTCTGAGGCTCCCCGTCTTAAGCCTCCCATTGTCCCTTATCCTTGCGGGGTACCAACCAGCTTCCCATCCCATACTCTCACTGAGCATCTCCTAAGTCATGGATAGGCTTCATTGTCTTCCTAGGCTTCTTCTATTACTCAGTACATTTCTAGGCTTATGGAAAACCCATTCAGAACTCTAAGACATTTGTTTGCAATATCCTTCTGTCCATTCTTAAGCCCCTCTGCTGTTCTGTCACTTTAACTTAATCAAATTAGAAGTTCTGTGTCCACAGTGAATTCAAGTTTTTCAGCCACCTCTATGCCAGCCATTCTTCTACCACAGAGAACCATCGTCATCTGGCCCTTACAGTCTGCTCTGCCTTTACTCTAACCTTAACTTGAACCATAACTGTAAATACAATGGGAACACTTCTTTTCACTGCTCTCCCATTCAGCTTGGATTCCAGGGTCCATTATTTCAGTTGTTTGCTTTTCTCCTGTGAACTCTTAATTCCTTGTGTCTTTTCGGTGTGTTCACTCAGCACAGCTAAGTTTTACTGAAATCCATTTTTTGTGTCTTTGGCAAGTGAACAATATAATACTAAAATTCTCCATCGTCATCTAGGTAATTAACAGTGTCTGCAAATTCAGCTTTATTTCTCAGATCATCACAGTCTCAATTCTCTCCATGTAAGAGAGGCTCATCATTTTTCAAACCCAGGTCAATTTACTTCCGTCAAGAAGGAAGCAGAAGTCACTGGATAGATACATGTCTATGTTGTTCCATAAGAGAAAGGGATTAGTACCTGCCACAATCTCATTGGTTCCTGTATAAAGAGAAGGGACATTGTCCCTTATTCCATTTAAGGTCAGCTTTTCCACTGATACCCTAAATTCAGACACTTCCATGTGCTGAGAAAGCTTATCAGTTCAATCATCTCTTACTTTCCATGCATGCATATAAGTAATTCCATTTCCAATGTTTCTAGAAACATTGAGAATTTTTTTCATTTATTTTTTACATGAGTGCTCTGTCTTCATGTATAGCTGCATGCCAAAAGAGGGCATCATATCTCATTATAGATGGTTGTGAGCCATGTGGATGCTGGGAATTGAACACAGGACCTCTGGAAGAGTAGCAAGTGCTCTTAACTGTTGAGCCATCTTATCAGCCATGAATTCTTTTCACCTTAAAAACCAAACCATATAAACAAAACCCAAGCTTTGAGTGATTTCAATTTCACCTGTACCTCCTTTTTCTTCTTCCCATGACTTTGACAGAGTTCTTCAGTAGCAACTGCATTGCATAGTATGTTCTTTTTAATATAATATTTTATTGTTTGAGAATCTCATATATGCATCATGTATTTTGTTCATAGTCACCCCCCATCTCCTCATAACTCCTGGCACATCTACCCCTACCTCTCTATCCCCAACTTTGGGTATTTGTTGTGTGGCTGTTGTTTCTTTTTAAAAATAATTCATCGAGTTCAATTTATACTGTCCATATTACTCCCAGGTATGAAGCTGTTTAGTGGAGTGTGGTGACCTACCATCCACCAACATCCTTATTGATGACCCTTCCTCAGTTAGGTGTGGAAGCCTAGGAACTGCTTCCCTTTCCACGCTGGAACACTGGTTGGCTTGATCTTGTGCAGGTCTTGTGAAGGCCACTGTAGCTGTAGTGAATGTATGAGTATAGCAGCTCTGTCAAGTACAGAAGTCATTGTTTTGCTTTGGTCCTCCCTACCTCTGGCTCTTAAAGTTTTCCATCTTTCTTCCATGATCCTTGAGTCTTGGGATGTGTTGAGTAATGGTGGCTGAGCACTCCACTGGCTTCTATCCCCTCTTCTGTGATCCCTGTGCCTTGGGATGTGGTGAGTGATGTAGATATCCCATTGGCACCTGAGCACTCCACTGGTATCCCCTCTTCCATGGCCTCTGAGTCTTTGGATACAGTCAGTGATGTAGATGCCCCTTTAGTGGCTGAGCACTCCACAGATATCCATCCCCTCTTCCGTGATCCCTGAGTCTTGGGATGTGGTGAGTGATGTAGGCATCCCATTGGTGGCTGAGCACTTCACTGACATGGACTCTCTGCACTTTGACCAGATGTGAGTTTCTTCATTAACCACCACCCACTTCACAAAGAAACTTTTCAGATAATGTGTGCGAGCTGCACTGATCACAGAGCATGCTCCCATGTGTATCACTGAAATCACTTTTATTACCATCAACAATGATCTCTATGCTACTGATTCCAAAGACAAATTTTTAATTCCTTGATTATTTTTGCTCCGAGTAGCACTATTCTAGTTTAGAAATTAGTATAAAGGGACTTGTTAAGCTACAGACTCTGAATAGGCAGGAATGGATTGAGTATTCCATAGATGGGGTTTCGAAAAATTAATTATAATCTATTTCTGACTTTGTTTTCTTCTGTGTGAACAAGAGATGTGGCAAGAATAAAATAAATGAGTTCTTGTAAAATTCTTTGAGCACAGCTTGATATGTACAAAGTTCTTAATAAATGTTACCTTAAATTTTATTGAATAATATCTTCCTTACAGTGCTCTGCTCTTTTGATTCTGAAACTTTATGGTCTCTTAGTTTTGAAGGAATGACTGTTTATTAGTGCGGTGGAGACCACACAAAGGAAAATGATCTGCTCAAAGGTTTAATAATGTCAATTCAATGTGGCAAGCTTCTGTAGTGCTCCTGAAAAGCTTCCTTGCTTTTGTATGTATTCTTGATGTATGTATCAGGGAAGATTCAGCTCAAAATTAAACTAAACATTTAAGTACATATCTGTAATTGCTGCAGAGTTATTGTATAGTGTATTCACAGATTCTCAGAAAGTCCTAAGGATGTTCTGGACACTAATAGAAAGGGGTAGGAACCCCTGGGTGCACATGAATAAAAATGAATAACTTGAATTCTTTTCTCTTAGTTGTAAACTTATAGAGTACAGGCAAAATTTTCAGAATCTTCTTTTGAACATGAGAGAAAGAAATTTTAGCTATATTTATTTCTAAAAATAGACATTATTTTTCTCCCAAAGATGGTCATTATTGTTCCTTGAAATGCTAAAAGCTGCATTTTGACCTAGGTAGATGACTTCTGGGTATTCATGCAAAAGACTTCCAAGTCAATACATCATAGAGATACCAGTTTATTTCTACTTTTTGATGCACTATTTCAATACCCAGCCTACATATTCATCAATATACTACTGGATAAAGAAAATATGTTAATAAACACAATGAATTTTTTTCAGTCACAAAGAACAAATGAAATGACATTGGAGGAAAATTGATGGAACTGGAAATCATTATGGTAGGTCAAATTAGTTGTATTTAGGCAAATAGTCCATGTTTTTGCTCATATGTAAACTCTAAATATATAAAACTAAAAATGTGTGTGTGTGTGTGTTGTGTGTGGGCTCATAGATCACAAAGCTAGGAATTTGTTCTTGAAGGGAGATGAAATCTTAGGGGAAGAATAAGGAAGAAAATCAGCTGGAGGCATGAGTGGAATGAATAACAAAGAATAATGACCTGGGATGTGTGTGTGTGTGTGTGTGTCTGAGAGAGAGAGAGAGAGAGAGAGAACCACAATGAAGCTTATTATAACATAAAATAATTTAAGGGATGTTGATTAAAATCATTTTTCATTCATGATTTAAAAAAAAAACTGTGGTGACTTCTTCAGAGTGTGTCTCTTCTATTAGTGTCAGATGCTCTCCTATACATGTAAATGAGAAGCTTTTCCTGACGCACCCTTCATTCTCACTGACAGTGGCCTTCCACCAAGTCTTTTTATCTCACACCATACACTGTTTTTATTTTTTGTATTTCTTATGTTTTAAGCATTTGTCTTCAGCCTTCATATATCTGTAGAGGTCATCTGTCAATATATCCGATCACTATGTCTCTCCACTGCCTCCCTCCCAGTGATCGTTCATGCCTCATCTTGGAGACTGACTTTCAGGGTTGGTTGCATTTTTTATCAGGAATGCCAGCACTGACTGCTGTTCCTGCAAGTTTTCAGTTTGGAAGAATTCATTCCTCACCCAACACCTCCTGTCCTGCTGCTGCTGTGCCTGGACAGACAGCCCTAACTCTTCAGTGTGTCAGTCCATCCTTACTTTTTCCTCATGTCCTCTCTTTTCCCATACACAGTTTAGATTTATGGTCATTATAATTTCTGCCATTTGCTCTGAGTCCCTTTGCCTGGCTCTCATTTCCTTGTTACCTTGGTAAAATGACAACAACAACAGAAGTTTTTTGAGACATAGTCTTGCTATGTATCCTAGACTGAGATTAAGATCCTGACCCTCTACCTCTGCTCCCAAGGGCTGGAACTGTGGGTGTGCATCACAACCTGCCTTAAACCCTTATCCTTGAATACACTCCTTGCTGAATTCTCATCATTTTCCTGTGTAGTGTCCATTTCAGCTGGAAGAAACCATTCCGTCTCACAGCCTTAGCCTTCTTTTCTGCTACTGTGTCAATTGTGATGGAGGAAGGTCATTGGTTAAATAAAGAAACTGCCTTGGCCCTGATTGGTTAGAACATAGGTAGGTGGAGTAAACAGAACAAAATGCTGGGAGGAAGAGGAAGTGAGCTCAGAGGCCATGCTCTCCTCTCCAGGGCAGATGCAATGAAGCAAGCCGCCAGGTCAGACATGCTGAATCTTTCCCGCTAAGCGCACCTTGGGGTGCTACACACATTATTAGAAATGGGCTAATCCAGGTGTGAGAGTTAGCCGAGAAGAGGCTAGATTATAATGGGCCAAGCAGTATTTAAAAGAATACAGTTTGTGTGTTGTTATTTTGGGGCATAAGCTAGCTGGCGGCCAGGAGCTGGGTGGCAGGAATGCAGCCCGCAGCTCCTTCAACACAACTGCATCTGTATTTGTCCCTCTAAGACACTGACTTTAAACAGCACTTTATCCTTAGTAATCACAAGACACTATGTAACTGAAAACAGAGCAAAATTTAACTAAATACTCCATCTGCATAGGCTTTGTATTTTAAATACAGCGAATAGCTGAGCGGTGGTGGCGCACGCCTTTAATCCCAGCACTCAGGAGGCAGAGGCAGGCGGATCTCTGTGAGTTCAAGACCAGCCTGGTCTACAGAGCTAGTTCCAGGACAGGAACCAAAGCCACAGAGAAACCTGGTCTCGAAAAACCTAAATAAATAAATAAATAAATAAATAAATAAATAAATAAATACAGAGAATATTGGAATCTGGATTGATCACAAAAAAGATGTGTTTCTTGTCATCATTCCCCCAAACACAAAGCACCGCTATTATTTATGCGTCACTTACATTATGTTAGCCATTATAAGTAGTTAAGAAATGATTTAAAGGTTATGGGAAGACAGATGCAAATTCTTTGCCTTTTCTGGAAAGGGAACTGAGCATCCTCAGATGTGGGTATCCATAAGGACCCAATCTCCCACAGATACTGATGGATGATTTACTGTGGTGCATGCTATGTCACTATCACGATCTCATTATCCATTGAAAAGGAATTTAGCAATGAGTTCAAGGTCAAGGTTGCATCTGAAACAATTCCATAATCCCATCTTTAAGGGGTTCCTGGCGACTCTCCGAGTACTTGACACCACACAGAGAACAGAAAGCACACTAAGTAAAGAATGGTAGTTAAGCAGACAATTAGAAAAATGGGTGTTTTGGGGCTCAAGAACTCAAAAGAAATTTGGTAACACTTAGACACTAAAATCCCAGGAGGAATCTTCAGTGTTTAGGCTGTAGAGAATAGGGATGGGTGAGATGGATTATTAGGGCATAGATGGAAGCAGATACATAGCAGCCATGCAGAACCATTCCCTCCATCCCTGCAGAATGACAACTGTTGCTGCACCTATGAGGACACGTAAGAGGCTGGTTCTGCAAGTGCTCAGATCAGGTAGCAGTCGAAGGTGTCAGATGCTGCTGACCAAGAAGAACAGGAGAAAGCATGCAAGTGTGTGTCTATTTTCTCATGTTTCTTTTTGACTTCTAACTTCCTATATTTCCTCTCTATTGGCAAAACATAAAAAGGAGCCACTTTACTGAGTTTGCAGAGTCTCTGTTTTCCAGAGACCCAAGAGACCAACTGTAGGTGAATAACTAGCTCTTCTTCCATTTAGGAAGAAACAGATAGCCTCTTTGCTGCCTCCTAAACACACTGTCATGTTCTCATCTCAAAGTCTTTGCATATGCTGCTCACTCCATGTGAAACACTTTCCTCCAAGTCTTCACAACCAATATCCCCATTCCTTCAATGCTCAAGAAGGTCTTTCTCATACCCCCACTCAGTATTTCACCTCAATAATATTGTATATTCTTTTTATACTTTTTCTCTAAATGTACTTTCCAATTGGTAGAATAGTATACATTTTTTTTGAAAAATTCCTTTTATAAAGACCTGTTTGTTTATTATATATACAGCATTCTGCCTGCATGTACACTTGAAGGCCAGAAGTGGACACCAGATCTCATTATAGATGGTTGTGAATCACTATGTGGTTGCAGGGAAATGAACTCAGGATCTCAGGAAGAGCAGCCAGTGCTCTTAAGTGCTGGGCCATCTCTCCAGCCCCAGAATACTATATATTTTACATATGTGTCTTATATGTCTCTTCCAGTTCAGTGAATTTCATGAATTACATGGAGTAAAGATCCCCTGCCCATCTGAAATCCCCCTTTGAAAAAAGAATTTCTGTACATAGATACAGTTGAAATATTTTTTGTTTATGTAAATCCACTTTTACAACTCTGGTCCTGGTCAGTTCTCACCTGAAAACACCTAGGGGTTACTCATGCTCACTCTTAGTCCTTATCCCTCACATTTTGAACTATATTTCAACTGGCTGGAAGATGAGCTCACTCGTATTTAGAATTATAATTAACCATACAGCTGTAAATTGCCGTCATTTTCCATTCCACTCAGGATTCTGTCTCTCAAAATGACTCCTTTAAGTAAATTTTGTGTATTCAAAGTTGCTGTAGTGATTTAATGCTGAAGATTTTGACACACAATGACTTCATCCATACTTTTCTACTTGGTGCGTAGTTGTGAACTAACACATATGGTAAATTTTAGGAATCCATTTCAGAAACGGTCACAATAAATTTAATATGCATTCCGTTGTGGAATTCTCTGGAGATGAGCCATAATAAATTCTCACCTAAGTACTCATGTGGGTTGCAAAATGTGAATGTGTACAGTTAGCAGTTATTTAAAGATATAATGAGACAGTTCTTAACACAATTTCTATCAACTATTATTGTCTTCCTTCTAAAATAGACAATCGTGGCCATTATTTTGTTTGTCCACACTCTATTTCTGTGTTCTGTAGAGCTGCATACCTTCAGAAATGATCAGGTTGATCTGGTGTGATGGGAGAATAGGAGGCAACAGGAATCTGGGCAGCAATTCAGCATGGCCGCCTGGCTGTTCCTCAGTGTTTATGGTAAGTTTGTCCTTTGTGTTTTGCTCGTGCCAAGCTGGTGGCTGGATAAGCTTGCCTTCTCTCAATGGGCTGCAATGTCCCGGAGGCTAGATTTTTTTCATACTATATCCCATAGAAGACTGTTACAGACAGTGGAATGTTGGACAAGGGAGTATATGCACTAACTGGAGAAGTGTATCAGAAAAACAAAAGCTAGAAAGTAAATCTTTAGAACCAGTGCAAAGAATGAGCTCCAAGATCTATCAACTATCAAAAATATGGTGTTCTATATATTGAATTGGGCCCATACTTGTATAGTGTTTCCATGTGTGTATGTGTGTGTGTGTTTGCATGCAATATGAACACGCATGTATGTGTGCATGTGTGTGTGAGTGTGTGTATGTGTATTTGTTATAGCTCAAGGCAATTTGAAAAGGTTTTGCTAAGTTTTAAAGTAATCCTGACTTTTTTGCATCATTTAAATTTCTGTCCTGCTTCATTTACATGTCTGAATGTAAATGCATGCATATTCATTTCCTACCTGCAGCTTCTGCCCAGCAGATCTGGGGTCACAGGCTTTGCAGCGTCAGCTTTCCCTCTGGCTCATGCTTCTCTCACTGGCTCACACTTTCTTTGGAGCATCCTTTATGCAACATACTGAAAAGTGAGCTGCCTCCTTTGGAAAGGGAGATTTGTTGTTGAGCTCATCTTAATCTCCAAGAAAGATGCGAAGTCACACAAAAATATGCGCGAACAGCTGGAGCACAAGTTGATGCCAAGGAAACCAAACCCTTCAAAACCATACTGATATAGATTAAAATGTGAGTCAGGCTCCTTTTTTACAAAACTTCCCCGCTGCTCTCACAACACAGCATGAAGCCCTATGAGAAAAAAATAAGTTATAGTCAGACTTTTCTTCAGCTGGACGAGCATTGAGTGCCTAATCTTTATAAAACAGTTGCAGCTTAGATGGAAACAAATTCTGCACATTTAATAGTAAATGTGTAAACCAATTCATCATAATGGACTATGATAGTAACTGTTCAAACGTGAGGCTACACCCTTTATCTCAGAGTTCCTTTCACTGGCTTATCTTTAGTGCAACTATTTTTAGCTATCATGATTTAACTTTGGCTTCATGTGATCCTCCTGATTGGACAGCATCCAGTTCTTATGTGTTCCTTTAAGGTTTTATTGACCACTTACATGTACATAGCCGGGCCAAGAATGTAATTTCTCTCTTCCCCATCTCATGAAGGTTTAATAATTACTTTTGAAACTATCATCAAAAGACATTAAGGTAAATTCTAGAGAAAAAAAGAAACAAAAACCAAGCTTAGAATATCTCACTATTCTTCTAAAAACAAACCATCAGGTACTTACTTATAGCAATTTTCTTCACAATAAGTGGGACCAGTTGCAGCAGCAGGAAGAATCTGATGATAGCACGTGGCATCACTACTTTCTTACATGAGAGATACTGAGGCATATTCGGCTGTAAATAATAAAAATCTCTATACAAAGCATGCAGCTTTATCTCATGTTAAAAGAATCCAAAGGTAAGCAGATGGTCAGGGGAACTACGCCATTAACATCATGAGTGTGATGTCAGGGCATTTTACCATTCCTTTGTTCTACAGTTCTCAGCATATGTCTTCTGTTTGCTGAGGACACAGAGTGGAGGTTTCTGGAGCTCCCTGTCACTGTTCCTTCTAGAAGACAGGAGAACCAGAAAGGAAAGTCACAGATTTGTTCAGAAGTTCCACCTAATAGCTTCTCCTTCCATCTCCCTGGCATCCTTGTTGCCAGAGCACAAAGCAAAAGTGTGCTCTTGAATGTTCATCTTCACAAGGATGGGCCCTTCGCTTCTAAGGGACAAAAGGAGGATAGACGGTTTCACGCGTCTTGCTGATTCTGACTCATCCTTAAAGGAATATGAATTTTCTTTCTTCTAAAAAGACAATCCTCCTGACTTTGACTCAACATGCAAGAACTGTTCAGTCTCCTGCTTGAAGTGAATTTTTATTTGGATAAAGAATCAGGGAAGATGAATTGAGATAACAATAATGGCGGCGACAGCTGAAGATAAAAGTTACTCTGCGAGAAAATATAAAAGCAGTAAATATGAACTAAAGTTAGAAACTGAGAAGGTTTTAGTAGTCATATAAGCATGGTGATTTATCAAGGAATCCAATGATGCCGGGAGCTTGGATAGATTCCATTTTCTGCAGCAAAGAGTTTTCTATTGTATTTGTTATCCAATCAAAATCTTACATTCATTAGTTGTAGGAAAAACGTAGTAATTGCCAGTCCATATCTCTTAATGACTACTTATTAAAAATCTATACTGCTACCTTATAAGGCTTATTTTCTGAAAGGATATTGGGAATAGTGTCTGAACTGGAGTTCCAAGAGCCACAAGGAAAAATAAGATCTCCCAGAATCTTACTCCTACCATAAGCAGGACTTAAAATACCAAATGCACTAGACTACTGACAGCCAGAATTATGGCCACCCAGTACTATTCCATAATCTCTAAGTTCATGCTGTCAACATATGAGCACACAGTAAGTCACAAACACTTACAGATGCTTCTCATATAACATAAGTAAATTACTCAAAACAACAGAGTGTAACCTATATATTTATGAAGAACTGACTGCTTATAAAGAAGTAATGTAAATTCCCTCATATTACTTGGAGAAAATAGTTAACAAAGCTTTTGGAGAGATATTCTACATGCATTTTTTTGCAGAGACGTGTGAAATAAAAATATATTAAACAACACTAAAATAGCTAAATAATAAAAATATTTAAATAATCTGATTATTCTACATGTGGAAATCTACCTTAAAAACTAACCTATGGAGTTGCAAAGCTAATGTGTGAATTTTTACGGAAGCAGTGTAAAAACATGTTCACAGCTTGCTGGTTACCAACTTGGCACCTGCATGTACAGTTGCTGAAATGCGGCATTAGTAGTAACTGGGCCAACGAGTAGGCAAGAAAAGAACCCTCGGAGACCAGAGAGGTTCCAACTGTAGGGAGCAGCTCTCACAAACAAAGGGGGGAAAGGCTGGACTCCACACGGTGCCCCTCAGTGGTAGAACCTTGTAAGATGACTTGAAACTGAGATCTCTGAAAGGTTAACTGCCAGCAAAATCCGCTCCAGAGTGGTGTCTGGAAGCTGGTGCTGCAGCTGCTCCAACAGTGGTCAACTCGATCCATCTGTTGCTGTGGGAGGGCATTACTACCTGCCCAGTGAGAAAGCAACCCTAGAGTGAAGTTCAAGGCACAGAAGCCTACACAAAGTCCATCCTCTGGAGGTGCCTCTTGTCTTGTCTCCTTCCCTCGCTATTACATTCTCCTTATACTGCCTCCTTCTGGCACTTCACCGGCAGGGCAGCTGTCTGGCTGAGAAGAACTCTCCAATCCCCACCTGGAGTCCTACCTACCCTAGGTAGAGTCAGGCTGTACTTAATTTCTAACTCATCTGCTCCTATGTCTTCCCCCAAATATGCAGGAGGTCAGAATAGGGCAAGGGCAGGGGAAGAGTCTGAGGTGAGCAAGTTGTACCTTGGATGATACTCAGGACAAGCTGAGGAGAGATGAGTATGTCTCATGGGGTCAATGACGCTTTACCTATGCATGTCATTGTCTCCTGCAGTCTGATGAAGGGCACTACCTACCATTGGGATGGCTGCTCATTGTCACCATCAGTGTTGCATTGTCTCTCTACTGTCCTGGACCTGTGGGGTCCCCACTGCGCCATGCTAAAGCTGAACATCAGGGCATAGTTTGGAGACAAGAAGTAGTATCTTGCTAGTTACCGCATCAGGATTATTGCTTCTCTCCCTATCTAGAACATACAGTTAGGGATGCCAGTTTATATATTGGTTATCTCAGCTGTGTAAATGTTGTTGAGGAAATGAAGAGAAACAACTGTAAATGAAGGTGGGGGAAGTGTGGGAAAATGGCATTTGTTTTCTGCCCTTTGCAACTTTCCAACTCAGAAAATAAGAAGAAAAGAACAAACCAAGGAAGAATCCTACCCGTCCTTGATCACTTTTGTTCTGTCTGCTTTACATATGCATGACTTTGGAAAGTCAGTTAATGTTGAAGAATCCAGTGGCATTTTCTTAGCGATGAAAACAACACCTACTTTACAGCATTACCATGAAGATTAGCAAGCCAGCAGGGCAGAGCAGCCCACACCGCATGGACATGCATTGGTTCACAGTGGAGTGTGAAACTGGGAGTGCCCAGATTCTTCATCCCTCATTGCATCCAGTTCAATTAAGTTCTATGTGTCATCACTAACATTTATTGGGTATTTTTATTTTGTGCCAAGCGCCACTGTAAATTGTATGTGAATTAACACACTTAATCCATACGACGATTTATGAGGTAGGGAGACACTTGCGTTTTTCTAGTTTTATTGAAGAAGAAATTAGGATTTGGGAAGCTAAGCAGCCAACTTTGATTTATGTAGGTAAAAGCTGAACCCAGGCAGTCTGGCTACAGAGACTGTACTAGACACTGCTACTGTGATTATCTACTAAGACTACTAATAACTTATT
Source organism: Neodon shergylaensis (assembly GCA_025134845.1). Lineage (NCBI taxonomy): Eukaryota > Metazoa > Chordata > Mammalia > Rodentia > Cricetidae > Neodon > Neodon shergylaensis. The sequence goes on along the minus strand of JABTXL010004655.1, from coordinate 2,132,370 downwards.
TTTAATAACAACTGCTCCATAAGTGTCCTGAGGATTTGTGGTATTGTCTCCTATGATTACTATTGGGTGTCCCACCCAGTTCAAACAAAATTCCAAGAGAGAATCATTGACTTAGAAAAACCACATGTAAGTGAGTTGAACACTCCAAGAATGAAGAGGAGTTGACCCCTTTCATAAGGATATGGATGAAGTTTCAATTCAGTCAATCTAATTATAAACTATTATTCCCCTATTATGAAAATACTGTAATTGGTTACAAAAAAATCTTTCATAAAAGCTTTTCCCTCAGGCAGGGTTTAATACTGGTCGCAGCTCAATTAAATAAAATCAAAACTAAGCTTTAAAAAAGCAGTTATATGCAGAAAGAAGAGGGAAGAGAAATACTGTGTAGCATGAAGGCAGTTATTTCTGGGTAGCAGTAGAACAGAGTGACTTCATTTGTCTTTAAAAATTCTGTTCCTTTGGTTTTTCTTAATGTGAAGATATTACTGTAAAAATAACATTTGTTCCTTGGGCTAGTTATGTATTAACAGCTAAGTATAAGGAGAGAGCTAGCATGTCATCAAAGAGACCCTGGCTTCAAAACTCGGTGCTGGAATAAAACATTGATATAAGAAGAAATTTCTATAAAAGGAGACTTTATAAAGCTAAAACCAAAATCTCACACAATTGTTCCACTGAAGGTTCAAAATTCTTGCTGTACGGCCGGGCGGTGGTGGCGCACGCCTTTAATCTCAGCACTTGGGAGGCAGAGGCAGGCGGATCTCTGTGAGTTCGAGACCAGCCTGGTCTACAGAGCTAGTTCCAGGACAGGCTCCAAAGCCACAGAGAAACCCTGTCTCGAAAAACCAAAAAAAAAAAAATCTTGCTGTAGTTTCTAAAAGCGCAATATAATGATAAAGTGTAGGTACAAATCATGCAGTCAGTTTGTACATTTCCCCTACTATTTCACCTTTTATTTACTAGAATACTAAGGAAAATCCTACTCCAGGACTAAAAGCGCATGCCTATCCCACCTTGTGATACCTGTACAGACATGCTAAAGTTCCTGGTAATTTCACATTCTGTACTATAACTGTCCCAGCTTCAGATTCAAACATCTGTTGAATCATGGGTTTAGTCAGTTCCTCAGGACAAACAAAGAAGAACATTGCAGGCCTCATGAGGCATCGTCTTCAGCCCTTTAGAATGTATTACTAACTATTTTTCAGGTTACTTTTTCAGCAGTGTTATCTTAGAATGCCTGTTTCCTCGGGGATCCATATGCTGTTTTTTTTATTTATTTTTATTTAATTTTTTTTTCATTTTACATACCAACCACAGTTAAACCCATCTTTCCCTTAACCAACCAGAATCCACTCCTCAGAAAGGGTAACACCTCCCATGAGGAGTCAACAAAGTCTGGCATATCAAGCTGAGGCAGAGATCCACATGTTCTTTATCATCGCTGTCAATACGATAAGCTGAGCAAGTCTAGACTTTCTCTTTCTTCAGCAATGTTTGACTTTCTGCTTTTGCAACTTGGGTATTTTTTCTTTGATGAAATGTCTGTTCTGTCCTTTGTTGATTTTGTTTAATAAGTTGCCTTTTTATTTATCTATTAGAGTTACTTATCTTAAAAACACTTTTAGTATGTTTCAGAAGCTTGGTTATCCAGTGGTGAGCTAATTCGGTAGATGCCTGTTTCTTCCATAGCATTTTTAATATCAATATAAGTTGCGAACCCAAAGGCAACCCGGAGTATGCTACATGCCTAAGTAGAAATAAGCACCATGAATGCAGTGTGGGTTTATTGTGAGGAAGTTTTCTCATACGCACAATTTATTTTATTCTGTTTTGCTGCAGGGAATCAAGCTCAGCTTTTTGTGCATTCTAATTACTCAACTCACCCTTACCACTATGTTATCCCCCACTACTCACTAAGATTCCTTTGTAAGACAAAGCTAAAGGTCAGTATCCAACTCCACCGAGTCCCTGTGCCAGTTCCTCTCTGCTTGGCCAGGCTTATTCATTGCTTAGATCTCAGTCCCAGCACCACTTCCTCCAGGAAGCTTTTTATGACCTTGTTCTCCAGGTCAGATCTCCTTATTTTATGTTTTAGATAATACTTCTGCTTGTGCAGTTTTGTGTTTATTTACCTGTTTGTTTGATCCATTCTCTTATGCTCACTGAAATACGTTTTCCTCTAGGGCAGAAATATTGCACCTCTGCATCTTTCTCTACTTGACTTAGCCTGTTGCAAAGGATAGAAATAACAACAATTTGTTAGAGAAACACCACATGTAAATATACATTGTGGATTATATTGGCCACTCACAGAGAGTGAGTTTGGCCATTCTGCATTAATACCTTTGACATTCTTGTGGAAAACTGATCTGAAGAACCTCTTGATATTTTTACTATATAGAAAAAGATCCAACCTTTGGAGATTATAATTTGCTAGCGAGATGAACTCTGACAACTCCAAGCAGGCAGAACATTGGCTTATGAGGCCTGTTTAAGTCAATTCACTTTCCAGTGATTCCTTTATAAGTTTGTAAGATGGTTTTTAATTATATCCACAGCGATCTATTAAAGATAAAAATAAGAAGTCCTCTTTCCCTATGTAGTCTATTGTGATAAAATAAGTCATAGGTGACAACTGAGTGGTTAAATATCAGCTACTTTAAATATAGACATGCACTATATGTATTATACACACCACATTTCAAAGACTATGAAACAAGCAAATAAATATTTTGTCTATTAAATAATGTGTTTTTGCTTTGATATATGTGTTTTTTTTTCCATGGAATTTTGGCACTCTCTAAAATCACTTATAATACAAAATCTTTACCTAACTAAAAATCATCTCCATGCCACACCTAACTGTTTAAAAGACTCAAAGTAGAGAGAGCTGTCTAGGAAGCCTTAAAATGATGCATGTCATAGATACACATCTGATGCAGAAGTCTAATTGTACCCAGTAAAAGTTTTCAAGGCTCTACAACATTAATTTCCTCTCTTTTTGTCTGAAGTTTAACATTTTCATTTTAAAAGGTGAGCACATTGATTTACTTCCTCAGGTCAAAGAAATAAATTATAAAAATTGAGAAGGGTTACCTGGATTTTTTCTTCTGCATCGCATAGGTTGGCAACTTGACATAGGGAGGTAATATATACTATGATTTTTTTTTCAAGACAGTGTTTCTCCATGTAGTCCTGGTTTGGCTTTTCTGGGACTAGAATTCACTCTGCAGACCAGGTTGGCCTCGAAGTCACAGAGCTCCACCTGCCTCTACCTCTCTCCTCACTGCTGGGATTAAAGGCATGTGCCACCAATGCTCATCTTAATATATACTATGAAAAGAAGCTTGGGCATCAGATACAAGCTGCTGGGAAACACATGGAATGCAGCATAGTGCCAAAGGTGCAGTGTGCATCTCAGGTTCTGAAAACTTTCAGACAGTTCAGTCTACTCTGTGATGTTATGAAAGGTTAATTGATCCATCGTAGGATGCACTCCATTTAAGAAAACAGAACAGAGAGGAAGCACATAAACTTTCATCCCCAGATGAGAAGTTATGATAGTTGATAGCTGCTAGGGAAGGGGTGAGTTTTCTTTAGAGATGGGATCCCTTGTTGGTTGACCCTTGTAGATGGCTCACAGCCATCTGTATTTGGGCAATTGGACTCAGTGGACTAAGGGGAAAAATGGACGTTGCTGCTCTCTATCATCATTTAGAGGTGGGTGCTAAAATACATTGTTTATTTTTGATAATATTTTTCTATAAGAGTAGCTTATTCTACCAAGATAACTGGAAAAACAATCATTGGTGAGGGGATATTAACAGAACTTAGACATGATAGAATTGTCTGTATTTGTACAATGATTTTTATTGTTTAATTACCAGTATTAGCAGTAGTCATGTGCCAGGGCTCTGCCATTGAGCTGTGCCCACTATCCCAATGCATTCCTATTGCAGGAGCTTACTGGAGAAAGCGTGGACTTTGGGGCGAACTCCATTTAAATGAATAGTGCTATGAAATGTTACCTTAATGGCAATCACCACCCCATCCCAAAGGCCCCATCCCAAATGCTGCCATCCCTGTGATTTTGTGACAAGATCTTAAAGGAGACTTGGGATTATTATACACTTGGGCGTAAGTGACTGAATGACCATTAGGTCTGCTCATGGACTTCAAATCACATGTTATCAGTGAAACCTTCACTGCTGGGTTTCCTGTCATTGTGTCTCCAGGCTGACCATTTCCTGTCAATGTCCTTAGAACGGAGAATATACTGAAAACTGGGGTCAGTCACTATGCTGCTAACTCTAACACTTCTGGCTTTGGAAGATAAAGCAGTTTTTATTTTGTTTTGTTTCAAAATATTATTTTTTCTTTTTTTTTAAAGAACACAACACTTGACTTTTCTGTGATTTGTTTCTTGTTCAGAATCAGCAAGTTCATTTTATGTGGTGTATGGCATTGTCCAGAGATTTATCAATGAACATTGAATTAATTTCTCACTGTGTGTGTCAAACATCATAAGAATTTGCATGCTCTGTCCAGCACACAGTGTCTGAGATGGTACAGACTGGGAATAACTCAAATTTGAATCTGACCCTTGTGATGAGGGGAGTCCAAGGACCTAGAAAATAACATGCAGTAGTTGAGTTGACTCAAAAGTAGTCACCAAGTTTTCCTGCTCTGGGAAATGAATCAGAACCTTAACTCATCTTCAGATATCTATGCACAAGGTTGTGTTCACAAACCATTTAATACATTTGGTAGGTTGCTTTCTGATTCCTTCATGTTTTCATCTTGGAAAGTATGGTCAAGTTAGAGAAGGTTGGAGAAATTGAGCATGGCAATAAACAAAAGCAAGTAAGTGAAACTCTAAATAAATAGGAAGAAAGAAGACTTTGAGTATTCCAGGTGGCCAGAGGACAGATAGTACAGCTGCTTGGAAGGGTTACAGTTGTCCTCCCCTGGTGGAGTCTTCACATTATTATTAGTCTGGCTAATGACCAAGGTGTGAAGGATTAGGATTTCAAGCTCTGGGTAATTAGAGTAGTATACAACTTGCTTTGTTTGGGATGACAGAAGGCAGGTGGATCTTTGTGAGTTCGAGACCAGCCTGGTCTACAAGAGCTAGTTCCAGGACAGGCTCCAAAACCACAGAGAAACCCTGTCTCGAAAAACCAAAAAAAAAAAAAAAAAAAAAAAAGAAGGTGGTAGGCTTTGGGGAAATGGACGAAGACATGGGCTAGAGTAGAAATAAGCGACTACCTATTTCTGAAAGGTTTCTTATTGTGTCCTTGTCATCCCCACTATCTTTTACTTCCAGCTCCAGTCTATAGAGCAGAGTTGTCCTCATGAGCAACGAAATCTAGTGATAGCTGAATAAAGCAAGAGGCAAGACAAAACAAAACAAGAACCAAACAAAACAAAAGATGTCCAAGTAAGAAAGCGAAGCGGTTCCATCACTTTTCAGTTATATGACAAGGAACGGTCCCAACAGATAGATTCAGAATGAGTTGTTGGCATAGGAAAAATCCCAACTGGATTTGAGCACAGGTCCATTAGCATAAATTTTTGACAGGTGCAAAGATGAGCTCTTTCCTGGAGTGAAAACCTGGATAAGCTTGCCCAACCGGGGGAAATGTTTATAAAAATAAATCAGAAGACAGTAAATGATAATGACTAGAAACCCCAAGAAATCACGCCCACTCTTTGTTTTGAGGATCAGAAGTCTCTGAGCAAAATCCAGACAGGAGAGAATATTTATCAGTTAGCTGAGTGGTTTTCCTCAAACTGAGTTTTTACGTTCTTTTGTATGGTTGTTCATTCACTGCTGTTTGGGTGGTTGATATTTTCAACTGAGCCAATCACTCTGTTTCTATGTAGACTGAACCAATTGAGCCGCTTTTGCCTTATTGATGAAAATTTTAGATTCTTTTATAGTTACCTATTTATTGTGATTTTCTTTCCTCTTGGAAGTTGCTGGGTTGCTGCCTCTCTGTGACCTGCATTCCAGGGACAGATGGCAGAGTAAGGCACCACCTGCCTGACAAAAGGCAATGTCTCCTTGCTGCTCTGGTGGTCATGCTGAGAAGCAGTAGCTATCACAGAGGAAAGACCAGTAGTTACGTAACTGCACATTCAGGTGCTTACTGGTATTTGGTTTTGGTGTTCAACATAAAGTAATGCATTTTAGAATTACAAATTTACTTCTCTGCAGCTTTAACTTCTGGAGGACAGAGACAATATTATGCCTCTTTAAATGCCTCCGCTGCATAAGAGAAAGAAATATTTGATGCATGACCAACACTAGACTGTGTGTTGCCTGAGGGCAGGTGATGAGATTCTATCTCTAATGTTTAACATAATTCTGGACACATAGCTAACTGCTTCATGAATATTTGTCTAATGGAAGAATAAACGGTTTTAAAATTGTGAGTTGCATTCATAGCTGAGGTTGAGATTCAGGGAGGGGGAAGAAGAGTGAAGGGGAAAGACTTCCTAGTGCTTGACACATATGTAGTCCATCTTCTTACATCTGGATTTCTTTACTTTATTTGCCTATACTTAAAAGTAACGAGAGAGTCCAGGAAGCCTGCATGGAATCTAGCTCTAATTCCACATCCTTAGAGCTAGGATGTATGCCACTGAACCCTGCCCACTTCCTTTAGCCTAGCAGTGTCCTCAGAGAACTGACTGGTCAAGCCCTCTCACTTTATTCTGCTGAGGAAGACTATATTATATTTTATGGCAAGACAACATTGTTCTTTGTGGAATCCAGAGTACAAACTTTGATGATTCTACATCCTGCTTTACTTTTATTTATTTATTTTTGTTTCATCCTCATTTTTCCTTTTTTGTCTAAAATGTGTTCATACAATATATTTTGATTATTTTTCTTCCCTAATTTTCTTTTTACAGTGTGTGATGATTTATATTGATTATTGATTCAAAGGGATTTAGAGTCACAAGGGAAAGAAAATTTTGGGCATGTCTGTGAGAGAGTTTCTGGCGTTGCTTAACTGAGGCAGGAAGGCCCACCCTAACATCCATGGGTGGGATCCTGGACTGAATAAAAAGGAGAAGAAAACAGAGTGCTGGCATTCATCTCTGCTTCTTGGCTGCAAATGCAATGGGATCAGCTGCCTCAAACTTCTGCGGCCCTATTTTCCCCTCAGTGGAGTCCTCTGATGGACTGCACCTCCAACTGTGAGCACTCCAAGCCTTCTTCCTTATGCTGCTTTCCTTGGGCATTTTGTCACAATAAGAAATGTAATGTGTAAGGCTAGGTACCAAATCCAGGGGCTCACAGATGCTAGGTCCACCTGTATCAGTGAGCTACACCCACAGTCTGATTTTACTTTAAACTCAGAGGGGAAAAAAACAGCGCAATCTCAGTGACATTTTCCTACATAGTCAATTGTAGTTCATGATGATATGAATGCTAAGACTGACACACAAGGCATCTAAGTTTCACTCATGGTTTGTCGATTCTGCTATTTCGCCACATTTTCCACTGTGTCCTATTTTCAAACACACTGATTTGGGGTAACAATCAGACTGCATTTGTATTTACTCAACACGTGAGCAGATAATGAGTGAGTGGACATTGTGTTTTTCACACAGTTGCCACGACTTCCATTTACCGTCTAAGAAGACTTTTGCTGGTTTTCAGAATACAGCATATCTGTCTCTCCTTTGATTCTTGTTATGAGATTTAAGACTTCTTGATAGGAAATCCCAATTTCATGTGTCAGAAGGTTTATTTGACTATTCAAAAAAAATGTCCTTACCCTTAATTTTTGTGCTCAGTTGCTAACATTCTAATTTACAATCACCACATTTAAACCAGACCATGTTACAGAGTGAAGACATTTTACATATACTATTTTGATAGAAAAATGTATGCCTGTAAGCATGCTTTTAACGTCTTCATTTTTAGGCACTGTGTTAATTTGAATTTTCTTCATAAAAAGGTACATTTCAAAAATATGTAAGATAGATGCAATTTATACTAAATAGAGAAGTCGTTAGTAGGAACAATACATTTTCACTTTATAATATTATCTCTACAGAATTCTGGATGAGAATGTAGGTAAGTAATGATACCTGACTCCTTTACCTGTAATTTGACTAAAGTGTACTCATGAAAATTCAAAAAGAGTGTGTGGGGAGTTTAAGATTGTTTTTGTCCTCTCCCTGTTAGACTATGTTTTTTTTTTTAATTTATGTAGCTCTTACCACTTTCATTTCTTTTTATTTTTTTATTCTTTCATTTCTTCCTTTCTCATCTTTTACACAATATTTGGATGTCTGGAGAATTGCTTTTACATAAATTCAATTTACATGGCATATTAATAAAACACTTATCTAAAAGACACATCCAACACTAATGATATACACAATACTAACCATACACCTAACACTAACCACATACCCACCACTAACTATATGCCCAAACTAGCCATATATCCAACATCCAACACTAACCATGTACCCACCATAAACCACAGAGCCATCGCTAACCACATACTCAACAGAGAACACTAACTCTACCCATCACAAATCACATGCCTGACACTAACCATGTGCCCACCACTACTACCCTTGTACCTAATGATAACTATATATACAATGTCCTGTGTTTTTTCCCATTCAATTGCCCTCCTCCCAAACCATTAAAAATTTTTAGGTCTTCTACCTTCTCCATAAATTTCAGTTTTACTATAAATGTTTACAATCCTAAATCCTTGGAATTTTTGTCTTGTTCCTGTATTTATTTTGAGATAGGAACCCACTCTGTAGTCTAGGGTTACCTGGAACCCACTCTGCAACCCAGGCAAGTCTAGGAATCTAAGGCCCCCTGCATCTTAGAATTTCAGACCATGAATCACTACTTTTGGCTTCTATCCTGCTTTTTTTTTTAAAAAAAGATTAATTTATTTTGTGAAATAAATGCATGCACAGATTCTCAAGAAGACCAGTAAAGCTTAGAAACCACTGGAACTGAAGTTACAAGCAGTTTTGAAAGACCTCATATGGGTACTGGGAACAGAACTCCAGTCTCCTGCAAGAGCAGCAAATGCTTTTAACCTCTGACACACTTCTTCAGTCATATGTAGTACTGATTACTGATGAGTTTATGTATCTTTCCATTACTTGTTCATAGTTTCCTTTTTCCATGAAATTCAGGGTGGCATTTTCTTTCCATAGTTTCCATGTCATTGTTGCCTTTTTAGTCATTTATCATTTATAAATCTCCTGTGTATTATGCATGATGTGTTGGTTATGCACTGTACATGAATTTATTTATGGTGTCTGTGATAAATAATGATTCTTAACTTTAAATGTTTAAATAACCGATCTTTACTTTCATAGTGAGAGTTTCTGGGCTTACTTGGAAAAATTATCACTGCTCTGGGAAGGTGTGATCTTTCCATAATGATTTCTTTCCCTAAAAGCTTTATTTTTGCAATGAAATCCTTAATCTCTATTGAAATTACTTTCCCATGCATTGTAAGATTGAGATACGATTTTATTATTTCCTCTATTATTCGTCATTGTCCTGTTCCTGCTTAGGGGATTTCCTTTTTTCGTGGCTATCAACTATATTCTCTATATCATATAATAAATTTCCTGAAAAACATGAGTATGATTATGAGTCACCAAGGGTGGCCTGAGAGAACTGGTTTAATCCTACATAACACCAAGCTTTCTAAATTATTACAGCTTTAGTCTTTGAGTAAACACAAGGCTTGACCTCTCTCCCTGAACTCTATGTTTTCTTTGCCCTTTGATTCTCACGTAAGTTTAAGAATTAATGCCTATTGAATTCCATGAAAACATTAGAAATTTTGAGGTGAATTATATTCTACCAATTCTATAGATAAGTTTAGTGTATGGGGTTGGTACTGATTTCATTGTGTCTGCTTTGTCACTTACAGTTTTGCTAAATATATTTACAAACCTTAATATTTTAACAGTCACTGGAGCTCTTCCTAAGGTCCCTGTGATCAGCAAACAGGAACCCAGTGATTTTCATTTTATAATCAGAGAGTCCTTTATTTCTTTCTTCTGTCGGATTGCTTTTTCTAGAGCTTTCATGTTAAATAAATGTGTTGAAAGTTGCCATCCTTGTCTGTTCTTAGTTTGAGTTACTATTGCTGTGAAGAGACACCATGACCATGACACCTCTTATAAGGAAAACATTTAATTGGGGTGGCTCACGTACAGTTTCAGAGATTCAGTCCATTATCATCATGGCAGGGAACATGACAGTGTGCAGTTAGATGTGGTGCTGGACTTGAGAGTGCTACATCTTGCAGGCAACAGGAAATTGAATGACTGTCACACTGAGGGAAGTTTGAACAATAGAGACCTTCAAGCCTGTCCCTACAGTGATATACTTCTTCCAACAAGGCCACACCTCCTAATAGTGTCACTCCCTTTGGAAGCCATTTTCTTTCATATCAACACAGTCACACAATTTTTACGTAAGTCTAATACTCACTTATGTGTGGTTTTTATTATGTTCAAAGACATTTCTTCCATATATAATTTATTGGATGATCAATTCACAAAGCCATATTGAATTTTATCAAATTCTTTTCATCTTCTGAAATCATGCTTTTGTCATTCTTTCTGCTGATATTTTGAATCATAATTTTTTGATTTCCACAGTTTGAACCAATTTTGCATCCCTCATCTGAAATTCACTTGATCAATGTGAATAATCTCCTTAGCGTGCTGTTAAATTTTGCTTGCTAACATTTTGTTGAGGACTTTAAATCTCTATTTTTTTATTGATTTTTATTGAGCTCTACATTTTTCTCTGTTCTGCTCCCTGCCTTTTCCCTCCTCTTCAACCTTTTCCCAACGTCCCCATGCTCCCAATTTACTCAGGAGATCTTGTCTTTTTCTACTTCCCATGTAAATTAGATCTATGTATGTCTCTCTTAGGGTCCTCATTGTTGTCTAGGTTCTCTGGGATTGTGATTTATGGGCTGTTTTACTTTGCTTTATATTTAAAAACCACTTATGAGTGAATACATGTGATAATTGTCTTTCTGAGTCTGGGTTTCCTCACTTAAAATGATGTTTTCTGGCTTCATCCATTTGCCTGCAAAATACAAGATGTCGTTACCTTTTTCTGCGTGTAGTACTCCATTGTGTAAATGTATCACATTTTCCTTATCCATTTTTCTGTTGAGGGGCATTTAGGTTGTTTCCAGTTTCTCACTGTGACAAACAATGCTGCTATGAACACAGGTGAGCACATGTCCTTATGGCACAATTGAGCATCCTTTGGATATATACCCAAAAGTGGTATTACTGGGTCTTGAGGAAGGTTGTTTCCTAATTTTCTGAGAAATTACCACACTGACATTCAAAGGGGCTGTACCAGCTTGCATTCCCACCAGCAATGCAGGAGTATTCCCTTTTCCCCACATCCTCTCCAGCATAAGATGTTATCAGTGTTTTTGATTTTGGCCATTCTTGTAGGTGTAAGATGGAATCTCAGAGTTGTTTTGATTTGCATTTCTCTGATGACTAAGGATGTTGAGCATTTCCTAAAGTGTCTTTCAGCCATTTTAGATTTCTCTGTTGAGAGTTCTCTGTTTAGGTCTGTACTCCATTTTTTATTGGATTATTTATTCGTTTGATGACCAATTTCTTGAGTTCTTTGTATATTTTGGAGATCAGACCTCTGTCTGATGTGGGGTTGGTGAAGATCTTTTCCCATTCTGTAGGTTGTCATTTTATCTTGTTGACCATGTTCTTTGCTTTACAGAAGCTTTTCAGTTTCAGGAGGTCCCATTTATTAATTGTTTCTCTCAGCGTCTGTGTTGCTGGTATATTTAGGAAGTGATCTCCTGTACTGTTGCGTTCAAGTGTACTTCTCACTTTGTTTTCTATAATGTTCAGTGTGGCTGGCTTTATGTTGAGGTCTTTGATCCATTTGGACTTGAGTTTGGTGCATGGTGATAGCTTTGGATCTATTTTCATTTTTCTACATGTTGATATCCAGTTATGCCAGCACCATTTGTTAAATATGCTTTCTTTTTTTCCATTGGATATCTTTTGCTTCTTTGTCAAAAATCAGGTATTCGAAGGTGTGTGGATTAATATCCCGGTCTTCAATTCAGTTCCATTAGTTCTCCTGTCTGTTCTTATGCCAATACCAGGCTGTTTTCAGTACTGTAGCTCTGTAGTAGTAGAGTTTGAAGTCAGGGATTGTGATGCCTCCAGAAATTCTTATATTGTACAGGATTGTTTTGGTTATTTTGGGATTTTTGCTTTCCCATATGAAGTTGAGTACTGTTCTTTTGAGGTCTGTGAAGAATTTTGCTGAGATTTTGATGGACATTGCATTGAATCTGTAGATTGCTTTTGGTAAGACTGCCATTTTTGTTATGTTAATTCTACCTACCCAAGAGCATGGGCGATCTTTCCACTTTCTGGTGTCTTCTTAAATTTCTTTCTTCAAAGACTTAAATTTCTTGTCATACAAGTCTTCCCTTGTTTGGTTAGAGTTACTTTGAGATAATTTATGCTATTTGTGCCTATTGTGAAGGGTGATGTTTCTCTATAAATCTCTATTCTATAAGAATGCTGGCTGGATAGAACCTTCATCTAGTGATGGATGGAGATAGAGACAGAGACCCACACTGGAGCATCGGACTAAGCTCCCAAAGTCCCAATGAGGAGCAGCAAAGAGGGAGAACATGAGCATGGAAGTCAGGACTACGTGAGGTGTGCCCATCCACCGAGACAGTGGGGCTGATCTATTGGGAGCTAACCAAGGCCAGCTGGACTGTGACTGAAAAAGCATGGGATAAAACCGGACTCTCTGAACATGGCAGACAATGAGGGCTGATGAGAAGCCAAGGACAATGGCATGGGGTTTTGTTCCTACTTCATGTTCTGGCTTTGTGGGAGCCTAGCCAGTTTGGATGTTCACCTTCCTAGACCTGGATGGAGGGGAGAAGACCCTGGACTTTCCACAGGGCAGGGAACCCTGACTGCTCTTCAGACTGGAGAGGGAGGAGGAGAGGAGTGGGGGGAGGGGGAGAGGGGCGGGAGGAGAGGGAGGGAAATGGGAGGCTGGGAGGAAGCAGGGATTTTTTTTTTCAATAAAAAAAAAGAATGCTGGCTGGTGAGTTAATTTTTTATGTTCCCTGATCCAATTTTAACATCAGAGTAATGCTAGCATTATGGATGTGTTTGGAAAAATTACATTGTTTTCAACTTCTTGAATAATTTGAGAAAATTTGTATCAGTTCTTACATTTTTGCTAAATCTTAGCAATGAATTTGTCTTATTTTCAGCTGTTCTTTGAGAGAAAACACTTTTCACCCGTTGGTTCCATCTTGTTACTTGTTTTTGATCTATTCAGGTTTTTATTCATCAATGAGTCACTCAGTAATGTGTGTTTGTCTAGGTATTTGCTCTTTATAATAAGCTATCAAATTTATTAATATAAGACTGCTAATGATCTATAACAATCACAGCTACTTCTGTGGTGTTGGTTGTAATGTCTCCCTTTTAGTCTTTGGTATTTGTCCTTCCATTCTTTCTACCTTATTCCTTGTATTGATAAAGGTTTGGTAGATTTTTTTTTTAATCTTTTCAAAGGGTCAGGTTTCATTTCATTGATATTTTTTATTAAACTGTTTCTTGAGCATTATTGGTGGTTATATTTTATTATTTCATATAAGTGGAGTAGCGCTTCCATATACTAGTCACTGGAGCCAGTGAAATGTCAGGCACAGCTAAGGAGAATGAAGGTTTCTGATGGAATTGACGCTAACGAGCAGATACAAAGGTGGTTCTGTCTGATCTAAGTGTCCCAGTATGATCACAATGATCACTAAAAGTGTAAAAGAGAGAAGAGATTGGTCAGAGGAATACATAGGACAGTAAAACATGGTCAGGAAGCTACAACATGACTGGATTTCAACATTGATAGTAGAGGTCATCAACCAAGGAATGAAGAAGGTGTTGAAAAGCAAGAAAAACAGGAAACAGATTGGTTCTTAGAAGCTCCCCAAAGGAACAAAGCCCTGCTATCCCCTTGATGTTTAGGACTTCTAATTTTTAGAATGCTAAGATAATGGATTTGTATTCTCTCATACTACTACTTAAAACCACTTATTATAGCAGCTGTCATATATTCTGTCTATACTACTTCAGGGATGTATCACTTGGGGTTCTCCAAGGGAACGGAACTGAAAGATGAATCTATTAAGAGGAAATTTTTACATTGGCTCAGAGTACGTGGCACAGCAGGTTCAACAATGACTACCTCATGAAGGAAAGACAGAGAAATCAGAAGTTCTTCAGTTCATAAGACTGGATATTTTAGTAGTTCCAATGGGGCCCTGCTCTGTGAGGTTTCTGAGGAGAGGAGCTGGTTGTTAGTGTATCTTGGAATCCTGAAGAAGTTGGATTTAATATTGGTCTCAACAACATGACTTATTAGATAGAGTGAAGGCAGTAGGCAAGACTAAAGTTTCTTTCTTCCATACCCTTTTATCTGGGCCGCCGTCAGGAGGTGTGGGATCTAGATTTAAGGTGTGTCTTCCTGCCTCAAATAATGTGATTAAGGAAATCCCTCACAGGAGTGTCTTCAGAAATAATGTAGAATTGTTTGTACTTCACGTCAGCTGGTCCTGTGACTAATTCTTGATTTGTCCTCTCAGAGCTGAATTAAAATTATTAGCACCTTGGTTCTAAGCTATAGTTTACAACAAATATAAATTCTGGGTATATCTAAGATGCAATTTGTAAGGATATGTACCAGAAGTAATTAATAATTGAATCCTTATTGTTATTTTTTTTCTGAAGAGACACAAAGTAATGCCTACATACCTAAAAAGGATATGGGCAGAAAAAAAAAAAGAAATAATTCCAGCCAACTCAGTAAATAAATGAAGTTTTTTTTTTCAGGAGAATGGGTGACTAAGGGCAGTTATACCACAGAGAAGTCCTCTGAACAAAGTATAGAAAGTCTTACCTGCAGCATTGGTCACTTAGGAAAATATTGACATATAGGCAGCTTCCCTACTAAAGAACACCCACCCGTGTCAGATGTTTACTTTTTATATAACCTGGCAATGAGGAAGATCTTTGGATCTCATGAAGGCAGTAATCCTTATGAGGCCCATGAACCCTGTGAGTGTTGTGAGCCCCATCCCACGAATCTCCTTGATTAGCCCATGAGGGAATGTTGACATGTCTCATCTACTCAATGTTTCGTTCAGGGTTCGATCAGCTACTCTGACCTACAGTTGTGATGGTTCTGGCTAGAAGAAACAACCATAACAGCACTGACAGTATCTACTCTTCTTCCTTTTGTAATTTAAATGTCAGTGTTAAGCATACCTCTTCTTTTACTTGCCACAGAACATGTGGACTTGTTTTAGGGACGTGGAGATGATTTGGGCACCTTGCCATCACTGGACAGCTTACAGAACACCCTTCCGTGTCTGCTTTGTAGTTAGAATGGTTTTTCCTACTAGTGGCTAGCAGTCTTTCTTAGAGTAGCTAAGTCAGGAAATGCACTATTATGTAACAGAACTTCAAGAGGTCAGGCACATTTCCAGGATGCTTGACTCAGGCCCCGCAAGGTCATCAAGACATGGTTCCTCCCAGCCCTTATGTTTGAAGCCCTTATTATAGCTTCCTCTGAAGTTCTGGGAAGCTGTCTGCAGCTATACCAGGTATCACTTCTGAACTTGGATATGTTAGGAGGAAAGAGAAGAATGACTTTCCATTTGGGTCTCTCTCACATCAAGGAATCTTCCTTAGAAACCAGACATCTTTCTTGTCTCATTGGCAGGATTGAGCAAACTGCTCAGTCCTGAATCAGTGCTCGGTAAAATCACGTTTAGAACACTCAGTCCTGCTCTTGGGGCAGTGGGTGGGGTAAGTGTCCAGCGGGGCACGTGGATGACTGTGGGAAAGATCTGTTAGGAAAGAAAAACAGAAGAACTGTGAGTGGATAGGCATTCATGTGTCAGGTCTATTACTAAAACAATAAATTCATTTCCTTGGCTCTCAGATTCGCACATGCAACTCAAATAATGCTAAAATTAAGACTTTAAAAATATTTTCCAGTAAAGATTTTGAAATGAGTGAACTAAAGAGTTAATTCTGATCGTATGGTTTGAAAGAAATTTCGGAGCTGAGAAAACAAAAATAGATTAATTGGCCACCCAAAGTATTATTGTGCACTGAATCAAATCATGAGCCTGGAGCACTAAAATAAGTTATTGCTGCTTTCATTTTACAAGCAAGTGTTCACATGTAGCTGTAGTAAAAACCAGGTAGCTGTATTAACAGTGTGTTAGCACGTGTTACCGATCATAATATTGCTGGAAGATACATTTAAAGTTGGCTCAGGAAATGTACTGTATACCTCCAGAAGGGCAAGATTTTAACCATAAAAAAAGACAAAAGGATATATCTGTGTCTCCTTTCCCATGTCTTTCTCCCTCCTTCTTAATATATAGGTGTAAATAATACAAATGTAGATACATTTAGCCCTTCCTTTGACTTGGAAATAATGTAAAGTCTTTAATGTCTTATTTTAAGGAAGATGAAATGGCAGAGGAAATGTACAATAAAGTGTTAATTAAAAAGAAAGATACAAGTACAATTGCTCTTATGATTTTGTCAAAATTGTCAGTAAGTCCATCTGAAAACCAGGCAGTTTTAACTTTGTTCTCTACGCAACTTATGTGTCTCAAAATTTCAACAGTTTGGGTAGACTGTATTGCTAGCATGTGGTTTATGGCATCATATTTACATGTTTTCAGCCTATATCTTAAATGGTTGACTGGGTTTGATCAATTACATGTGAGAGGAATGGTACTTGCCATGGCTGAGTGGGAGCTGAAGAATGCTTGCCGGCATCCAATCGCTGCAGCCCTCCTCCTGCTCAGCTCAGCACGTCCAAACTGGTACCATTCATCACTGTGGATCCCTGACTCCACATGGAAGTAGGCAAGAATAAAGCTGTACTCTTAGAGTCCATTGATATTCTGGAGCCGTTTATTACCTGACCTTGACCCAGCAAGAGTTGTCTAAAAGAAATATTCTTGTGTTTTGTGTTTCAACTCATAAAATTGATAAACATATGAAGTCATTCTGGAATACAAATTTTATTTGCAGCCATATCACAAATACTTTCAGGAGGAGGAGAAACACGAACACATACATGCAAACA